>QZGG01000009.1:0-561102 GCA_006409495.1 Sedum album
CAACACTAATCTTGTTCCAAAAAATCACTCAACCTTGTACAAACGCGTCTTTATATAAACCCTAATCTTGCACATATTTTCACAATTAATTCCACTTCTCATTTCTCAACATACACTTCAGAACCTAAATCCAATCTTACACGCAATTACTTGCTCGATATTTTTTGTTCCAAGCTATTAGCTTCCATGGCCAATTATGAATACCAAGAATCTGACATTATGTTCCCGGAGCAGGGTCACCAAAGAAGAGAGAGCAGCAGCAGCGACTACTTCGTGTGGCCACCACAGCCACAACAAAAAGATTCGGAAAGATCACAAAAAAATAATAATCACAAGAAAATGAATAACTACTCATTGCCAGTTTGCATACCTGAGCGTGATCATATGGTTTGGGAGGATGATTTTAATGCGGAGGAGGGGTGGGAGGAGGGAAACGAAGTAGTGCCACCACATTTGATCGTAGCGCGGAGGGTCACGAGGAATATGGAATTTTCGGTTTGCTCCGGCAAGGGAAGGACTTTAAAAGGGAGGGATTTAAAAGAGATGAGGAATGAGATTCTTAGAATGACCGGCTTTCTTGAAGCTAATTGATCAAACTATATCTACGCCAGCCAGTTGATTTGAGGATTATTATTGCTTCCAATTCGAGGCGACTTGCTGCGATTTCGAGAAGTTAATTTATGGGATATAATACATTTCAAAATTCAATTCAGATACAACAGACTTGTGAATCACTCAACAAAAGCAAGCTACAAGAGACCACAACTAAGAAATGTTCAAGGAAATATGTCATTTCATAATTATCACAAGACATAATGATTGGGAGTACGGACAAAGACAAATCTGCAGAAGTGCGACACACACGTGACACGTGTGAAACCGTGGAATCTTCTTACGTAAAGCATGACAGTTTGGGCTTTCGGCCCATTGGATTTAATTAGAAACCCAACAAATATTTAATTATATTTCCTAATAATGATTGAGAAAGCATATGCTTCTGTAAATAAGCAAATGCTTGTACATTTTGTCGTTTGGATATGCTCAAAGGTGGTCGTTTTCGAAGACTTGTTTAAAAGTAGTGATCACAAATGTTTCTTGTATAATAAAAATATAATAATGTATTTTATTAAATTTATAATAAATAATAATTTTAATTCAATTGAACAAGTTGAATTATAAAAAGTCACAAAATTACGATGCAAATTTGATCGGGATTTACTAAAACAAAATATATAATTATTACAGATTTCTCAGAACACATTATTTTCAATTGTAATCAGACTGTCCCATTTTGTCTTTGTAGTTTGTACACATGATTTTTTTTTTTGATTGAAAGGGCAATGCCCAAAGAGTACAACCCGAGGACTTTAAAAGCTAAAATGAATTTAGCCTGACTCGATCTAGTCGAAGCAAATGATGAAAAATAATTAATAGGACTAGACCGAAGCCATTCGCCTCGGTAGTTTGTACACATGATTTGATCCCCAGCACATGTGTCTTCAAAGTTTTAAATTGTTGATTAAATGCAACTTTTTCTTATATAACTGACAACCACATAAAATAAATAGTGGGTGTGGTGGCAATGCTTGATATGCTTATCTGATATGTAGTGTAGATAAGCTCTTGATGAAAACTCAATAGTAATATATATCAAGAAGAAAGTGGATGGACCCAATTGTTTTGTCATTTTGTGGATCAAGTCTAGGTTTTGAATTATCAATTTTGAACATTTAATGCATTACTCTATTTTAATTTTAAGATTCTTTGATAAAAAATATCTTGGATTTTACCATTTATTGGCAGGTGTAACACTAATTTTTTTATGGAAAAAATATACTAATAATGTGTACAAAGACAAAATGGGCAAATGGATTTAAGAGGAGAAGCACAAAGTAGTGGTTGAAAGGAAATTGTAATAAAGGAGACAGCTTTCAATGGATTCGGTCTCTGTTTTTGAAATCTGCACCAATGCTGCCGGAATCGCAGGTGACCCTTTTATTATTTTGCCTTGATTTTCAATCCTTGTGTTTAAAGTTTGAATCTTTGCTTGAATTGATGAAATGGGATAGATGGGGTTTGAGCAGGAAGCTAGGGTTGACTTATATGGCGTGCCTGTGCAGGCTGTATCTCAGCTTGTGTTTGGTTTTCTTGAATTATGTAAATGCCTTGTTATTGTGATGTCTTTAATTGGATTTTGTTGTGGTTTTTGAAGAAGGGGTTTAGATAGTATGATTCTGATTGGATGAAGTTGTTCCGAGGATGTATTGACGGCAGTCAACAGTGTGGATGATTTTGGATAAAATGTTTTATGGTGTGCTGTTCTGGAACGAGGAATCTGTTCTTATATGTGATGTTAATGGAAACAATGTGTTTTTTTGTTTGCAGGAAACATTTTTGCGTTTGTGCTCTTCGTCTCACCCATGTAAGTACTTTGGCGTTTGGAGGGAATGAGTCATCCTTGTTTTGTTTCATGAAAGTTTAGGATTTGTATCCTTTCTGATTGATTGTACCTTAAAATAGGCCACTTGTGTGAAAGTATAATTTTTTTAAACGACAAAAGATTTAACTGATTCTCGAAGAACTTTGGTTATGAGTGATCGAGTGGCATCATTTGGAAGATGCCCATTTTTTATGTTATGTGCTTTGTGATTTTTCAGACCAACATTTCAAAGGATCATCAGGAACAAGTCGACAGAACAGTTCTCGGGCCTGCCTTACATATATTCCTTACTGAACTGCCTGATTTGCTTATGGTATGGATTGCCTGTTGTCTCTCATGGCATTATATTGGTGGCAACTGTCAATTCAATTGGAGCGGCTTTCCAGTTAACTTATTCTCTTATCTTTCTCGCTTATGCTGATAAAACCTATAAGGTCAATCTCTCTCCCTCGATTATATCTTTATCTGTTTGCGTCAAATTTTGCATTAGTTGCTTATGGAAGTTTGATTATCTGTTCAGGACCAGAAGCAACTTCTACTGGACATATTCATTTTTCGGACATTGTTTTACAGGTTAAGATGTCTGGACTCCTATTGGGAGTTTTTGGCGTGTTCGGGATTATAGTACTTATCAGTTTGAGGCTATTTGACCATCCAGCTCGCCAAATGTTTGTTGGTTGGCTCAGCATTGCTTCTCTGATATTTATGTTTGCATCTCCCTTGTTTATCATCGTGAGTAATTCCACTCATCATCATATAACATTTTCTTTAGTGTAAGTTTTATTCTAACATCCTTTCCAACTTGTATGTAGAATCTGGTGATCCGTACCAAGAGCGTGGAGTTTATGCCCTTCTATCTGTCCCTCGCTACCTTCTTAATGAGCATATCCTTTTTCGCATATGGATTGTTCAACTTCGATCCCTTCATTTACGTAAGCTTCTAACAACGCCTTACCATTCTCATGCATTTACAAACTAAACAACCAATAACCCTTTTCATTTTAACTCATCCTTTCAATATGCAGTTTCCAAATGGAATCGGTTCAATCCTCGGCGTCATTCAACTGGCACTCTACTGCTACTTCCACCGTGCATCCACATCAACTGAGCCCTTGCTGGGATAACTCTCTTCCAAACTGATGTCTCTCCTCCATCACCATTTATAAATAAAGAACGCCATTGCATATACATATCAGAGTCTTCAAGTTGCCCTGCTTTTTTTCTCCCAAGGCCAATCGCGGAAGAAGCTTCATATTATTGTATCATATCCTGCTGTTTCATCATTCTTTTACCTACAAGATTGCTCAGAATCATATTTCTTCTCGGTCCGTTCTTCCACATAAATTTATTTGTTGAATACAAACATAAATTGATTTGTAAGCAAGCCTCTATTCATGTTTGCAGGCATTGCCTTCATACACGAGCAACAACTGCTGGCTTCAACAACTGCATTTGAAGTTCTAAACATAGATGCAGACGTCAATATATTTTATGAGCAGTACGCAAATGTGTATGATCAAATTCTTGTTTGATGATAAATGTATGAAGATCAAGACATATTCGCAAGTTTGGTAAATAAAGAAGCTTCGAACGAGTATGATCATGTTGGATACAGGAGCATTGATGTGTCCAATGGACAACCAAAGTGGCTACTTTCCATAATTCCTGGATACCCAATGGGGTTAACTTCATGCTTACCACTGCAATATATTTTCTGGTGAGGAACCTCACACAGTTACCAAGTCTTTTACCAGGAAACCCAAGTGTCATAATTTTGAAATGCAACATAAACCGGTTGTTCTGTTACTCATTCAGGTTTCTCTTCGACTTTTCGAGCTTACAAACTCGCTAAAGCCGGCTTTTGTACCTGCAAAAGATGATAAGAGGCTGCTGATTAACTTCATTGCCGGCATTGCCATTTTTTTGTCTTATAATTTTCAGCAATAGTGCAGCTAAATATTATGCGCGAGTATAAAAACAACGCCATTTTGATATTTTGATATTATGTTTCGTAGCATTGCAAAGAACTTTTTACAAAATACTTCGTTTTGTACGCCCAAGATGGAGTGACAGTAACGTCACATAAATAAAAATTGGGGTTTGCCTGAGAAACACTCATTCGATATCCAATTCAGAGCATCAAGTGAAGGTTAGTTAAGTACAGCCGTTCGATTAGGATAAGAAATAGAAGAAGGACACGTGGCATGCGATGATGCCACACACGTGACCACCCTCATTTCCAAATCCGATTTTGGGGTCGGAAAGTTCGCAAAGAGTCGTCGCTTACTCGCTTGGTTTTGAAAAGATGGAATCTTTGTGAAGCTTAGGGTTTTGATTTGCTTCAATGGCGACTAAGTTGTCGTCTTGTTTTCTCAGCTATGGTTTGGGTGAATTGAACTGCAATCGATGCTCTAACATGCGGTTGATTGTGTCCTATCCGAGGCTCTTTCCGGCTTCTTGCAAGATGCGTCAGCGCAACATCAGGTACTAAATTTGGATGAGAATTTGACTGGCAAGTGTTTTAGGTTCTTGAATTTTTCAATTTGGAATTGAAAGTCTTAGAAATGCAATTTGTGGTCTATGTCTTTTGATGCTAGTGTTTGTTGGAATTGGTGTAGTTCGCAGCAGAAGAGAGCGAAGAGAATCAATCCTGAGCAACCTCCTGAGAATGGCAATTTTATTATGGATATTAGTGAGGACAGTGGCCCTGATAGTGTAGTGGCGGCTGATAGTGCTTCGACTTCGGGACAGGAATTGTTTCTAGTAGATGATGCAAATTTGGAAAGTAGTGGAGATCAGTATATGAGTATGGATTTAGTGAGTCAGGCGCCATTGCAGGATATGGATTCTTTGGTATTTTCTCTTGTATTTTTCATATATGACGATGTTGTTTTTGGTTTTAACTAGTTACTGAGTGAGCATAGTGTCTATGAACGAGAAACTGATAAATTGGTATTTAAGTTTCAGGAAGCTAGCGAAGATACGGAGGCTATACAACATTACACTTCCATGGGACCGGGTGCGAGTGAAGGACAACTTTCCAGTATTCAAGTTAACGACTTAATAGGCATGATACGAAATGCAGAAAAAAGTATGAATTCTATTATTTCTTTTAAGTTTTACGACAATATCTAAATTTCAGGAGTCAGTACTTCAGTTAAGATTAATTAGCATATAATATGAGGGATGAGTTTACTCATAGGAATACTTATGCTGACTTACACCTTTTCATGTTAGATATTTTGCTGCTTAATCAAGCAAGAGTTCGCGCACTTGAAGACCTTGAAAAGATTCTAAGAGAAAAAGAGGGTTTGCAAGGTGAAATCAATGGCCTTGAGATGAAATTAGCTGAAACTGACGCTAAAATTAAAGTTGCTGCCCAAGATAAAATACATGTTGAACTCCTACATGATCAGCTGGACAGACTTCGTAATGAACTGTCTGATAGGAGTGAAGATGAGATTCAGAATAAAGTGTTGAATGTGGGCGGCTTTGAGTTGATTGAGAGTAGCCTGATTGCATTGAAAAAAGAGCTCGACTTTTTCAGAGATGAAAAATGTATCACTGAAAATGATATACAAGCACTTCAAAAGGAGATAGATGGTGTTAAACAAACTGATGAACGAGTGGTTATGCTTGAAAAAGAACGCTCTAGATTTGAGGAAGGGTTGAAAGATTTGCAGTCTAAATTTTCTGTTTCTCAAGAAGATGTTTCTGAACTGTCTAGTATGAAGTTTGGGTACCATGACCTGTCGCAGAAGGTGGAGAACCTTCAAGAGCTGCTAGATAAAGCAACTAAACAAGCAGACCAAGCTACTATTGTCTTACAAGAAAATCAAGAACTTCGGGTTAAAGTTGATAGACTTCAGGAGTCTGTTAATGAAGCTAGTATCTACAAGAACTCGTCAGATAAAATACAGCAGTATAATGAGTTGTTGCAACAACAAATAAAGCTACTGGAGGAGCGACTTGAAAGGTCTGATGAGGAGATACATTCTTATGTTGCTTTGATCAAGAATCTATCACGCAGTTTCATGATACGCTGAATACCTTGAAAGATGAAAGCAAAAGAAGGGCATTAGATGAAACTGTGAACAACATGCCTTGGGATTTCTGGAGTCGTTTGCTGCTTCTTATTGATGGTTGGCTACTTGAGAAGAAAATCTCAGCAGAAGATGCTCAACCTTTAAGAGAGATGGTATGGCAAAGAAAAAGGACGGATTCGTGATGCGTTTTTGGAGTCTAGAGGCAAAAATGATCGTGATGTTCTGAATACATTTTTAAGGCTGACAACATCAAACAAACGGTACTGTTTCTCGATTTGGATCTGAATCTGTTTTAGACTCTGTCTTCAATAACCCTTCCTCGTTTTTTGTGGTGGTGTTTAGTGCAGGATTGCATATCATTCATATTGCAGCTGAAATGGCTCCAGTTGCAAAGGTATATTACTTGCCCTTACCTGATTTATTCATAACATAGATGAGTGTGATCGATAAAAGTGGTTGATAGAATAAATTCACTGACCCTTCAAGGCCTCTTAAATTCATTTAGTTTGCTTGAGTATTTATTTTCATTGATCATGAAATAAGTAAACTCCATCCGCTAAAAACTTGGTTGATTCAGCAGTGCTGTCATTTGATGATACATGCTCTTCTCCACTTATTCTTTTCCTTTCTTCACTCTCGAAAGTGAATATTTTGCGTCCTTTCACAGGTTGGTGGCCTCGGTGACGTCGTCACCGGTCTTGGTAAAGCTTTGCAGAAAAAAGGGCACCTAGTAGAAATTGTTGTACCTAAATATGATTGCATGCAGCAGGACCGTGTCCGTGACTTGCGGGTATGGTTTCTTATTCTGAGTTCAGGCATTGTCAAACATAAACTATCTAAGCCCAATTTTTCTACAGGTCCTTGATGCAGTAGTTGAATCTTATTTCAACGGAAGGTTATACAAAAATAAGATATGGACAGGGACAGTTGAAGGTTATAATTCTGTGCTCTCGTACAAGTTACAACACAAATATTAGTCTGAACGTCTTCTGAGTTTAATTTTGCATGTAGGTCTTGCTGTTTACTTCATTGAGCCCCAGCACCCTGATAAGCTGTTTTTGAGAGGGCAGTTTTATGGAGAGCATGATGACTTCAAACGTTTTTCATATTTTAGTCGTGCTGCACTTGAGTTGCTTTTTCAAGGTGGAAAGAAGCCAGACATCATTCACTGCCATGATTGGCAAACAGCTTTTGTTGTAAGCCCAAGTTTTCTGTTTGTCAAACTACTTTTTTCTCAGCTTTCATCTTCTTGAAAATATACAGTAGTCTGATGTTCAAAATTCTTAACATCTTCAGGCACCGCTCTACTGGGACCTTTACGCTCCGAAAGGACTAAATAGCGCGAGAATATGTTTTACTTGCCATAATTTTGAGTATCAAGGCACAGCTTCTGCGTCAGAATTAGCACATTGTGGACTTGACGTACACCAGCTAAATAGACCAGATAGGATGCAAGATAATTCGTCACATGATAGAGTCAATCCCGTTAAGGTATGGAAATGTTTGATTTGTTTACTCTGATTTGTTTGCGATTGAAAATAATGAATCTGATTGTAGGGTGGTGTTGTATTCTCTAATATTGTTTCAACCGTCTCTCCCACATATGCTCAGGAAGTGCGGACAGCTGAGGTACAATATTGTAATTTAATGGAGCTAACAATTGTTTTTCAAAAAATTAAAGCAGTCTGTTGTTTGGCACGAAAATCATTTTAGACCATTCTAGGAAAAATAGAGTAGATAATAAAATAACTAATATTGATGAAGGGCGTAGCTCGTAAACTTGCAATCAATATAGGTTACGGTGAACTAAATGATCCTTAAAGACAGGGCCAATATGTGACTAGAGTATCTTGATGGTTTGCATATTCAAATATTTACCATGGTTAGTGGTGACTATCTTCACAGGGGGACAGGGTCTCCATGGAACACTGAACGCTCATTCAAAAAAGTTTGTTGGCATTCTAAACGGAATTGACACAGATGTGTGGAATCCTGCAACGGATAATTCTCTTGAAGTCCAGTATACCTCTAATGATTTAGAAGGAAAAAGTGAGAACAAAGAAATTTTGCGAAGGAAGCTAGGTCTCTCTTCTGCAACTTCTAGGCGGCCATTGGTAATGTTTACGAATGATTTTTTTGAATTTGAAGTAGTTTTGGGCATCATCTACTTTAAATGTTCGGATTCCATATTTTAAGTGAATATTATAGCTCTCTAGTATACCTTTATGAACTTCATTTTCTTGTGGGAATTCAGGTCGGTTGCATTACCCGGTTAGTCCCACAAAAAGGTGTGCATCTCATAAGACATGCTATTTATCGGACATTAGAGCTTGGAGGGCAGTTTGTACTTCTTGGTTCCAGCCCAGTGCCAAACATTCAGGTAACAGTAAACCCACTACGTGATACATCATGCTTTCTTTTGGAAGCCTCCTACTCTAATGTCTTTTCCTCGTTTATGCCAGTCATGCTTTCTGTAATAAGTATGAAAAACTCGTATTTTTGGAAGTCAGCTCATAGTGTTCAATTTTTCAGCGGGAGTTTGAAGGCATGGCAAACAGTTTTCAGAACCATGATCACATTCGGTTGATATTGAAGTATGACGAGTCACTTTCCCATTCAATCTACGCAGCATCTGATATGTTCATCATTCCATCTATTTTTGAACCTTGTGGTTTAACCCAAGTAAGCCTAGACGAGCTGATTTCTTACAAGTTTTTACTCGTAAAACTGATTATGTAGTATATTTTCTGCAGATGATAGCAATGAGGTACGGTTCCATACCCATAGTAAGAAAAACAGGTGGCTTAAATGACAGGTATGGAAATTATGCATCAAGTAGTAGAGCACTTATTAGTTTTGATATAAAATTTATGTTGAGAAGTAAATCCAGTTGCTAAACTACTGCATTTTTCATTTTTAGTGTCTTTGATGTGGACGATGAAACCATACCTCTTCAATTTCGTATGGCTATACATTTATTAAACCTGACGAACAGGTAACCTACTGCAGCTACATTACAAATATTTTTTGATCATCTTCAGCATTTGCTTTTGAGGTTTTTTCGTGCGTATCTCCTGCAGGGGTTAAACGGAGCGTTGGAACGGGCATTCAGGCATTACAATACTGACAAGGAACAGTGGCAGCAACTCGTACAAAAGGTCATGAGCATGGATTTCAGCTGGGATTCTTCATCCTCACAGTACGAAGAGCTTTACGAGAAATCAGTGAGCAGGGCCAAAGCAGTGAATAATGCATGAGCTTTTGGCATGTCAACCAGAAAAGATGCAAGAGGTTTTCCTTCGGGTATGATGGAAAAAGGAAGAAATAAAAGAAAACATGGAAGAACTTTGCCTCTTGATATACCTAATCATACAAAGGCTCAAGGATACAGCATTATGATCATTTAAAACCATTTGACATCCACCACTCAGTGTAAGACATCAATGATCAACCACTAAATACAAAGGCATCACAGGTCAACTGGCATGCGCTCATTGCATTCAATTGTTCTTAGAACACATATACCTCGTTGTGTTCCAGATTTATTTTCCTTCATACCTTGTACAGACAAGTTACTTTAGGTTGAGATTGAACCTTTATTTCCTTCTCCTTTTTATAGCAGCCTAGACTATATCAACATGTTTTTGCAACATTGATTTTATTTCCTTCTCCTTTTTTTGTACTCAGTTCCCCTTGTTTTTGTAGCTTCTGATTTTTCATTTTAATTTTGCTGAGTCAAGTCCAGTAACTCTGTAGAAAAGCTAGTTATGTTTACTGAAGATGAAAACTTGCTAAAATCAAACTTCATTAATATGCATAGGATTCTTTACATTTCAGCATAACTGGATTTTTCTTATAGGTTGAATATGAAGTTGTCAACACTCACTTTCCAGGGGCAAAGTTGGTGGCAAAAGCCCAGGCATTGTTGTTGACAGGGTCGGCAAGGTGGTCAGCAAGGTTCTCAAGTGGTCCCTTTCCGGTGACAATGGCCTGAACAAAGAATCCAAACATAGAGAACATGGCAAGTCTTCCATTCTTGAGCTCCTTGACCTTCAGCTCAGCAAAAGCCTCAGGGTCTTCAGCAAGTCCTAATGGGTCGAAGCTGCCGCCGGGGTACAATGGGTCAGTGACCTCTCCGAGTGGCCCTCCAGCAATGCGGTAACCCTCCACGGCTCCCATCAAGATAACTTGAGTAGCCCAAATAGCTAAAATGCTCTGTGCATGGACCAAGCTTGGGTTGCCCAAGTAGTCTAATCCTCCTTCACTGAAGATTTGTGCTCCAGCCTTGAACCACACAGCCTCACCGAACTTGACACCATTGCGAGATAAGAGCTCCGGAAAGACGCATCCAAGAGCACCGAGCATAGCCCATCTGGAGTGGATCACCTCAAGCTCACGGTTCTTAGCAAATGTCTCAGGATCAGCTGAAAGTCCAGCAGTGTCCCATCCATAATCACCAGGGAACTCACCAGTCAGGTAAGATGGAGCCTCACCTGAAAATGGTCCCAAGTACTTGACACGGTCCGGACCGTACCAAGGACTGGATGACACTGCTGGCTTTGCCTTAGCAGCTGTCTTCCTCATTGTAACCTTACCATTCCCAAACACTTCAGACACAGTTGGTGCAATCTTCACTGCCTGGCCGGCAAGCGGCAAGTGCTGGAGATGACAAAGCCATGGTTGAAGCAGCCATTCTTACAATTACTAGCTGAAACCTGATGAAGAAACTAATGCAATGCTATGTGTTTTGAGCTGAGAGTGATGCAAAATTAAGAAATGGGTCTCACCATTTTATACTAGCTAAGAGGTTGAGCTTCTAATCTGACACTATCTATTCCTCTCACTCCATTGGTTAACTTTTGATTCTGCATTGTACATGTGGCTGTTGTTCATTCCACCAGTCTTAGGATTTTCATGATCAGATAGTCTAGTGCCATATGTCAGCATTGGATAACTCAACTCTATCAGCACTACAAGTGTCTGCATTTGTTTGGCTGAGACCTACACCTACATTTCACTCCAAAAGAACTATCTTCAGATTTTTGCAACTTGAAGTGAGTGCAGAGTGCCACCCGGTCAAACAAAATCTAGGAAATGTCAACAGCCAATGAGTATGCAGATTGGGCAATGTTAAACTATATACACCAAAGGGTTTAAATACTGTAAATTCAACACATATGCAACGATGACTCTGTGGCCCAATGGATAAGGCGCTGGTCTACGAAACCAGAGATTCTGGGTTCGATCCCCAGCAGAGTCGTTTTGCTTTTGTCAATGAAAATAATCAAAAAATATGAGTCTTTTGTAACTTTCACTAATAAGAGTGAAGAGAGGCAGTTCGTGCTTTGGTGGCAGGAGATAGTTTTGAGCTGATCATAAGAAAAACAACACCTGCGTTTCTGGACCAGTGTGAAACTGAAGTCTTTTGCAAACTAAAAGTATATTGATGAAGTTGCAAACAATTGTCAGGCAAGTGAATGCTGAGTGACTTTGACAACTGAACCCTCATCAAAGAATTTCAATCATAAACAAGAGTGAAACAGATGGTGTTAACATATAAGTAAATGCAAACTACATCAGCATGTTCAACCTTAATGAATCCAACTGGCAAAGGCCAATAAGATAGTAAAATTAAGCTAAAGCCAAAAAAACTCGTCTTTGATGAAAAAACCAATTCTTTAAATTGAAATAAACAAGAACAAAATGGAGGGTATTCAGCAAAAATCAAACTCAGTTTCTTATAGATGACTTTCATCAACTCTAGAACTAGAATTACATAAACAGGTTAGGCCGGGACGCCTTGTAGGTGGTCTTCAGCTTTCTGCTTGGGGGCCTGACCTTCCTGAACACCAATGGGAATTTGATCTTTGAGTTGTGGAACTGTTTGGTGCTCTCCCTCTTGCACAACTTAGCAGGGACCGTGGCAGTTTTGATGATCTGAATGCAGGGAAACCTGACTCTGTGACGAGAAGCCATCTCTGTGTACATCTGCTCAACAGCCCCGTTTAAGGTGGTGTCTCTGTACTCCTTGTACATGTTGTGGTAGCCAGTCCGACTCTGGTAACGCAGCCAGATACCATAGTTCTTGATGGTGGTTGGGTTCTTCTCAAATATCTACAAATAAAGGAAATCCGGTTGGTAGGTAAAAATAAAAAATATAATAGAAGTAAAAAGGCTAAAATTTTAGGACTATTGTATCCTTAAATGAACAAACATCAACTAAATTATATATAAAAGTAAAAGAACTCCCAGTTACACTTTGCCATACTAGTAATCAAAACAGGTTGTAGTGAAAGAAAATGTGAGGGTGAGTAAAGGGCTTTTCTTTTAACAATGTAAGTGAGCACAATAAAACAAAGTGCAACATTTTCCCATAAATCCTTGATGGTATACAGACATGTGAAACAGAAGAGAACAGGCGCACAATCATAAACTCTTAATGCATCATTCAAAAATTGCTCAAAGTAAAACATTAGACATATTAACATGAAAGCAAAGTGACTCAACTCAATATCACAAACAGAATGAGATTCCTTTGAAGCTTTCATTAACTGATCAAATTTCAAAGGCGCCAATTTGAAATTGGTCTAATCAGCAACATAAGTCCAAAACTACCGCGAAAGTTTACATCTATTTTACTTGCAAGAAAGGTAAAAGAACAATGTGGTACCTCATTGATGGCAAGCATTTGTCCATTGCTTTTCTTCACTTTCTTAAGCTTCCTTAGAAAATACCTAAAACACCACAAAGCAAATCACAATCTAAACCAAACTAAAATTCTCAAATGAGTAAACTAGCAGCATTAGAAAACAACAACACTTACCAAAATTTGGACTTGGCACGGACTTCATTAGTAGCCCAGAGCTTCATCCTGTATATCTTAGGATGCTGATCCTTCTCCGTAGGAAGAGCTCTTCCCACAACCTGATACTGATGAAACTGCCAACACAAAAAATCGCTTGTAAATCGAATCATCAACGACAATCAATAATTCAGTTGACCGATTGATTGAGAAAAATGAGTGAAAGAGAGAGTGAGAGCTTACTCTGAATACTCCCATCTTCGCCGACTGCTTCGTCCGCCGCGATGACTCGATCGGTCGTTTCCGTTGGATTAATTTCTCCGCTATGATTATATCTAAACGCATCGAACAAGCTGCTAGGGTTTTCTATAATGGGCCGCAGACATACGAAGGCCCAAAAAACACGATATGCAAGCCCAAGTCTACAACAGGTCTACAAATGTTGTTCGGTTCTCAATCCTTTAAGATTGTTTTTACTATTTGATACAGAACAGTTGAGCTTCAAAATGCATGTTTTTTTTGCTATAAAAAAATGCATGTTTTTTTGACGGTCTTTACTACAAAATTATGTACTATTTTCTGAATTTTTATCAAAATTACATCAATTTATCTTATTGTAAATCGCTGCAGCAGCACTGGATCTGAATCTCTTTTCTGAACAGGGGAAATAGATGAAAAGCAAGTGAGCATTTTATAGCATGAAAAAGAGTACAGTAATAGAAAGTATCACATAATTACAGTAGACAGAAGCTTTTACTAGGTTACAATGGAAGGTCTGCCCAGGTTCTGATGCTGAAGTGGGAAGCTAACATACAAGTGAACTGTTTTTTTCGACAGGTTGGAACATTGTGTAGCTTAGTACTCTAATGATCCAACGGACGAGATACCTGTGCTTAAGTTTCTAGACTCCTGTCGGCTGCTGAAGTATTCGTCACAGCCGTTACTAGAGAGCCTCTGAATGGTTGGTACTGAGCTCAGAAGCTCAAGACCGTGTTTACCCATTTGTTGAACTTCTTGCGGCGAAAGTATCTTTATACACCACACACTGTTTACAAATTCCCTGGATGTATAACAACAATGATTATATGAGCGTTGCAAATGTGAAATGCGCACAGTCCAGCTTGATATTTAACTAAAGATGTACTGAGAAAGAATAGAGCATGGGAAACTCACTGCCAAGGATCGTCGCCAAGGAGAAAGCACATCATTCTCCCTGTCAACGAATACAAGCTGCCAGCCTGATCTCATGGGATCCTCCAACTGTCCTTCAAGACCAAACAAGCGAGCTAACTCACTACGGAGCTCTTGATAGCTGCTAAATTTGGTAATGTCCAGAGACCTACCAAAGGACCCCGATTTATAAACCTGTGGGAAACGAGGAAAATCAGAACAAAAACCCTCCAATAAAATGATAAATGACATGTGGAAGTTTATTAACATACACGAACAAAAGGACTTACCTTGACAAAGTTTTCCGTTAGAGCATTATCTTCTCCAACATTCTCTTGAAATTGCAGAAAACCTGATCCATCAACGCAAGTGGTAGGTGTCATGGTTGGATTGAGTGTGAAATCTGATACAGAGTGACTCATGAAACTTGTAGAGTCGAATGGCATAGATAAGGACTCGCAGTCACCACCAATGCCCCTCAAGTTTGATATTCCGTTCTGAATAAGTGAAGTAGGATCTAAATTAACCCCAAACAAAAGATGACTTTGCGTATCAGAACAACCATTGCTCGCTATTGAATACTCCCTGCCAGGAAATGGTGGTAATGATCCAATGTTGAGCGGCATATTGACTTGGGACTCCCTTGACGGCTTTTCCATCTGATATACAGAACCTTGGGATCCTGCAGAAGGCTGATAAGGCTCGCGCTTTAATGCCATCCGTTTGGACGGCCAGTCAGAAGGTGATACTAATGGAGCAGTTTCACAAGGTATGCTGAATAGATGAGGTGAATCCACTGTCGTATAGGACCCCAACAACGTTTGCAAAGAAGAAGCAATAGGACTTGTACCGTCAGTGAAACTTTTTTGCTGGCATGATTGGGATTGTGCATTTGTGACACAATGTGAAATAGTAGAGCTCACATTTGGCATCCCATTATGATCAACTGGTTGCAATTGCTGCTGTTGTGGCTGCTGCTGATTTTGTTGTATATGTCGACTGTTGACTGAATCTTGATGCTGCAACTGATGCTTCATACTACTCGTCTGCATAGATCGAGACTGTGACTGCGAGTCACTTTGAGATTGCCTCTGCATTTGCGCCTGAGCGTGGGCTTGAGCATGTTGTGCTAGTGCTTGCGCCTGACTTTCTTGTACACTCTGAAGAAAGGAAAGTTGGGCCTGGTCCTGAAGTAACATCTGAGGTGCATTAGCAACATTTTGAGGTTGTTGGAACTGCGCATTGTTGGGAGCGGCAGCCATTGCTTGGTACATATCTGGTTGCAACCCAAGCATTGAAGCATCCATCCTTGGTTGCATCCACGGACTAAGTCCCATTCCTTGGAAATTTACAGATTGACCATTATCTCCTCCAAGCCACATCAGTGGCGAGTTCATACCCGGATCATTAGAGAAGCCTAAGCGGCCATGCAACAATATATATTTTAGCGAGTGTGCATAATCAAACAAGAGTCTTGATAGCTTTGGATTTTTATGAATTGGATGATTGCATGTTTGGACTAATAAGAATACCATTTAGAGATGGTAACCCAGCAGGCCACGGACGCTTAAGTCTGAAAGGAAACGGGGATGGATACATAGGAAATGTAGTCAGAGGTTCAATTTCCCACAAAGAAACCCTGGGCTGCCTCTCGCCCGCAGTTGATTCGTCCCACCCAACCTGCATTATTGAAATAAGGACTATCAAAATGCATTTTTCTATTGTCGAAATTACAAATGTTCTCAAACAGACCTTCACAGAGCGCCAATGAGAATTTGGCCACTTAACAGGATCCAAGTCACTTATTCCAGTGATCGTACCCATGTAACTGCAATTAGATTGGATTCAAATACTGACTCTCTACCCACAATGATTTGAAAAAATAATTAAACATTTACCGCCGGACGCTTGATTCTTCAGTTTCAAATAGCATCCTAAAGCGCATGCCGACAGACACTCGGGTGTGATACACTGCTTTCACATACTTGGTCAGAGGAATTACAAATTCAGACGGACTGGCCCTGAAAGAAAATTAAGCAGAATTTAAAAATGCTCATGAAGCAAATAAAAAGGATATTAAAAGTGAAGAGACAGATACATACCTTGGGTTATAGAATAAGTCGAAGCGACTATTTGTTGAAGCAGCGTGAGCTGCAGCAGCAAGAAGGCCTAAGTGCATACTGTCGCTGGACAGGACTGATGATGACATCACAGTCTGAGTTCGATTAGCGCGGCGAATACCTAAAAGTAGTTGGTTTTTGTCATTCCTGGAATTACACAAAAAGAAGTTCAGTCACCGGACAATCCAGTGTGAACAGGTCAATGATTGACAACAAACAGGAACAACTACAAAAATAATAATTACCAGATGAATAAAACGGAGTCACCAGCAACTAGTCTTTTGGCACTTACAAACACGCTCCATCCTGTTGTCAAAAGATGCCTCTTTGGCTGGCCTGTATCGAGATCAAACTGCATATCAAGACACTGTATAGGCTATAATTCGAAAAGAATTTCTAAATAGAGATCAAACCTCGAAAGATATGTCTGAATTTCCATTCATTATCATGTAGATCCCTTCCTACTAACTCTTGAACCGGCGGTTGTTGCGAGAAATCCTGCAGTTATTTCCTGTAAATCATTTGTCCAGCAGTAATAAAAGGGGCTAATGGTTAGTTCTAATGGATGGCTCAATTAATACCAACGGAGGGAACACTTTCTCAGCTGCACGGCGAGGAACAGAAAATCCTCCATGTGTGCTAGTGTCACTCGCAGTTAGAGTTTTACAGAAGTAGTTTGTTGGCTGTTTACTCGGGGCACCAAAATCAACTGGCAGATAAGGCTCTTTTTGCTCTTGCTGTAATGTTATATGTATCTTCCGAACGTGAGATAAACGGACAGGAAAAAGGCTTAGCCAGGATCGGAACTGAGAAAATCAGTACATACCAAACTGAGAGGTTGCAATGTCATTTGAGCATACACTTCATCTGTCTCAGCATCTGCCTGAAAGTAACAATAGTAAAGCATGTAATGAATCATTAATCGGAGATTCAGAAAAGTTCAAGGCTACGAGGAACTTAACCGCCGTACATGCATTGTCACATTATGAAGCTGGCAGATAAGTTGAGGAGGTAAGCTGGGGTGGTTTGGGATATGAGCATCGACTTCTTTATTGGTGGTTGCGGCAACCTGTGATAACAGTAAGTATTTAGTAAGCTCGTACTGAAATTTTAAAATGACCATAAACGACATAAATCTATTGCAATATATTTCACTAATCAACGGATCAACCAAGTCTTCTAGTAATACTGAATGAATCATGCCATTAGGATACAATTGGTGCGATTGAGCAAATATAGAAGCTTTCGACGCTTGCTTGCTTGATTACCTGCTCACTATGGCCTTGGGGAAGTATACAACTCGACTTCCAATGGTGGGCAAGGAAACCAAAGGCCCGGCGCAGGCATGCCAAAGTTCAGAGTTTAAGACTCTCTTCTCGCCTGAATCTAAACACAATCAGAAAGAGTATCTAGTCAAGTAATATGAGTATAAAATCATATGTACAATAGCATGAAAAACACAATCAGAAAACTGAACGAGAAAACAATAAAAGTAGTGACCTTGAGGTTGAGGACTAAAACCACCAGATGATGATGAGAGCCTCATGCCTCACCAATCTTTGATTGAAAGCTCAAATTCCAGTAAAACTATAAGACTACACCAAATGAAAACCACTAAAATAAAACCCTTGAGTAACCAGTACACTCATCCCATTTAAGCACCAGAAAAGCATCCCCCAAAAAATCAAAAATTTCCTAAACCCCAGCTCCAAGGTGGAGTCTTTAGAAGATTATCAGCTGACAGTACACCCAGAAAGAAAGCAGCAAGCCCTAGACTTTTCAAATTGTTAAAGTAATTGGGGAAAAGGGTAGTAAGCAGATCCAGCAAAGACCCAAACTGAATATGAAATCAAATTTGATCTGTCAATCCATGTCTAATTTAACAAGCAAAGCAGCTTGCTTTCTTGCTTCTTCCACTACTTCACCATACTAATACTGATACTCACTCAACACAACCCCATCACAAATTCATTTCCACTAAATTCACAGCTGCTGAGATTAGATTAGATTCAATAATGAAAGAGAAGAATAAGAGAGAGAGAAAAGAAAGGCAGAAATAAGGAGCAATCGACAGCTTTTACATGTACATCAGATGAACATGACGGTTCTCTGTTCGGTTTTTGGTTTTTACAATAAATTCAACGACGTCGTTCTAACATTTATTACTATCATATTACTTATTTGGAGAAGGATGAAGGGAAACACTTAAACTTTCCTAAATTTTAACAGTTGATTTTAATCATCAAACAATTAAAATTGATAAATATTTTTTTAACCTCATGTATATTTTGCATATTCAATTCCCTATTCAAAATAAAAATTAATTTGATTTCAATCGAAGTATTCAAAATCAACAATTGAGATCGCATTCTCCTGTTACCCTTCTACTCTCTAGATCCTAACTATATAGTATATTATTTGATTTTTAATAAAAACAATCGTTTAATTAAATGCAAAATGTTATTCACAACACTGTCTCGCTCTTTTTTTCTTCACTAGATGTTCAAATTGAAATCAAATCCCGAATACCAAAATCAAATGAAGCGAGTATAAAATCAGTATCGTTTTAACTCGCAACAAATAGTACGATATGTTCGAGGAATGAATGTATACCTTATGTCCATTAATTACACTGACTTGTAAATGTAAAGTGTGTAACATGTGTGATGTGTGGAACGGGATGTTGTTAAAGTTGATTTGACGATGATATGGACTCCAGTGGCGGACGCAAGGCATACATGGGTGGGGCAGATGCCCTATTCATTTTTGAACTTTAGTAGTTCTTATGGTCAATTTTTGCATAATGTTACGCATTTTTAGTATTTTGTCCCTATTAATATCAAAATTATATCGTATAAATGCCAAAAAATACAATTTTGTCCCTACTCTCAAATATTTCTGGGTCCGCCACTGATGGACTCTAAGGTTGATGATATGGACTCTAAGGTTTGATGATATGAAAGTGGAATGTGGTGGGTGCGAGTGGGATTATTGAGTTTTATCATAACTCAAGGATGCATGTGGTCGATTGTTTTGCGGTTTGGACACTAGAGAGATGATATTATTATCACAAGTGCATACGTTTCTAGATTTATTTCCTTTAATTTTACATCTTGATTGATCAATCCATCACACCCACTTTCAAAGTTGCTTCAACTATTGGAAATGCTTAATCTCTCATTTATATTGATTCCTTATTTCACAAAAAACATGTTACATGTTATAAGATGTCCTTCGAAAACTCTTAAAGTACATTAGTTAGACACTTATGGTTGAAAGGTTGGTGTAATGTTCGTTGTGTTGTTCATTATTTAAGATTGATTAAGTACACGTAATAATACGGTCATACGTTACATGGGAGTATGAGACAATTATCTCTCTACGTAAATGTGCAAGGAGTACTTTATAGAACAGTAAATGAAGACACGATGTAGGAAAGTGACCTAAGTATTTAATGAACACGTCAATATTGGGACAGCCTAGAAAATGAATAATTAAGTTAGGCCATTTATGAATCTTTGAATCTATTGATTAATGCCATCTCTATCCCTTGAGGCCTTGACGGTGTTGTGTCAAAAGTTTATCATCATCTTAAAAAATCTGAGCTCTTAACTATCTAATTATTTGATTTGAATTCATTTTTTAGGTGAACTCTTGAATTGTATTTTATATTCTTTGATTGCATTTTATCAACAGAAGATGTTTTAATACATTAATAATCAACACATGTGAGTTGCATATGTATTCACTTGAAATTACATATGACATGTGCAATGACGTTGTGGAATCTCAATCACTCATAAAAAACAATAAACAGATACAAATGAAGGTTAAGAAGCCATCAAAAAAATGGACTCATGAACAAACTTCATAGGATGGTGGGTGGAAAAAGAGTGGAGAAATGAAAAAGGTGGAATGAAACAGCAGCTCACATCTCATAGATTTCTTGGCCCTACGAATTCAATCCTCTATTTCCTCAATCTCATCGCCACCTTTACTGACTCGCTCGATCTTCGTTCCTCACTGTGGTACGTGTAATATTATTATAATTAACATATCATTGACAGTGTAAGATGGCCATGTAATCACTGTAAAGCTAATTTTGTATTGATATGTTTTATGAGATTGTTTGTATCAAATGTTGGTAGCATGCAGACAGACAAAACTGACTAATGCAATCTTTAAACACATAATTATAAACATGTATGTTTTCCTGACCATGTTTTAAGTGACATGGTAAGAACAGCTTCCAACTCCAGATATGCATGCATGTATTATAATGTGTCGTCTACAAGGCTACAACAGGTTCCTGTCATACGAGGTTTTTTTGTTTTATACATGATGTTTTAAGATTTGCTTATTCAAAACATGTTTGCTGACCAACCATTAACACTAATATTAATATAATCTAACTGCACCATTGCTTTAATCTGCTGCTACAAGATTTGAGAGATCCAAACTACCCATTTGACAAATGTGGTCCAGATGAGTTTTCAATCATGCAATAGCTATATCATTCTCCTTAATCATTGATATGTTTGTCTTTAATTAGCACTTGAAACAAAACATACAGAAATAGGAAGCAATCATCAGCATGATTAAGGGTTAGTCAATACTATTCAAATATATTTAATAGCTTGATAGGTAATGCTGGTTTGGATACCTTGAGACAAAAACTTTACCATATTAATCATCACCAAATCGCACACCTAATTGAGAAAAAAGACGTGACGTGACGTGATCTCATTAGTGTAGTAAACTGTCTTAGTTTGGGAAAATGCAATTAGCTGGGCCGTTTTGGGATGAGCTTGTTTAGTGACGTGCAATATTTTGTGGATGCAATCAAAGTAGTTTGTAATCCGATAAGTATATCGGGTCGTCCACGGAGCAAACTAAACTTATGCACTAGTTAAGGATTAATTTTTGTCTAGCTACCTAAGCAAATGTTGGTTTGATTTTGTTTTGTAAATTTTATCGATTCAACGGAGCTGAAATATATAAAGAGAATTCCAGGTCTAAGTTACTTGTTCAATGCATCCAACCTAAGATTCACACTTGATCTATATCGCTAAAGTTTTGCTGAATATCATTCATGCTACAAATCAAATACTAAATTTCGTTTAGGATTAGATTTGCATCATTCATATAGTTAGGCTTCACTCTTCCGATTTGTTAGCCTACTCAAACTCACTTTTAAACCACCAAATTCCGTTGCATGACCAAAAGAGGATGTTCGGGTTAAATTATGAATATTCAATAATCGTATGACTCATGCTACTTCCGTAGTCAGGAGAGTATGATTCAACTAATCTTGTATGCACTCTAGACACCTATCTTCCGATATGATGTAAAGCTAATAATTTGACCGAGGCATTTTATCAAACACCTAATAGGTACAATTATCGAATACAAGATAAGTAACAAAACTACTAGCAATTCATCTCATATAACGTTCATGTTGTGAATAGTAGTGTTGGTTACATTGAAGAAGATAACCTAAACCATGGAATAGAGGGACTACTCGCTGAGCATACTAAACTGTTCCATTAACTTCTGAAAAGTTCAATATCTTAAGAACGAATAGTACAGACTCAATCTATCGAATTGAAATGATTACAACCTCGTGTTGTCGATGTCCTGAGCTTCCCCTTTTTCTCTCTTATTTTTCCACGTTCAGAATTCTCTTCTTCTGTCCAAAACGATCTGAGAAGCCAAAAGTCTTCAGAAAAGTCTATTTATATTCTTGGTAAAACACATAGGTAGGGTCTGTGAGGTCTGTGAGGTCTGGTCTGACCCTAGGCGTCAAGCAGATTAAATGGATTCAGCAGCATGTTTATATTTCTTCAACTGCTTCTCAACTCAAGCTTCCGATTGATCATCTTTCTGAATATTAGTTGATACCTGTAAATAAGACAAACTTCGTTAAATAGCATGTGAAATATCAAGCTTCAACCGATTATTATGATAAGAATCGAGTAGTAAATGAGCACCAAAACTAGACTCATCATTTAGTGAACATAACAGTCCAACAAGTTTAGTGTAGGAGGAAAAATATGTGCCAGAATCTTAAATCAGACAGTAATGCGTACAGTCAGTTGCAGCGAATTAAAATTATGTAGTTTTCACTAGATCCAAATAAAATTATATATTATGCAGTTCGAGTTCAGTTTATCAAGTTCATTATAAAAATGTAATTTTAATTGTTGCCAATTAATGTTGTCAACATGAAATCTCATTCCATTAGTATAAGCATTGTAACTTATCTAGCTTTGAAGAGGCCAATAGGAGACAGCCAGGTGGAGAGGGGAGTATCCAAGTGTATCCATATATGAATGTCTGAGTCCACATAATGGAGATATTGATGTGAGGTGCATGTTACATAACAGCAAATTAATGAGAAATTCAATGATGGAGAAGTCACTAAAACTAAGAGAGTGATAAGTTGTTGCAAGTATTTCCTTTAGCACTGCTTTGTATTTGAATTGTACCAGCATCATCAAATGGCTGCTACAGTTATGAGCATTCCTCAGTTCACTGGCCTCAAAGCTAGCCCTATGACCTCAGTCCAAAACATGGTTAGCATTGGGATTCAAGTTGCATTTATATGATATCTGCTTGTAATGCACATGTCTGTTACTCATGTAGGGTGTCGTTCTACCGATGAAAAACAAGGGTAAGGGAGCGCTAGGAGCGCGCTGTGACTTCATCGGATCACCCACAAACTTGGTATATATGTTTACAATGACAAATGCATTGCTGTGGAAATTCCATTTCTCCATACATTGAGTTACATTTGTAACAATGCACGCAATTACGCAGATCATGGTGACTTCAACAACCCTGATGCTATTTGCCGGGAGGTTTGGATTGGCACCTTCAGCAAACAAGAAATCAACTGCAGGACTCAAGCTGGAGACTAGGGATTCAGGTCTGCAGACAGGAGACCCGGCCGGGTTCACATTGGCTGACACTTAGGCTTGTGGGACTGTTGGGCATATCATTGGTGCTGGTGTTGTTCTTGGACTCAAAAACATTGGTGCAATCTAATAATTAGTCCTCTTAGAGTAGTGTGCTGTATTGTGTATGCATTTGCATGGATCACCAAACCAAAATATTTGTAATTTGCAGCTTTTACAATACCAATGCATCATATTCTATGTACAATCACAAAATAACGATACGAAATGAAGTTGTTTTGATGTTTAGTGTCTTAAAACTACGTTTTTCGTATAAATTTTTTGCTAAACAACGTTAAACATTGACCATAAAATATTGTTCCCAACATCGCAAGAGGACAAATACATACACATCTGGGATCCGAATCCCGTACAGCCTACAGCCATATACAGCCAATATTCAAAATTTGAATTTTAAATTATAAACTTAAAACGAGGTAGTTTAACTTGAAGTAATTTAAAACGACGTAGTTTTTCTAAAACCCAATTTCAAGATTAATGAACCCTTTACAAAACGACGCAATTTTAATTGATAGTGTTTAAAACTACGTCGTTTTAAGTTTGGCTGCAAAATGCTGTAGGCAGCATGGGATCCTAATCCCACATCTGCAATGGCTTCTAGAGATTAAAAATGAACAGCTTCTAGAAACAAAAAAGGAACAAGAGTTGCATGTAGTCTAGTGGTAAATAAGTATAAGGGAGAGACTATAGCACATGAAGCAGCGGCCTTTCAGCAGCCATATGATTTGTATTCGATGGTTCAAATCTTTCTGAGTGCATATGTGACATGAATTTAGGATCCTTCACCAATGAATGAATAAAATAAACTTCAGAACATACCATCCTAACCCGACCCGAGAAAACTGAATCTGGCACGTAGTTGCCGACCCGGAATTGGAAAATTAGGTTTCCGATCCGATTCACTCTCCGGACTCGTAGTCGTTGCTTTGTGTTGATTTTCTGGATCTGAGAGAAGACTGCGGAGATCTCGCGTGCTTCCATATTTTCAAGATCCGATTTTCATTGCAGTGGACTATACGACTTTGAATTCAAATTTCAAAAATGGACAACGGCAGCACTAGTGTTGATATCCACAACGCTGCTGCTGACGACGACCACAACTTCCCTAAACCGCTTGGTCGCAAGTACGCACCTGTTGTTGCCGACGACGATCGGGCTGTTCTTGAAATGACTGCAGTCGATTCCTCCACTTCCAAGTAATCTAATCCTTATTTTGATCTTTGAGATATTTACATGTATTATTGTGAGTTGAATCTGACAAAATTGTGGTGCAGTCGGAACGGTGTAAACAATTCTGAACTTGTGAATGGAGATGGGAAAGTAGGGTCTGTTGATCCTCACATGAACACATCTGCTAGTCCTAGAGAATCAAAGTTGGAACTATTTGGATTTGATTCCCTTGTAAATATTCTTGGACTTAAAAGGTATGTCAATGTGATTGATTGTGTAAGTTAGTTTCAGCGGCTTTTTAAGTAATTGTAGTTTGATTATCGTAAGGATGTGAACCTTATATCAGTATGACTGTGGATGGGGAGCAAAATCAGGAGCCTTCAAGTCCCAGGGATGGTGAAGACATTGCAATAACTATAGGACAACCGAAGGTGGGTTGATGGTTACTGTATCCACATGTCCTTGTATAATTATATGATTAAAAAATACTGATTTTAGTGTAAATATGTGGCTCTCCATTTCATTGAGACCAACACTGATTTGCAACATGCATTTTATCAAATTAATGATCTTTGGGTATCCAATAATCAAAATCGATATTTATGGCTTTTTTACTTTGCACTATATTTATTTCATGGGCTTTACTGTTTATTGTTTTACAGAGCAATGAGGTCAAGTCAGGAACGCTCATGGGTGTGTTTGTACCCTGCCTACAGAACATAATGGGAATTATTTATTATATTCGGTTTTCGTGGTAAGCCATTTAATTATTTTTCCCCATGAATTTCCCCTATATCATGTCGTGTCATGCATCTGTTGGCTTATGTAGAAACATCTGCAGTTATAACTTATAACTGCGTATATAGGCTGATTTTTTGAGATTAATAAATACATAAAATCTTTAGTTTGCTGCCGTGTTGCCATTATTATTGATACTAGAAAGTCAATGTATGAATTACAAGTTTACAACTATCATTCACGAATGATTAACTCTCACTACATTTTCATATATCATATGTTACAATTATAAAAAGGATTGTTGGTATGGCTGGAATTGGCGAGTCACTCCTGCTTGTTTTCATATGTGGTTTGTGCACTTTCCTGACTGCGATCTCACTGAGTGCCATCGCAACCAATGGTGCTATGAAGGTATGACTTTAAGTACACCCTTTCCTTTCCTCAGTAGTTGGCTCCGGTTGCAAATATATAGCTCACAGGGATATGCTAATCTTCTTACGGCAGTTCTTTTTATCTTTCACTTTTTGCAGGGAGGTGGACCATATTACCTGATTGGTCGTGCTTTAGGACCAGAAGTTGGAGTCAGCATTGGACTATGTTTCTTTCTTGGAACAGCGGTTGCCGGTGCCCTGTAAGTGTCAGATAAAGAATACTATTATGTTCCTATCTATTCAGATAAAACTGGCATTGTAATTGTGGAACTAAGTATACCATCATCTGGCCTGGAGATGCAGGTTTAGGACTTTTATTTCTACTAATTTCCTGCAATGCTTATTCTGAACTAGCAATCTCATTTATGTATTTCAACCTGTGGAGTAGCTTGGTTCTGCTATATTGTAAACTAGTTGACCTTGTTTATCATCATTTCATTCCTTACTTCCCCTATTGCATACTTGTTGTACAAGTTTGGTGTCTGATGAACTAATAGTTATGGTAAACTTGCTAGTCAGCGTTGGGATAGTTGATTAATGAAGGATACCCATACCACAAATTGTAGAATATGTGCTATAATTTAATCTGCCAATCAAACTAGTGACATTTACATTAATAATCTAGAAGATCTTATTTGTGGTTATGTTCAGTTATGTATTGGGAGCTGTAGAAACCTTTCTTGGAGCCCTGCCGGGTGCTGGGATTTTCAGGGGTAAGATTGAAAATGTCATTCACATAACATTATCAATTTGTATATAACTGCCCCCTTTTGTTCTGTATTGTCTGATGTTGCTGTATGCTTAAACTTTGATGGCTCTCGTGTTACACCTTTTGGAAAACATCATGAGGTTTTCCACTAATATTAAAAGAATATTTTTACTTTTCAACCACGTCATAGATCTTTTGCTTAGTATTTTTATCAGATTGATGTTCCCTTATCATTTGAACACGTGCACCAGCCCATTCTTCACATGCAATGCATCTTGCAATGATATGTAAGATTTTTAAGAGGTATATTTCTGTATAACACTGCTGCAACTCTGGCGCAGAGACTGTGACCCACGTGAATGGAACAACCATTGGTCCTGTATCAAGTCCAAGCTTGCATGACCTTCAAGTGTATGGAATAGTTGTGACTATCATCCTTTGCTTCATTGTGTTTGGAGGAGTCAAAATGATCAATCGAGTTGCACCTGCATTCCTAATACCAGTTATATTCTCTTTGTTCTGCATATTTATTGGGATTGTTTTGGCAAAGACGGATAAACCTGCAGGTATTTCTCTTGTGACTTAAACTATATTTTATCACACTATTCTGGCATGATAAATTGTTTTAACTGCATGACCCTTGCAGTCTTAAATAACGGCCTTTTGTAAGCTTTTGTCTTGAATGAGTATTTAAACTGAAATAAAAAACTGAAGCTGATGATGGTTTCATTAGACTCTTGAGCAGATCATGCAGATATACCAGAACCATGACTTAGAACCTCATTTCTATTGCATATTCATTTAATCAATTCATTATTCATATTAGCTATTTATTTGAACTTTACTAATATGTTGCATCAACTTGTCATTGATATAGAGGGAATTACGGGCTTGAGCTTGAAAACGTTCAGGGACAATTGGAATTCAGAATATCAGAACACTAATAATGCTGGTGTGCCTGATCCTGATGGAAATGTTTCATGGAATTTCCAGTAAGTAGTGAGAATTGAAATGTACCTCTTATTTGTGATTGCTCATCAATATTTGCAATTAGATGCACCTTTTGTGTTTGCAAAAGCTTATTCATTTAACATAAGCTGCAAACCAAAGTGGCTTATCTTTTAATATGAGTTCTGTAATTATTACCAGTGCCTTGGTTGGGCTATTTTTCCCTGCTGTGACGGGAATCATGGCCGGTTCAAATCGCTCTTCATCACTTAAAGATACCCAACGATCCATTCCTGTGGGTACCCTAGCAGCAACTCTTTCTACTACAGGACTTTACCTGATTTCGGTGTTATTTTTTGGAGCACTTGCATCAAGGACTAAACTTTTAACAGACAGGTATGCCACTTAATTAGTCTGCATTTCGTAAAAAGAGATCTGGATATATTTCTTTATGGAGGCTAAATCTGTAATGCTTTGGTAACAAGTCACAATTTCGCTTGTGTTTTCTAGTTTTATTCACTAGCAGCTGTGCCTCTGCTTGCTTAACATACTTGTGTTATTCGTACACTTAGAAAAGTACAAACTGAGATTGGTAAATTGTGCTTGTTTTCTTATCCTAGTCAGACTTTTGATAGACAGCTTAGATCGATAGTTCACTCCTAACAATTTTTCATACAGGTATCTTACAGCTACAGTTGCTTGGCCGTTCCCAGCCGTCATCTATATAGGAATCATCCTTTCAACCTTAGGTGCAGCTCTTCAGAGCTTAACTGGAGCTCCACGCCTGCTTGCTGCAATAGCTAATGATGATATTTTACCTGTTTTAAAATATTTTAAGGTTGCAGATGGGGGTGAACCTCATCTCGCCACCCTCTTCACGGCCTTTATATGCATAAGCTGTGTCATCATTGGGAATTTGGATCTCATCTCTCCAACCATAACCATGTTTTTCCTTCTATGTTATGCTGGTGTGAATTTGTCTTGCTTCCTTCTTGATCTATTGGATGCTCCGAGTTGGCGTCCTAGGTGGAAATTTCATCATTGGAGTCTTTCTCTTCTTGGAGCATTTCTGTGCATAAGTGAGTCATTTTTTGTTTTATATTCTTGTAGATCTTGAAGGATTGCATATAATGAGCTTAACAGACTGTTTTTAAAATCATTAAGGACAATTTTAATTTTGTTATGTTGAATATTGGAAACCATCATTGTAAAATATCATGTAGTTCAACATTATAGAAATATTTGCTTCAAAAGAGTTGGACCAACACACTTGGTTTTTTATTTGCTAAAGAAGATTGATATATGTACATGTACAGAGACTGATAAAAACATGTGAACATTGTTTATCCTCATCATCAGTAATTCAGTATTTCAGGATTTGTATTAATTTCTGGCTTCTTATCTCTTTGCAGTGATAATGTTTTTGATCTCTTGGTCATTCACCATTGTCTCATTAGCGCTTGTAAGCCTTATATATTATTATGTGAGCCTCAAAGGAAAAGCCGGGGATTGGGGCGATGGTTTCAAGAGTGCATATTTTCAACTTGCTCTTCGAAGCCTGCGGTCATTGGGAGGTATGTGTTATGTCTAGATTTTGGACCAAAATTCTTTTGAGTTAGCAATAAATCATTTAGGCTTTACGCAAAGCTTTTAATGTTACTCATTTTGCATTGTGTCTGCAGCCAACCAAGTTCACCCAAAGAATTGGTACCCCATTCCACTTATTTTTTGTCGACCATGGGGAAAGTTACCGGAAAACGTTCCCTGCCATCCAAAACTCGCTGATTTTGCCAATTGCATGAAGAAAAAAGGACGTGGGATGTCCATCTTTGTCTCTATATTAGATGGTGACTATCATGAGCGGGCAGAAGATGCAAAAGAAGCCGCCAAGCAGCTGGGAACCTACATTGAATACAAGCGTTGCGAGGGTGTTGCTGAGATTGTTGTGGCTCCTAGCATGTCTGCTGGATTCCAGGGCATTATCCAAACTATGGGACTTGGAAATCTGAAGCCAAATATTGTTGTGATGAGGTATCCTGAAATTTGGCGACGCGAGAATCTTACAGAAATTCCTGCTACTTTTGTTGGAATTATCAATGACTGCATAGTTGCAAACAAAGCTGTTGTGATTGTCAAGGGCCTGGACGAGTGGCCCAATGAGTATCAAAGACAGTATGGTACCATCGATTTGTACTGGATAGTGAGAGATGGTGGCCTCATGCTTCTCTTGTCCCAGCTTCTGCTCACCAAGGAAAGCTTTGAGAGCTGTAAGATCCAAGTGTTCTGCATTGCAGAGGAGGAGGATGACGCTGAGGGGTTGAAGGCGGATGTAAAGAAGTTTCTCTACGATCT
The DNA here is from genome assembly GCA_006409495.1 of Sedum album. Lineage (NCBI taxonomy): Eukaryota > Viridiplantae > Streptophyta > Magnoliopsida > Saxifragales > Crassulaceae > Sedum > Sedum album. The sequence goes on from QZGG01000009.1 coordinate 29,904, forward strand.
GAGAATGCATGCTGAAGTAATAGTGATCACGATGAAATCATGGGATCTCCAAGCAGAAGGAGGATCCCCACAGGATGAATCTCTGGATGCTTTCACTGCTTCTCAGAAACGAATAGCGGAATATCTAAAAGAAATGAAAGAGTCTGCAAAAAGGAATGGAAATCAGCTAATGGCTGATGGTAAACCAGTGGTTGTTAACGAGCAACAGATAGAGAAATTTCTATACACTACTCTTAAGCTGAACTCAACCATACTGAGATACTCCAGGATGGCTGCGTGGTGCTAGTGAGCTTGCCACCACCTCCTGTAAACCATCCAGCATATTTCTACATGGAGTACATGGACTTGTTGGTAGAGAATGTGCCGAGGATGTTAATTGTGAGAGGCTACCGACGAGATGTTGTAACATTGTTTACTTGACCTGATCAGGATTGAAAGTGAAAAAAGAATGAGCTGATTGTTTTTGTTCCTTTTTCCTTCTATAGAGCCTACACCCTGCTCTGAGTATTATGTGTTCAATCTAAAGCCAGTTCTCATTTAAAAGCTGGTAGCATGTAGCTAAAACGAGATACATTCATTTCATTCATTGTTTGCTGAATTCTTTTGGGGTTAAAAATTGGTAATCTGTTCATGGAAAAGGCCAGAATACTTTAGAGTTGAGACAAACAAGGTTGAAACAGAAGTGATCCCAAGCCCTACAAAAAGACATGCGCCAGTACAGAAACTTGAATATTCGACAGAAGAAAACCTGGTGAAAATTCCTACTGACAATAAATATTTAGAATAAATACACCATTTTACACATTCCTTCATAATGTGGATGACCAACACTTTCGATTTCATACTATGCCTAATGTTCATCTGCACAAGACTTTCCGACTAACAAACCCCTGAGAGCTAACAAAAACAAATCTGCCAAGTGACACTCAAAACATCCATGGCCTACTTCAATGTACATATGCTGCTATGCAAACTAGCTTCCATATTGCTTCTCTCTTTCAATATGCTTGGTATATTCATTATGTCCACCCTGAAACAGAATATAAATAGGATTTGTAAGAAAATTTGGAATTTGGGAAAAAAAACTAAAGGGAGTGGGGCATATGCAACTAGAATTAGAACTATCACAGAAATGTACATTGATGAAGTGTCTACGATGTGGTTTAGTGGATTCTCCGCTCAGCTCTCTTTTCACCAGCTTCAAAATCTCAACAATCTGAGACTCGCACAATACGAAAGTCAAGACTAGATACAAATTTGAAATTTATTGAACAAGAAATAGAAACTAAACCTATTTGTTTTTATGCGTAGAACTCGAAGGAGCATCAAAACAGAGGGGAATACATATACATTTAATATCATAATCTACAACATTATGTGTTACGTTTTGCAAGGAATGATAACAGCCACATTTTTCCATAAACGGGAAACATTCTTGAAAGATCTCTCAACTATAGTTCTTATATTGTAGCGTTCAATGCAGGACATTAGAGTGACGATTACCCTCTTCACAGCCTTTTACAACATCATTTAGTGACATAGTTATGCGCTTCTCTAAGTGGCACATGACTATTAAGCTCTTCAAACCATTTTATACCATTTAGGCACTCACCTAATAAACATTGTTATTACTTTCAAAATACACATAAGAACACGCGCATGAGGTCTTACCCCAGGATAATGTTTCAAAATTGGAGAATAATGATCAAGCGCTATGTATATCTTCTCAAGAAGGTTAAGGAGAACATCCACTTCATCTCCTAGAAGGTCAACCTAATGGTAACAACAAAATTCGATTAAATTAGTAAAATGCAATCAGATGTAGTAAATATTAAGATTGACCATAGCCTAAATGTTAAAAAGGGTATTGGTTTTCTATTCGATAAAGGTCTTTCAATGTTGAACAGACAAAAGTTTGTAATACTACATTTGCAAGAAAGTATTGCATCTATTTTATTCCACTGGAGTTAAACATCATATGTACCTCAGCTTCAGCCTTCTGAAGGTCCAAACTTTTTCTTTCAAGCCTTTGCTTGTATAGCAATCCTGTGCGTCTCTGGATGTTACTTTTCTTAATGAGATATCTCAGTTGACTTGTAGCATCTTCCAACCTGAAAGTCAAGAGGCCAAATGCATTCAGCTTGTAGTTCTTTTACACAACATGCATCTTTTATAAAAAGAGAATGTGATTTCCTGAAGATGATAGATGTAATTCGTAAAACATAAGGGATACTTGAGTTGCATCGAAAATTATATGTACATTCAAAAGACGAAATGTTCTATTAAACTGTTTCATAATTAACTAAGATATCCATTGTATAACACTCAGCTAATTTCTAACTTTGGTGAGACTTGTTTCCATATAATTTGCATGTACACATTTCAGTTACATTAAACAAAATTATATCAATCAGCAATGTATAGAAATCAAACCTTGAATTTTTTATTTCAATATCGCTTGCCACTCTGCATTCAAAATTACCAATTTCCCTTGTCAGTCCATGAACTAGAGTGAGCATCGCTTCTACCTGATTCCTGTGCTCCTCCTTTTCTCTAACTAAAGAGGTCAGTGTACTTTGACTGTCTTCACAGCGAGCTAGAAGCATTACTCTTTCTTCATTCAGTTTATTTAAAGCCGTCATCAAGCATTCATGTTTACCATTCAGTTCACCTATTTGTACCTCTAGCTGACTCTTCTGTTCATAAACCTCAGCCAATCTAGATTTTAAATTAATGATTTCATCATTGCTACTCAAAGCAAGCAGTTTCCGGGCATTCACATTTTCCTTTAATATTATAACCTCTCTAGTAGCGACTTCAAAATTTTCTTTTGTTTTAATCAATGCAGTTGTTACTTCATGAATCACCTGCTCTTTCTCAGTTATAACATCCTTCAGTAAGTTCAGCTCTTTTATTAGCCGGTCTTTCTCCTCAAGACCCACATTTAATGCCTTTTCTCTTTCCAAAATAGTTTTCTGTAGAAAAACTTGTAACACAGAGTCTTTTGCTGATTTTGCATGCATTGCACGAAGAATTTCTTCAGAACGTTTCACCGTTTCAGTTAAAAGAATGCCCAGCAGCTCTTGCTTGATCATCTTCTCCAAATCTGATTCGTTCAAATAAGGTTTCTGAACAGGAGAGTGACACAACTCTTGCTCTTTACTTGAGCAAGTCTGCGACTTCAGAAGATCATTAAAAATGCATTTGTGTATCTCTTCACTGATCACAGCTTCAGTGCGCAAGTCCCGTATTGTATTGTTCAGATTCTGAATCTTCTTAAGCAGGTTCATTTCTTTAACAGAATGCAGTGACATTCTTTCCTGTGCTTCAGCAGCAACAACTGATAGGCGTTTAACTTCCTTCTGTGCATTGCTCAGCAAGCCTTTTAGATGATGATTTTCCGAGATAACATTATCTAATTTACTATTTAACTTGTCGAAGCCTTCAACTGAATTTCTCAGTTTAGTTACATTATCGTTTTTACATAGAATGGCATCGAGCTTAAGAATAACTTCAGGAATATGTTTCCGCAATGCATTGAACTCCTTATCTTTCTTTGAAGGCATTGAAGGCCCCTTCCGTTTAAGACTGAAGTATTCTTCAGTCATTTCATGCACCACTGACTCGTGATCTCTTTTCATCTTGATCATTTCTGCTTTCAAATAGCTGAACAATTCATCCTTTTCATGTGTTTGAATTGAGCGCACTCCAAATTTTCAGGTATGATAATCTGAGAATCATGCTTGACATTACCATCCCAAGCGAAGTTTTACGGTGGAAAACATCAGTTCTTTTAGCATTATTCCACTCTTCATTGACATCTGCAGACCCATGTGAAGCTAACCCATCATCTGACATTAATAGTGACTTAGAAATGACATCCATTTCCATGCGCAGCTTTGAGAGCTCTCTTATAGAATCACACCAGTTGACGACATTGCTCCCATGGCTGTTTTGATCGTGTTCCTGCTTCGACCCTAATACAATTTTTTCCTCCAAACCAAGAATGCCGTGCCTAATTACCATAGCCTCAATCTCCTCTTGAAAATGTCGGTCCTGTTTCCATTCCTGAAGTGAGGTGCCACAAACCTGGACAGTATAATCCATATTCTTGAATGCATTATCCACAACACATTTTAAAGAATAAAGAGTTTTAAATACATCAGTCCATCTTTCATCTTTCTGGCCAACCAGCAATTCAGCACCTGAACCTATCACGAAATGATCATTAGCTGAAGCTATCAAGTCATTTTGCAGCCTCATGAAATGATCATTAGCTGAAACTGTCAAGTCAGCTAACGAGCGTGTCAGCTTCTCATACATCACTATAAACTCAGAGTCACGCGGAAGCACTGAATAATGTGGTAATCCCATTTGGTGGTAATCAGTCAAGGTCCGCTTCAATTTGGCTACTTCGATTTCCTTCTCTCTGATACTCTCATTAGCATCTTGAGCAATAGCATTGACTATACCCTTAATAACAGAATCACTGACCATTCTGGATACAATCAACCTGTCAGTAATATCATCAAAATAAGAATCCAAACCTTCAAGTAATTCACCTTCAGGATTATCACTCCCTGTAACACTAGGCCCTAATCCGTCACACGAAGATGAAGCAACGCACCAATCAGAATCATCCACAATAAGCTCCTGCTCCTCCACTTCCTCCATAGAAAATGAAATCAACTCGCTCATATCACAATACTCTAAATCAGATGAAACACCACAATAACAAACATGAAGCAAACTATTTACAGAATCGTCTGAGTCGAAGGTTTCCCGAGAAATTAAACATTCAAATTCAAATGAAAACATGTTAATTGTAAAAAGGATGCTTACCGGAATTGTCGGCAGGCAGCGGGAGCGTGAGAACGGAAACTGGAGACCGGCCGGTCGAATTTAGGTTTAGGGGTAAAAGAGAGGAGAGAACGGAGGTTGAAGGGAGTGGGGGAGTTACGAGCGTTGACCGACAGCTGACCGAGGCTTAAGCCCTAGAAATTGGAATAAAGCGGAAAAAGCTAACTAACGCTGCTGCTGCGGTGCGGTCTCCTGCTTCCTTTTTATTTAATTGAATTTAAAAACGACAACAAGTTAATTTTGTTTGAGACATTTGCACATGAGACAAACCCCCAATTTCATCATACGCCACGCAAGATGCAACTACCGGACTTGTTTATTCATTTTTATTTTCTTATTTGTGATTGGGTTAAGTCACATTACTTCTTACGATTTTACCCTCACTTACAATCAGTGGCATGTACTTTAGAGTGTTATTGGTTTTTTGTTAGGCTTGTTGAGGATAGTGTTGTAGATTAGTCCCTTAAAAATAAGAAAAATCCACGTTAGTTATGGCACTAATGTATTCTATTAGAAGATAATCACGAATAGAAGTAACACTATTATTATAGTTTTAACATGATGTCAACCCTGTGACAGATCAAGGGCGGCCTGGTTGAGGTCTCTGCCGTATAAGGAATGGCACATTCACCACTTCTCCTATAATGTTGTTCCCTACAGTTACAGTATGTCCCTGTGTCGCGGCCTTGGTCTTAATGTAGCCTAGACCTACATGTTCGAGCCCATTATTCCAAGGAGCATAGCTGGTTAAAATGCCTACCTACAAAATAAGAGTAAACAAGATAAGTGCACACAGATAAGCACCCAAACTGTCTAGGTCCACTGTATAAGGTTTTGACTATATGCTAATTATTGGCAGAAGAAAGGGCAAAATTGCATTCTAGTACCTTTTTTCCATCGACAGTTATGGGACTCCCTGGCTCGGCTGGTGCTGAGAGGTGTAAACCCCACAATTTCTGCTTGACTCCATCATAAGTTATAAGTCTAGCTATCGTCTCTTGCCCCTTATAGCAACCTAATCACATGGATTGATTCAGATGATAATCGTATGCAACTCAGAGAATTTACACATTACCTTTTGTCTGAGAAATTGAACTCCAGAGGCCAGCTTCCAGGACATTGAAATCTTGAGTGAGTTCCTTTCCAGGAGCTGGCCTCCCTGCACATATAAACCGCCTCTATTAGAGAGATGTGAAAGACATGAAGACCAGCAGGACAATAAAGAAAACTTTCAGGGTTACTAAAGTGAAACAAAACAGTCAGCTACTCGAAGTTGAAGATGAAAAAAGCTTAGCAGCAGAAAACAATTTCTAACGGGATCTAATTTACAATGATGTCTTCCATCACCTTCATGTATTCTTAATCTTTCCCATGCATCAGACCCCATAGGGATAGCCCCCTGAGCCAGTAAAGTGTTCCACACTGACTCAGCAGCTGCAGCTGACATTAACATGGAAAACCCCACCTCAGAAATGATACTTCCCACACCAACAGTGACTGGTGATCCATTTACCTACACATGGAAATAGTCTGAGCAACCCATGTAACCAAATAGCTCATCCCTTATATTTATTGTAAGTTTTAAAATTGAAATGATCCTTGATGACGGATAAAATTGGATTGGAGGAAAAAAATTGTGTGCCAACAATTATAAGGTATATATGTACTTGCATTATAGTGAAGATGGGTGCCATATGGTTTTCCAACTAGATCACCAAGCTTCAATGAATTCATTACCTGCTCCAAAATGTAAAAGTAACTTCACGAGTCAGAGGCATACAAGTTACAGTTAAGACACTGTATTACCGTAAATTTCACATATTATACTTCACTGCTTTTAGGACCAGCGAGCACAAAGAAGCGAGTCTCTTTGGTAAAATCATGAATTTCAACCTTGTCCGCGTAAAAAATGTACCTGTAGCGACATGAAAATATCATCAATATTATTTCTAAATTATTTACCCTGCAACATCCAGTTCAGGATCTGCGTATTGCACAGTAATGGTACTAGAAAGAGTTTAATACAACTCTGTTGGCAAAAACAAGAGAGTTAGGGAGTGTACTAGACTACTTGTTTGAAAGAGAGAAAATGGTTAGCTTGTGAATACAGATCTTTGAGGAAATGCAAGCAATAATTATCAACCATTACCCTAATGGCCTAAACATTTTAATTTTATGATGTTTGTAACAGAAAAAATACACATATCCAATCTTTTAATCAATGAGGATGATGCTAACATGGACAGTGAGTGCATATGCAGTGCAAGTTTTACAACACCTACTTTGACAGCATGTTTGTTAAAGTTTCAGATGTCCAGGTGATACCACTAATGTAATTGCGTTCTTCTGCAATGAAGTATAACTTTTAGTTAGCTACATGCTAAGTGGGAACAAGTAATCACGTAAAATGGAAGCACTACCATAACCCAAGCATGTGCAATATCGATCGTTCGAGCTGTTGGTGTAACGAAAACAGTGTCCAGACCCTACATGTTTCAATAAATAAATAAAACATGAGCACACATTGTGCAGTCGTTTATAAATACCCGAACAGTTAGTGGCGCTATATACTAGCATACTACGTGTCCCTTTTCAGCTAAAAAGTTACCTGGCCTTCATTTAAGCACCCGAAGTCTGCAGTAGTTTGATTTTGTAGAAACTGAACACGGTCTTCTCCACTAACTAGTCGTATAACAAAGACATGATCAATAATCCACCTTTTTAGTCATAATTCCCTACAAGAATCACATCATTTGCTTGATCAAGTATTACCTAACACAAAAACAAGAGAGAAAAAATCATTGATGCTGTGAACAATTAATAGGTTTCACAAAGAATCTTCTATATTTGAGTTAACTAAACACCAAAAACCTATTTTAAGGAATACCTCTAATTCGCCCGAAATTTGATAAGTCCGCAACCTACAAAATTAAGACCATATATGATAAGTAAATCAAATGACATAAAATTATGGAAGGAAACAGGAAGGATAGAGTTAAAAGGTCGAAGTACTCACAGCAACTCCGTTGTAGAAAGCATCAATCGCTTCTTCATCATTATTGTCTGGCGCAAGGTTAATGTCCTCATCCTCCTGCAACCAAAATATATCAAAAAGAGAAAACGATGTAACAGAAGAAATTTGTATATATAGTGAAATGATTACGTCATCATGATCGATAGGTGGCGGAGCGATGTTGAAGGATGAAGAAGCGGCAGCGACAGTATCATCACTACGACAATACTGATTAATACACCAAATTGGAGGAGAAGAAGATAAGAAGCAAACTCGATGCTGATATTTACATCTCTTTTGACTTCTTGAGCATGTCGAAGTCGTCCGGGACTTCGCCGGCAGCCGCGCAATTCCGGCACCGACCACATGACGGAAACCTGTTGACGTTATCATACTCACTTGGCCCTTGATGCGTTCGTTCGGATGAAAACGATCAGACTATTATCAACGGGTTGGGTCATGGCCCAATATGATAACTGGGCCGACAGTCCTCCACCAGATGGGCCCATCTCGGCCCAAACAGAAACACGAAGAAAAAAGGGTTCCAATTCGACTAGCGAAGAAAAGTAGAGAAGAGAATGGCGACGGTGGAGAAGACGGAGGAAGAGTTGCGTAAGGAGATCGAAGAGCTCAACCGCCAGCAATGGGAGGTTTGCTTTGCTTTCAATTTACGTACTTTTTTCTATGTAGTGAATTGCTACTAGTGAATGAGTATCTGAGTTGTGTATTTGTTTTAGATCTCGCAAAGGCTGAGGGACCCACGTGGACTGCGTCGGGGTGGGAAGACGTTCGGCGGTGGAGGTCGTGTTCGACCTGCTCATCTCCGACCTAATGTATGCATTTTGTCACTCAGTTTCATTTAGTTTTAGTATTCACTCTTACTTATTCTTATATACAATTCACTACTATAGAATGATTCAGAAGATCAGCCGCCTCCATCCAAACGCCGTCTTTCTTCGGCTGTTGTCAAGGTAGCACTGAATAATTTAACTTTTAGTTCAGTATACACTGGATATTGTCTGTTCGAGTTTGTTTAATTACTTATTTAATGATTGAAAGGTGGAGGATGGTGAGATCATTGAGGATGCTAAGCCGCTTGAATCGCAGCCAGATTCTGACACTAATCGCAGTGCTGCTTATGGCTTGCATCAGAGAACATCACGCAGGGTACGTTCATCTGTTTAATACTTCTATATATATTTCTCTAATCCCTCTTTTTAACACTGCTACTATATGTGTGCAGGATACTGAAATTCCGCCAAACGAGTATCTGCCGAGGGTACTGCCTAAGAATGAGGATCCTAGCCTGGTCAACAGAAATAAGCGAATGCTCGGTCAGCTATTGGGAACTCTAGAGGTATATCTGAAATACCGTCTATCCATTTTTTTGCAATTACTCTGAATGAAATGTGTATAACGCACATCATGTACTTGTGCACATCACACTAGCTTCTACAAGGGTTGAATTAATGAAAGTAGTCTCTTTGTAACATAAATGTAACTTTTTGTTTATGAAGTATTCTCCAAAAGCATCCCCACTTGTTATAAATGATCATCCCTTTTGTGCACAATTTATAGAAATTTAGGAAAGAAGATATGAAGCTTTCAGGAACTGAGGCACATATGAAGAGGTCAACATCCTTACAGAAAGTAAGCACTCTCACATCATAATTTTTTTAAAATTATCTCTTTTTTGCGTTTGTAGCACCCTTTTTCTTTTACCAGTTTTTGCTATTGTGTTTCTATTAATGGCTTATTGAGAAAATATTTAGTTTTGAGTTACTCTCCCTACTTGTTTATCACGTTACCTTGTAGCGGGACTGTTTTTTACAACACTAAAGTTTCACATTGTTACGAGGATGTGTGTTAACTTTAATTGTAATGCCTAGTTCCATAATGTTACGCTATAGTTGGGATTCATGCATAGAAATTTTCTTAGGCTGAGCAGAGAGCTCGTGAAGAAAGTGAGAGGCTGAGGCAGCAAGAACGTGAACAACTCGCAGAAAAGAGAAAGAGAGATCTGGTATATATATTGCTCTCTGAATACAGTTTTCTTGTGCAAATTACCGAGATCTCGCCTTTTCTTTTCACGTGAATTGGAATGATAAGCTGATAGGACATTAATGTGTGCATCCCTTTGTTTTTGATATTTTTTTGGGTTCAAGACCTTGCGCGCCCGAGTTGCTGCCAAGGCAGAAGAGAAGAAGTTGGAATTGCTGTTCCTTTTGTGGAGTGAGCATCACAAGAGACTTTGCAATTTCCAAAGGTATACCAGTTATAGAGCTTATTACTGTTTGGTGTTAATTATCTGGTTCATCACCCCAAACACGTAGTTGCTTTCATAAGTAACAGTTTGTCTTCAACATTACCTTTGCAGGTTATTTTTAATTTTGGTCCAAAAGTGTCGTCCATTTTAACTCATTTTGTTGGACCAAAGATAAGTTTCTACTGGTGCTAGATGGCTAATTGGTTTCTCTTTAGCGGCATCAAAATTAGAAGGTTGCACCTCATTTTTTATACAATATTCTCTCTAATTAAGGGTTGATGCGCTTTCGAACAGGACTAAGACGGAGCCTAGTATTTACTATGCATTCAGTAAACCATTGGAAGAAGATGCTGATTTGATTGAACAGAAAAAAGAACAGGTTAGTTTACATATAAAAGGTTTTGCAAGCTTATTGTACCTTTCTTGTATTGAAAAATTAGTCTGCAGTCAAGCTTATAGAAAACAATTATGGTTATATCAGTTCTATTCTTTTTTCATCCTCAATTACTGAAAATATGAAACTGTATTGCTGAATGTGAAGGCGTTCCAAGAATGGAAAACTACCAGGAGAGAGGAACTAACCTTGTACCAGAAGCAGATTGCTGAACAATATCTTGCTAATGCTGAGAAGGAACAAGAGAGGTGGCAAAATACTAGGAAAGCAAATAATAATAGCAATAATGTGCAGAAATTGCAGGAAAGTATGGACAAGGAGTTGGAAACACATAGACTTGAGCATGGACCGAAGAAAAGAAAGTTGGAAGAGGGTGGCAACATTGAAGAGGAAGAGGAAGATTACATGGAAGATGTGAATATTGGGGAGGAGGATGTTATGGATGATGTACTGGGAGAAGTAGATGAAAGGAGGAGCTACGAGGAGCCAGTAGCATCAAAGCCCGATGAAATCGTAGCAAGTGCTAGTCCAGCTTCCAATGGTCAGAGTTAGAGCCATTTACGAGTTAAATCAATCTCGACTTCTATTTTGATGTGCTTGCTCAGTGTACCTTATATTTGAATGCTTTTTCTAAGAGTTTGCTTGTACTTGAAGCTATTTTTTTGAGACAGACACATGATTGTAATTTCTCTATGAATTCAGAAAGTGTTTCTAGGTTTACTTGAACAAAGAACAATTCGCACTTGATTCTCATTAACAACAAACAAATGAATTATATAGGCAGAGGTTATTCATTTATTTTGGTGTATTCGTGATCCGATCCATAATCAATTATATAAGACATAATAAAAATATGTGAACCACAAGAAAATAGTGCACTATATTCATTTGTTTGTTGGTCCTCATAGATCCATCAACTCTTATTGGCTACACACTCATCCACCATTAGATTTCCTTATCCTACCTTACCTGCAATGACTGCATTCTTCCCTTTACTTTGAGATTCTCTACAATATTATTCCTTTTCATCATCATCATCTACTTGTTCATCAAAATTCATTTTCTCATATTTCCTTTGTCTTTCTTTGAAAGAAGAGACTGAGTATGGTTGCCGCCACAACTGCTGCTGTAGTAGTGAATGGCCTCACTTCACAGTTCCTGTCTGGAGGAAAGAAGAGCAGCAGCCACACTCTGCTCTCTTCTGGATTGAGAAGAAGGGCTGTTTCCTCGAGGAGGTTTGTTGTTGTGGCTGCTGCTGCCCCTAAGAAGTCCTGGATCCCGGCCGTCAAGGGTGGTGGCAATTTGATTGACCCTGAATGGCTAGATGGGTCGTAAGTCTTCTGACTGTTGGATAACTCATTTTAGAACATGTATTGCACTCATCTCGTGCGTCAGGCTCGGTTCTCATGTGTTGATATGGACTTACTTGCATTGCAGGCTACCAGGTGACTTTGGATTTGACCCCTTGGGTTTAGGGAAGGACCCAGCTTTCCTCAAATGGTACAGAGAAGCTGAGCTGATCCACGGCAGGTGGGCAATGGCAGCAGTTGTTGGCATATTTGTCGGCCAGGCATGGAGTGGAGTCCCCTGGTTTGAAGCTGGAGCAGACCCACGTGCCATTGCGCCATTTTCATTCGGATCCCTCTTAGGAACCCAACTCATTCTCATGGGATGGGTTGAAACTAAAAGATGGGTAGATTTCTTCAACCCAGAGTCACAAGCAGTCGACTGGGCAACCCCATGGTCCAAAACAGCTGAGAACTTCGCCAATGCCACTGGTGACCAAGGTTACCCTGGTGGCAAATTCTTCGATCCTTTATCACTAGGAGGAACCCTCAAGGACGGTGTTTACATCCCGGACGAAGAGAAGCTTGAGAGGCTAAAACTGGCTGAAATTAAGCATGCCAGACTAGCCATGGTGGCTATGTTAATATTCTACTTTGAGGCTGGTCAAGGAAAAACACCTCTTGGCGCCATTGGTCTGTAGACTCGACATTTTTAGCGTCTGTAAAAATGAACAAATTGTCTGAATTGTATAACCACTTTCTTTGATCTGCTGATGTCCCCTCAATGGTAATGGATGTTAGTCTATCAAATTATTTTTAATATTATGTTGGAATTTGGATCACTCCACAAACATAGATGCAAACAATTCCTTTCGAAATGATGCGTTCAGGATGACTCGAACTTGAACGCTACTAATAAGTAAACCGCCACCCTTCCGTTGTGCAAGTAAAATGAAGATTTGATTTGTAATTAATATGGAATAATTGGAATATCTAATTAATTAAGGTCGAATCTATAAAATCTTCAAAATGTGTATGAAAAAAGAAATGAGGGGTGCATTATTGACTTAATTAAAGTAAGGGGGTGTAACTGTAAATATTGAGTTTCATCGAGTATTCCATTTTCCCCTAATTCGCAGTTTTTCTAGGGTTTCGATTTCGTAGCTGCTACTCATCATGGCCGAGTCGTCGCACAAGAAGAACAAGAGAGCCTTCGATTTCGAAGGAGATGATGAAGAGAAACAGCCACCGTAAATCTCCGCCGTTGATTTTCAGTCAATTTTTTTATTCATATTTTTCAAATGGATTGTGATTTTGTGATGTGATTTCAGGCAAAAAAAAGTGAGATTTCCAAAGGGGAAGAAAGCCAAACCTGGTGATGTTGATTATCAGCATCCTCCTCCTAGGGTTGTTGATGATGATACTAATTTCCCTACTGCACCAATTCAACCGCAACTAGCTGCTGAGGAGCGTGCCAAGCGCCGATCGCAGCTAACTACACAGCTTTTTCATGAAGATACTACTGGACTGCTAGGTCCATCTGAGATCAAAGCTGCTGAAGTTCAGTATCAGGTTTGTGATCTTTGTTTCTGTTTTTAGGGTATTTAATTGCAATGCTGGTTATTTGATTTTGATGTGTTTTTGATGTTACTTGGTATAGGAAAATGAGAACTTTGAGGATGATGGAATGCAATTTGAGCCGTTTAATTTGGAACAAGAGAGGAAGGAGGGTTACTTTGATGATGCTGGGAACTTTGTTGAGTACGTGGATGATACGGCCTTTAAGGTGGAACTTCTTTAATGTATAATTTCATCCTTAAATGCAGTATGCTGCTTTGAACTGAACGTTTATGAACTTGTTTTGTATCTTCATTGAACAGGATCCATGGCTTGATAATGTTGAGGTGGATACAAGGTTTGCTCAGAAGGCCTCTCTGCTGAATGCAGCAAGTAATGAAACTCATGAGCTTGCATCTGATGACATTGGGAAGATGAAAAGGCGTATTGCTGATATACTTCATGAAGATGAGACTGTGAGTCTATACCTTGTCTATATGCTTGTCCAAGCTGCTTATATGTCTTTCTTATCTACATTGGAAAGTATAGCTTTTTTATTATTCAATCAGTCTAGCTCAACACACAAAAATGAAGCTAACTGGGAATGTGCATCTCTTTTTTACAGGTTTTGCAAGCCCTGAGGCGATTGAAAGGGACCTCAAATAGGAAGGAGAAGATGCCAGCCGAAAGGAAATTCATGTTTGACCAGCTAACTGAGGATGCCATGAAGCTATTGGAGAATGGTGATTACAGTTAAGTGCCTTGTTTGCTTTATGTTTCTATTCTCAACATGTATTTTCAGCTTGCAAAATTGTGTAAATGATTTTTGAAATTTTAATACCTATAGTCATTGCAGAAACAGCTATTGCTTTTATAAGTCTCAAACCATAAGCCGCCCTTTGGTTGATTATTCTGCAGATGTATATGAAGAGAAAAAGGAGGTTTTTGAGCGAGAGGCTGGTCAGTACCTAGCTGTCTTACACTGCTTCTAATTATATACTCAAATTATGGTACTTCAATTTTAATTTGAATGTGGTGCCTACAGCTATAGTTTGTACGTGCGCATATTTGCAGCAATTATATGACAAGCTTATGATTTTAATTCGTGTACTATAGAGAGTAGCATGCTGGTTTCTGCAAGTCATCATGTCTATAATTATTACACATTATTCTTCACTCATGTTGGCTCTCTATTGTGCAGTTGCTGTACAAGTATCCAATTATAGTTTTTATAATCTTGAATGTACTAAGTATGCCTCTAATGTAAGTATTTTTTAACTGGAACTCTGCAGAAGGATATGAAAGGCTGGCTAAAGCAAGAGAAATGGTGTGACACTGGATGGAGCCCAAAATAATGTATTTGCAGCTGAAGTTGCAGGGATCCTTGAGGCAGTTCCTGGGCCTTCTGGGGTTGTAGTCACATCTAATGATGCCGAAGAATTTGATATGTTTGCTGAAGACGAACCACAGACAAATACTAATAATGTAGCCCTTTCCACTTCTTCAAATGTGACCAGTCAAATATCATCAGAAGTTTCAGGTCTGAGTGAGTTCCCGCCCAAGCAAATTCTTTGAGATTTATGAAATTTCTTAGTTTGTTCATAAATTTTCAAATGGTGCAGGTGAAATGTCTCAAAATGATTTTGTGTTCGACGAGACCTCTGGGTAGGCTTTCATGATCCTTATATCCTTGCTTTCTGAAAATATTATGAGTTTTTCCTGTGTCTGATCATTTCTCCATCGGTTCTGATACTAACTGCCTTGTTCTCCCACAGATATTATTACAGCAGTACTTTAGGCTACTATTACGATGCATCATCAGGACTGTACTGCTGTGCAGCATCTGGCCAGTGGTAAGCAAAATTTTCTATTCCTTTGTTCTTATATTCCATGCTAATTTAGCTGGTGGTATTACTCTCTTTTCAAGCGTTGACTTATTCTTATATATGATACCTTGCGTTAGCTTATTCTTCTCTTTGTTGCATTAGGTACTCATATAATCCTGAGACGGGGGCATATGATGAAATTCAAAGTGACAGTACAGCCAGTGTTGGAAATGAGAGTCTGAGCACAACAGCTGAGGTCTGATTGCTGGCGAGTTCTAAGCAATTGCTTTCCATGTAGGGTGCCCCTTAGAAAGAGAATTTGAATTTGGGTAGCTTCAGTTGTAAAAAATCATATTTATGAACTTTTCTACAAATTTCTTCATAAATATGAAGCAGTTCCCTGCTTAGATGAAAATAGTTGGTAACTTATGTTTATTATAAAGGTTAAATGAAAGGTTCCCTGCAATTAAAAAAGATAATTCGAGTTCAATATAATCATATTTTATAATTTGCAAAAATTCCCATCATAAAAGGTTTTTAAATAACTCTTATCTACTTGTCCGCCAATTTGTTTGAGAATGAGGTGTAGCTGTCCCATGTTCTGCAGTCGGATCTGATGAATCTATTTGTATCTTGACATCTGAAGATGTTGAACTGGTTGACTGCTGTTGTGAAGCAAATCTTAATCTAAGTAGTAGAGAATTGGTCATAACTCCAATGGAACTCAAGCCCATGAGGGCGCCTGCAATTGATGGAGTTAGCATCGTCCCATTGACTGGTAAGAGTAATCCAGCTGCAATTGGTATGCCAACCTGCATGAGAGATTTTGAACTTAAGGCAGCCTTATTATGTCTAAGCTGGATGCCAAGCTCCACATGAATCAAATAACTTACAATATTGTACCCAAACGCCCACCAAAGATTTTGCTTCACTGTCTTCATTGTAAGTCTACTAAGTTCCAAAGCGTCTAGAAGCTGAGAGGAGGCAGCCAGTTTAGGAAATTCCGAACTTGTGAAAGTTTATAGCTATAAGACTAGAGAGTAAAAGGAAACCTGTGAAAGTTTATTTCCCATAAGAACGATAGAGGATGCTTCACTTGCTGCACCAACGCCCTCTCCCATGGCAATTCCTACATGTGCTGAAGCTAAGGCAGCAGCATCATTAATTCCATCGCCAACCATGGCCACTACATTACTACCTCTCTGAAGCTCACGAATGAACTTCTGCTTTTTATCTGGTTTGACTCCGGAAAGAACCTGTCATTAATTTATAGCACTTGATGAATATCTAAAACTTATCAGTGATGATCCAAATCAGATTCACAGAAACTCATCAACATCAATCCTTCAGCTCCCATATTAGAACCTGATTAATAGTTTCCTTTTCTCAAAGTATCTCTAGGAAATGACATACCCTCTCTTTTGGAATACCAACAACAGATGCAACATGTTCAGCTGTACTTCGTTTATCTCCTGATAGCATGTACACTGTTATTCCTTGCTTAATCAATGACTCTACAACATGCCCGGCATCTTGCCTTATCTGATCCTCAATGTAAATAATACCAGCAAGGCTATTATCTACACCGACATAGACAACAGACTGGCTTCTTATATCTTCAGCCTCTATAAATAAGTTTTTCTCAACACCATGCCTGAAAAAGTTAAATTGCAGTATTATGAAATAGATATATAACTTCGTCAATCTTAGCAAGAGGATTTAAAATGCGGACCATAATCTGATGTCACCTGAGCAAATGCTATATTTGTTATACTGAATAGGGACATGTTGATATATATCATATAAGTAATCAGATTCCGCATCTAATTAATGCTGAACAGAATTTCAATAATTCCAAGAGACATTATGATTTATGACTACAACACCTTTAAACCAGAAGCTAATGTCACACTACATGATAGGGACAAGAGTTGAGGATCATGTTACTAGGTCAGGTTCCGCATCATTATTGAGTGCCGGAAAGAATTTCAAGTAATGTTTCAGGAGACACTATGAACTATGACTACGATACCTTTGAACCCACTCTAGTGTTCCAACTGAAATCTTTTTGTTCTCAATAATTGCAACAGCACCAGCCCCAGGCTCCTCCATAAATGTTCCATCTGCTGCCTGTGAGATATCATCCGAGGCCATATTAAAATAACATGAAATTCTAGTATAAATTTGGAACTTATTATTGAAAGCTTTATGAGCCATGAAATATATAGAAGACTGGGAGCACACAAATGTTTTTTAATTAAGAGCCATCAATATTCAGTTGCAGTACTGTTCCATCTTCATATATACAAGATAAATTTAACTTGCCAATCAATGTTATCCAAATGTAGGTGTTTCAAAAATCAAAATGACATTAGCTCAGAGTTAGCCAAATATTCTTCCATAAAGTTCTCTGGCGAAATTGCATACCTTCACATTCATGCATTGGGAGACACGAGCCGCTTCCACAATGGCTTTGCCCACTGGATGAATCGTGTTGGCCTCAACTCCAGCAGCCAATCTGAGAACCTCAACTTCTGACAATGTGCATTCAGAACCTTGGCTGCACAGAAAAAGCATAATAAAACTATCGAAATAGCCAATCATTTAGAAACCTGTTGTAATGTCTGGGTCACAAATGACAAAACAGCTCCATCCCATTTTCTAGAATTTGTTTAGGTCTCCATATTTATTCATTGGGTTGCAAAAAGGCCCATGGAGCTGCCAAATATGGTATACATAAATTATTCATATACTACATGAGTGGCCATTCAACCTCAAATCAGGAGTCACCACTCTTCTGACTAGAGGTTTTCCAATGGTCAGGGTCCCCGTCTTGTCAAAGACAACAGTATTAACCAAAGAGAATTTCTCTAATACATCCCCACCACGCAAGAGCAATCCTTTTGTTGCCCCTAATGAGGTTCCAACCTGAAACATAGTACAGAAAATGTGTAACAATCAGCAGTGTCTTTTTTAACTTGAATAAACATAGCACAGTAATATTCTTGAAGAATTCAATTGCCATACCAACACTGCAGTAGGAGTAGCCAAGCCAAGCGCGCATGGACAAGCAACAACCTGTATTGGGCAGCATAAAAACCACAGTGACGAGGGAGACAAATAATATGTTCAAGAAGCATAAGACACGACTGCATAGCCAAATAATATGAAGTGGTGCGATAACATATAGATAACAATTTTATGATCAGGCACGATTAATGAGCTTATAAACATCATACCAGAACACTGCAGGACAGCTGCAGTGCCAGTGCGATTGAATTTCCTTGAGAAAAGGTGGCAGGAACAATACGAGCCCCAAAAGTATTCCAGAATATGAATGTGGCAGCTGACAGTGCCATTACACCGTAGGTAAAGTGCCCAGATACCTAGTACACACATGAACACAAACAATGTTGATATATCAAGCATCTTAAGGAAATTATTGAGAAACTAAATATTTCGCTTGATATTAACTTGCAAAGTAGCATTGTAGAGTGTAGCTACCTTAACAATTATGCGAGGCCCAGACATGTAATATTGTAAAGGCAGTGAGGGTAAAAAACTGACCTTGTCAGCTAAGCGCTGGACTGGAGCTTCCCTGCTTTGTGCTTCTTCCACCATGCGAACAATATCTCCCATTGCAGTCTCTCCTCCAGGTCTCTTAACCTCAATTGTAAGTGTTCCATTCAGGTTAATACTTCCAGCAGCTACTTGGTTCTATCAATTAGCATAAAAACATTACAATAATAATATGAACTTGATGATAAGTTAATCAAGTAAGAGACTAAAGACAGACTTGGAGTAGATATCTCAATTCGTATACGACCCCTTACATCAACTAGTGAACTGTTCAGAATGATGGTACAATACCCCTGGTAGTTTAGTCACTGGCATTGGCTCTCCTGTGAAACTTGATTCATCTATTGTGCTTCGGCCACTTATAACAACTCCATCTGCTGGTACTCGGTCCTGTGCAAGTCAAGAAATTGAACAATCAAATATAAGTAACAGTATCAGTAAGAATGAAACAACTTTCATCAAGTTTTATGTTAAAAAAATAATGTTATGCTCAATTTAAAATGTAATGGTAAGACTAAGATGAGTATAAATCACACATATTTATAACAGATAAGTCCATTCGCATCTGAAGTGCAGTTGTAGCTGACATACAGCATTTATTCAGGCATGAACCACTGCCAGGCGATACAATAAATGATAAAAAAGAAATAGTACATTATCAATATCAAGAAATAGATAAAAAGATAGGTATACAGGTTAAATATGGAATTATAACAGCTTTACTTACCCCCGGTAACACAATGATGTGGTCGCCGATTGACAGCTGATTACAAGGAACCTCAACTGTTGAGCATGAATCATTGGCATCGCCATTGACTAATAAACGAGCTTTTGATGGAATTACACTCAAAAGGCTTGACATGTCACTGGTCGCTTTGATTTTTGCTCTCTGCTCAAGGTTTCTTCCAAGTAAAACAAATGCTATTAACATAATTGGTTCTTCAAAGAAGGATTTCCAACCCTGCATCAAAAAATATGCAAGTGACGGACACTAGCCGCGTACAGAAGATTTTCCCACCAATAAATATGTTTCAAAGCATTACCAGTTTAGGTATCAAAGCAGCCAGAGAACTGACACCAAACGATGACAAAGCACCAAGACATACTAAAGTGTTCATGTTTGGGGATCCTTTGAAAAGACTCTTTAGACCATCAATGATGAGTTGGCGTCCAGGACCAAGTAAAGTAAATAATGAGAGTGAAAAATGAAATCCAGTGGAGTGTAGTGCATGCATCCACGGTGCACTTGGTCCAAAGAAATGAGAAATATGTCCGAACAAGCACACTGCACACAATGCCATTGAAACGGCCAGCTGACGACCTAAATGCAGAAGAGTAACTGTGTAAATTTACAGCAGTGTTTGCGAGCTGCATATTTTTTATTTGATAGGCCATCTGCTAGCTCAATCTGAAACTTAATAAGGCAAAGACACCCACCACTTTCCTTAAGTTGTTTACGTTTTTCATCCATTTTCCTTTCAAAAGTGTCAAAGATGTTGTTCTGAACAGAATCTGGACACAGCGAAGCGATTATTGTTAGATACGTGTGACTGAACAGTACTGTCCCCTCAACTTGGATGAGGCAGATAAAACGCAATATGACTCAAGGACCTCATATGTAAGTAAAAGGGTAAATTTATGTGTAAACACCTCTAAGATTGGACTCAAAGCCACAAGTTGTTAGATACTTTGCAAGGTCCTCTCCAAGTTGTTTTTGCCAATTTGGCTTTATCTTAGCTTCAGACACCGGCCACACAACAGCTGTCTCTGTAGTGAGATTCACATTGGCTGAAGACACTTGCGGCTAAACATAAATGTAAAAAAGAAGATACATTGTAAAACTCAAAGGATGTTCTAAACCATGAAGTCACAGCATGCAGCGTCCTGATCAACAAATCATATTACAAAGCAAGTTTCTAGTGACAAATGTTAGCAGCAATGGACAGTTTAGAACCTATAACACCGAAAGACTGCATAAGTTTAACCAAAAACAATATAAAATGAGCATACTTGATTTTCAAGTATCCTCTTGACGCTTGCTGCACACCCTCCGCATGTCATTCCCTGCAACACATTGAATACATAAATTAAAACAATATAGACAACTAGCTAAAAAGTTGAAGAAAGCACCAAAATGAAAAATACACATACTCGAACATCAAGCACAATAACATCAGAAGAAAAACGCGACTCCACTACTACCACATCTCCATCCCTCCTACTACCACCACCTCCGCCGCCACCAAAACCAGGATCCTCCCCATTACCACCACCTCCTCCTACTCCAGACGATGCAAACAACGAATGACATCTGAATCCCAATCGACTCCGACCAGAAGAATGAGTCAAAAGCGCTGACGAAATCCATGGATAAAGCGGAGCAGGTTTCGCAGTGCGAAAGAGATGACGAAGCAGAAGTAGATTGGCTTGACGGTTGCGGCTCAATTCCCGATGCAGACGAGAAATTACTAGCGATTTAGTACTCAACGTTTTCACGACTTGAAGCGTCGACTCCATCGCCGAGTTAACTCACTGAGTTAGTCACTTCCACACCAGCGCCACTTCCCTCATCCGTCCGCTACACCTCCGAGCCTCTTCGATTCGATTTGCTCTAATTTTGTCGTTTTGTGATTATATAAATAAATTGATAATTCGGACTCGTGTGAAAATTGGCAGCTTGGTCAACGTGTTGACTTTTCTCAACAACCAGTGCCGCGTCCGTCGACGATTTCAATCACCGAGTGCCCTAATTCGTTTGAATTGCAGTATTTATCTTTTCGCTGTTGTTGAGATCTGTGCGCTGCGGTAGACGATGAAGCGAGTGTTCGGCGCTAAGAAGGACAAGGAGCCTCCGCCTTCTGTACAAGATGCATCCGATAGGGTTTCGTATTCCATCCCAATTGTGTTGACTTTCTGTTGATCGATTTTGAGTTTGACCTAATTTTATCTGTTAGTGTTAATTGCTGTTATTGTTTGTGTTTGTTCGTGTTTAGATCACTAAAAGAGGGGATTCTGTGGAGGAGAAAATCAAGAAGCTTGATGTTGAACTTACTAGATACAAAGAGCAGATTAAGAAAACAAGGCCGGGTCCGGCTCAAGAAGCTGTTAAAGCTCGAGCTATGAGGGTGCTGAAGCAGAAACGAATGTATGAAGGTCAGCGTGACATGCTTTATAATCAGACTTTTAATCTTGATCAGGTCGCGTTTGCAGCTGAGGGGATTAAGGATGCTCAACAAACCGTAAGTTTACGGTGTTTACTTCATTTCATGGGGTGTTTGAGATACCAGCCTATAAAAATATCTAGAATTTGTGTAACTGTTGTGGTGGTTGTAGTGCTTAGGAAAGTCGTGGAATTCTGCTTCTTGTTTTTGGTCCTTTTTGAGGTGAACATGGGCATTGTTTATAGTGAGGTTGTAGTGATTGTTTTATTGTTTATCCATTTAGATGTCAGCACTCAAGTCTGCCAACAAGGATCTCAAAGTAATGATGAAAACAGTGAAGATTCAAGATATCGATGTATGTATCTATTCTCATTAACCGCTCAATTTTAGCTTTACATTTATGGCTGGCTTGATGGTGAACTATAATAAAATGTACCCTTCTGTAGAATATGCAAGATGAGATGCTGGATCTGATGGATATTAGTAATGAGATTCAAGAATCTCTTGGTAGAAGCTACAATGTTCCAGATGACATTGATGAGGATGATCTTATGGGAGGTGAACTCTAGTATCTTGCACATAGACACTCAAATTGTGATATTCTTTGTTTTCATCTGATTTCTGTTTATAGTTTTTTGGTGATACTTGTTATGAACAACAAATAAAATTGTAGTATCTCTTGAGATTCATGTGCAAAAGGGGAAGGTGCTAATTTGACGAAGCTAAATTTTGCAGAGCTTGATGCTTTAGAAGCTGACATGGGAACAGAAAGTGAAGGTGTCCCAAGTTATCTCCAGGATGATAAAGAATCGGATTTGGACGCTGAACTCAATTTGCCTCCTGCACCAGTAGGTCAGACTGCTGGAAGGGCCAATGCTCAGGTAAACAAAACACATTTTCTTCTTTCAAAAATTTATAGTGAGAAGCATCATGCTTATTTTGGGAATGCTTCTGACTGCTTCACTGACATCATTTTCTTACATAAATAAACAAGGCCATAATTATTAGTAAAAAAGAGTCTTTGAAAATATTGAGCGGCAACGCCAACACAGGCTATGCATGAGGGATTACATAAAATGAGGCATGCAGTCTATTTGCTACAATAATTAGACAAGTACACTATATAGTAACTAATGATCAGCCTGTAATACCATATTCCTAAATATGTTGGAGTTGTTTTGGCTTCTTTGTTTTTCTTAGTATATATTTCACAAAACTGCCACTACTCTTAATGATGTCGTTTGATACATGATTCTCAGGGTGTTGATGAACTTGGTTTACCTGCTGTTCCACGCGCATCTCTTCGCGGTTAGCATGCACTATGACGACCCCTCGTGCTTCTTCCAGAATCCCTTGCAGGGTGTGTCTAAAGCCAGAATATATTTATTTAGTTGTGCAGATGTTGACTCAATATTGTTTATGCATATCCTCAGACCTCATGTTATCTTTTCCCATTGGTTTCCCTTATTGTTGCTGTCTTTATTTTGCTGGTGATAATGGTAGTGTCAAGTTGATTGCAAATAAACGACGTCGTAGCTCTCACGCGAACCAGCCTGCGGCCCATTAGTAAATATAAATAAACCATTTTGTGAGTTGGTCGGTTCAATTTTATCGAATCTACGTGCATCGTCTATTAAATAAACAGTCCTCCATTTTTCAACTGATTGATCGTAAAGCCTTCTCCTCGATCGATCGCCATGGCTACAGCAACGCTCTTTCGCGCATTCAACAAATCAGTAACTATTTACATATTTTTTGGAAACCTAGACTAGTCAATCTATTTGATGAATTGGTCTGAGTTAGGGTTTAGGCTTGTGGTTTCAACAGTTGTTCAATTCAATCTGGTATTTGTTCAGGTGTCTGCTTAGAGATGAGTTTGGTGGTTATGGCTCGCAACTTATGAGTTATGTTGTGTAGTGCTTTTTCGGATTGAATTCATGTTTGAGTGATCGAGTTCGATTGAATTGATGATCGTTATAGAAAGTAATACATTTTGATGTTAAATTGTGCTTTAGTAACTTATGTTATGTATAGTGTGACTATGAAATAATGAGATGCTACAAGTTATATCCTGTTTCCGGCAGCTTTGAATGAACCTCGATAATTATTAATCTTGTGAACCAAGGGTTGAGGCTATTTTGATCGGATCTTTTATATTACAATTTTTATTTTTAACTCATTATGTCATTGAAATGCAGTTTACTAGCAACAGTAACCCTGCGGGGAGATTCTCATCATCTCCTTTATATCAGAGTTTGGTTAGGCCAACAAGATCTTTCAGGTATTAATTGCACATGTCTTTATCTTTCCTTTAGTATCCCACGAGTTTAGTTGACTGTAACCCAATATTTGGCTTTGTGTCTTCAGTTCTGCAGCTGCTGGTACCAAAAAGAGTTCGGTAAATCCATATCTTATGCCATTACCACTTGAATCATCCACATTTAATCTGTCTCATTGAAATATGTCATTTTTTATATTTGGGAACCCGAGGGATATATACACAGAAACTGATTTTGTGTGTGTAGCTTCAGCGTGGGACTCTAGAAACTACCATTGCAAAACTGAAGGCAAGCACATCCGGGGACAACAGTATCAAAGAGATTATGGCTGACTATGTTCACCATGAAGTGACCCGTACTTTTGTCATGGTCAATTACACATTGTTCCTTACCATTGTAACCAAAGATGTCCTGGTGGCTCTCGCATACTGAAGAAATTCTTGTAGGTCCCTTTTTTGCGTTACTTGTTTGCGCTTTCTCATTTTGAAATGTTGCCGAAGGTTTGGTGGAAAAGTTGAAATGAACTTATCCTATCTGGCTCACAAAGTCTCAATAATAAATTGCAAAGTTTCACCCTTCAGATTTTCCGCAATACAATGCTTCATGCCTTTATGGTTTGATAAATCACATCCCCAAAATACTTAAGTTCTATTCTGACATCCTTGCAAGAATCTCGACAAATTCATAACTCAGCTAAAGGTTTCTGTATCATGAAGAACATCATAAAGAGAGCTCCAGTAACACACCCTTAAGAAAACTAAGTCTTTTTTGAATGGCAACGTTTATCCTCGAATGGCCACAGATAATCAGACGGCGTCGTATAGCCACGTTACATCATTTCAAACCGCAATGGAGTTGTGAATTCAACTAACGAGCTGTGATTCAATACATATAACAGACCAATAAATCTGCACCACGTAGACCCCTTAACCACCCGGTCACTTATCTGGTTTTAGGCATCCGCTTCAACCTCACTCAAAACCCTAAGCGCTCGATTTCGGCATTTTCGTCTCATCTCATCACATCCATGGCGACCGCCGCCTTGCTTCGTTCGCTCCGACGCCGCGCTGATCTCCCCTCAGCTTCCTTATCAGCTTACAGATCAGTATGTCATTTTACAGAATTTAGGTTATCATATTTCGTTGTTGAATTCCATCATTTGATATATTTTCAAGCGTGTTCTTTTTACGTTGATCCTCATATTGAGTGAAAATTGCTGGTTTTGTGGTGGTGATTGCTGATTATGTAATGGAAATATTTAATCTTTTGTTAGTATTTGAAACAAGTGATTATCTTGCGATCATTTTTTGTTTATTTTTATGTAGCTGGCTAGCTGTAGCAAGTCCTCTTGTCATCAACTTCATCTCCCTTGTCTCAAAGCTGGCTGAGATTGTCAAGGCCATTCAGGTAGCTTTTCTAATACTACTTCAGTTAGCTTTTCTAATACCACTTCAGTTAGCTAGTCCTGAACTC
The DNA here is from genome assembly GCA_006409495.1 of Sedum album. Taxonomy (NCBI): domain Eukaryota; kingdom Viridiplantae; phylum Streptophyta; class Magnoliopsida; order Saxifragales; family Crassulaceae; genus Sedum; species Sedum album. The sequence continues at coordinate 55,598 of QZGG01000009.1, forward strand.
ACATATATCTGAAATTCAACTGTTGTTTATCCAAAGTTCAAAGCCTGCCGGAAATGATGTCATTGGTATCGATTTGGGGACAACCAATTCTTGTGTTTCAATAATGGAGGGAAAGGTTAGTTAGACTCTTTTTAGTTTTTGAGATGATAGTAAAGTGTGTGTTTATTAAATGTTTTCTGTGACATGTGTAGAATGCTAAAGTTATTGAGAATGCGGAAGGGTCGAGGACAACACCATCAGTTGTAGCTTTCAACCAGAAAGGAGAGTTACTTGTTGGTACTCCAGCAAAACGACAAGCTGTTACTAATCCACAGAATACTGTTTTTGGAACCAAGCGTTTGATTGGAAGGCGCTTTGATGATCCTCAAACGCAAAAAGAAATGAAGATGGTTCCATACAAGATTGTCAAAGCTCCGAATGGGGATGCTTGGGTTGAAGTTAATGGTCAGCAATATTCACCAAGTCAGATAGGAGCTTTTGTGCTGACCAAAATGAAGGAAACTGCTGAGGCATACTTGGGGAAGTCTGTCACCAAAGCTGTGATCACTGTGCCAGCTTACTTTAATGATGCTCAGAGACAAGCTACCAAAGATGCTGGGAGAATTGCTGGGCTTGATGTACAAAGAATCATAAATGAACCTACTGCTGCTGCCCTTTCATATGGGCTGAATAACAAAGAAGGCTTGATTGCCGTTTTTGATCTTGGGGGTGGAACATTTGATGTCTCCATTTTGGAGATATCCAATGGTGTTTTTGAGGTACACACTTGGTTCATCTGCGGTCAGAGTTCCTTTTCGTTTGTTACACAACTATAATAAATTCATGTTTGTCGCAGGTTAAAGCAACAAATGGTGATACATTCTTGGGAGGTGAAGACTTCGACAATGCTCTTTTGGAGTTTTTGGTTAGTGAGTTTAAGAGAACCGATTCCATTGATCTTTCAAAAGACAGGCTGGCTCTTCAAAGGCTTCGTGAAGCAGCAGAAAAGGCCAAGATCGAATTATCTTCAACATCGCAGACTGACATTAACTTGCCATTCATAACTGCTGATGCATCAGGTGCAAAGCATTTGAACATTACTCTCACTCGATCAAAATTTGAGAGTTTAGTGAATCATTTGATTGAGAGGACAAGGAATCCGTGCAAGAATTGCTTGAAGGATGCCAACACGTCTATTAAGGAAGTAGACGAGGTCCTTCTTGTAGGAGGATGAGTCGAGTTCCTAAAGTGCAAGAAGTTGTTGCTGAGATATTTGGTAAGAGTCCAAGCAAAGGAGTTAACCCTGATGAGGCAGTTGCTATGGGAGCTGCTATTCAAGGGGGTATCCTTCGTGGTGATGTTAAGGAATTGCTTCTCCTGGATGTCACTCCCTTGTCACTTGGAATTGAGACACTTGGTGGTATCTTCACTAGGCTGATCAACAGAAACACAACTATTCCTACTAAGAAGAGTCAGGTATGTACTTTACTGGGTCTCCTTTTACCCCCGAGTTTTTATCAAACTTTTGTTACTACTGTAGATTATATTCCTAAACTGACTTAAATTCATTTGTTTTAAAATAACACCATTATTCTCATTTCAGACATTCTCTACCGCGGCAGACAACCAAACACAGGTTGGAATCAAAGTATTGCAAGGAGAACGTGAGATGGCCTCTGACAACAAACTTTTGGGAGAGTTTGATCTAATGGGTATTCCTCCAGCTCCAAGAGGCATGCCTCAGATTGAGGTCACATTTGATATCGATGCAAATGGTATTGTGACCGTCTCTGCCAAAGACAAAGCAACTAATAAAGAGCAGCAGATCACCATCCGCTCGTCTGGAGGACTCTCAGAAGAGGATATTGAGAAGATGGTTAAGGAGGCCGAGTTGCACGCACAGAAAGACCAAGAGAGAAAGGCTTTGATCGATATCAGGAACAGCGCAGACACCACCATATACAGCATAGAGAAAAGTGTAAGCGAGTACAAGGACAAAGTTCCAGCTGAAGTTGTGACCCAAATTGAAACAGCAGTTTCAGAATTGAGAACAGCCATGGCTGGTGACAACATTGAAGATATCAAGGCAAAGCTTGATGCTGCGAACAAGGCTGTGTCCAAGATTGGGGAACACATGCAAGGAGGAGCTGGGGGTTCATCTTCAGATGGAAAACAGGGCGGTGGAGACCAAGCCCCTGAGGCCGAATATGAAGAAGTGAAGAAGTAGAGCTGTCCTTCGGATAAATTTTCCTTTGCACTCTAGAGTTAAAAATTCAGTGTTTTATCTTATGACATATTGACTTTGAAGGTCCAATGTTTCTCTCTATCATAAGAAATCGAGGTTTTGAATAATCATTCAGTCAGCTTTCATTCCACAAGGCTACCAATCAAACTCAACGTCCACGTAGGCATGCAAAACGACGATTATTATAGTGGGCCGGGCTTGGGTGCGAATGGCTTCGGCCAGTAACAAGAAAACCACGTGCCAGGTCATCTATATCCATGGAAAACAACGAGCTGGCACCAAGTAACCTCCACCAATCCACACTCCTCATAATCAAATCCAAACCAGACCCCATCCATAGTATACACAAAAAAACAAAAAGCCACGTGCGCAGCCCCCAGTTTCGGATCGTCCTATAAATAAACATAACAAAGTGGCAATATCAAACAAAAATAGTTAAAATCAAAATGGCACCAACTGCTGCAATGCTCATCCTCTCTCACCACGCACACGGTGACTTTCATCCTTTCCATTCGGATTCCAATTCAATGAAAACATCCTCAACTGGGTTGGTCCAGATGTTCAAGATGGTCCAGGCTTCAATTACGAAATGGGCACCCGACAAAGTGAATGTGATGCGAGCTCTGACCGCATTGACCGTGGAAGACGAGAAGCGATTCATGGAAGCTCTCGATTTCAGCTGCTGCTAATTAACTCTAACTATCTATCTCATTTGCTTCTAGTCTCAACCTCCTTTGTAAATATTTGCTCCGCAAAATGTCAAATAAAATAGGCATTTGTCTTTTTTATAAGGGTTTTTTAGCGATAACCACCGTCTAATACCAGTTTTTTGACAAAATCACCTTCTCAATTTTTTTTTGACTTAACTACCCATTAATTTAAAAATTTTTAAATTTGACACCCAAATACTGTTCCGACGACTTATTCCGGTAAAATTCTCATTGACTTTGTTGACTCAAAATTTTTTTTGCCAAAAACCACCCCTTCAATACTGAATTTTTGACAAAATCACCCTCTCAAAAAAATTTGAGTTAACCACCCATAATTTGAAAACTATTAAATTTGACACCCAAATCAACCTAATTAATCTTAACATAATCCTGTGAAATTTTTGCAATTTTTATTTAGTATTTCAATTATAATATTTTTATCCTGACCGTTGGACTACAAACGCTTGCTTACTGCGAAACGTTTTTTAAATACAACATAAATCTAAATAAAGTGTCAATGATAAATAGCATAATTGTAATTACAAAAAAGTGATTTAAAAATTAATAATATGAACAAATTGTTAAAAGACTCCTCAACCCTCCATGAAATGGCAATGATTCAATACATAATTACATTTGATAAGAATTATTGTCATAAATGAAATGGTTATGATTGCTATGATTCTCAATGAGTATTCCTGCCTGTTCTTGGCTTTGTTTCTCAACTCAAGCAGACTGTCAGATCTCATAGTTAAATGTCAAGTCCAAGGTCCATTCCGTTGTAAGCTAGAGGAGCATACATCCACATATCATCAGAACTCAGAAGCTGCATGGATAGAGAAATCAAACCCAGTTAATAACAAGAAAATATAAATTATGATTAGTACACGATGAAACTTTAATGTTGTGGTTTTTGGAGAAACTTTCATCACAATGTCCTCTAGAAAAGTTACCTTGATTTGGAGTTGCAGAAACTTGACGTACTGTACAGCTTCATCGAGCATGGTACTAATGTCAACCTTTGTTCCATTTGGAACAAGGCCCTGTAGGATCCTTAGTCTCTCGTTAATCTTTTCTCTCCTTTTCTGCAGAGAAAAAATAAATTAAATGGGTTAATTCACGCATCTATATGCACAAGTTAATTTCAACAAAAGAAATGAAAGGTGAGCTGTGTTTATTTACTGCTGTTATTACTCACCCTGGCGTATAAGCTTTGAGGATCAGTAGCTGACCCTCTATTTGCTCTTGTTTTGCCATTTCTACTGGAAGGTGCAATATCTTCTTCCATGGTCAAGTTTGAAATGTCGCCGCTTTTAATATCTGAAGGAGAACTGGTATCATCTTTTGAACATTTTGAATTTTTGTCTTCATCAATGTTGGTTATCTCTGCGATTTTGTTGCCTCTCTTTGGTTTCACATTCCTCTTGTTCTTTTGAGCCTGCTGTTAATTTAGAATGATAAGAATATGTATTCGAAGCATAACTACGTCAGCAGAAACAGTAATTGAAAGTAGAACTCTTCAACTTACTTCTACATTATGCGGCCTTTTCTTTGAGTCAAGTGGCAGGCTTCTGCCTTTTTTCTCAATGCCATCATCCATGAGTGGAATTTCAAATTTTGTTCGCTCATGATAAACATCAGTGTGAGACAGATTTTCATCGTACTCAGCTTTTGCTTTGGCTCGGTTAATTTGTTGGGTTGATTCGTTATCAAGTTGCATCATTAGATCAGTACATACATAAGCTGCTGAACCCACATTTTCTTCCTTTTCAAAACCGAAATCCACCGAGCTGTAGTAGCTCGGGATGTTATCAGTTGAAAAGCTGTGGTTAGAGTCTTCTAGTTGATAGTAAGCTCCTTGATCGGAACCGAGCAAAAAATTAGTCATATCTCCATCACCATTGCTGCCACTGTAAGTACTCGTTTCTTGAGAAGAGAAGCAAACATTTGAGGAAGATGGGTCAGATGAATAGACATAAGAGTCACCGTTAACTTTTGAGGCCGCATTGACACTCATTTGGCAAGGAAATAAATTAGCCTGAACCCCTACTAAACCAAGACATTCTCCGTCAAGCACACTTGAAGGCGAAAATTCACCTAGCAATTGAGTCATATATTCAGACTCCTCATTAGTGGCATACATTCCGCTCAAGGAGCCCCATTCTCCTTCACAAATACTCATTGATTGCTCCATTTTGTGGGAAAACTAGAACTGGAATTGCTGTATTTCTCCTTTATTTTTTGATGAATGAAGCTCGATGAAGTCGATGCTTGAGTAGGGAATGAGATCACAGGACCTTATAAATAGCAGCTGCAGGACTCAGTACTGCTAATCAACTTGCATTTTTAATCACATAACTGCTGAGATCCTGAAATAAAAATATGATGAATTACGTAAGCTTATATGCTCCCGGATAATTTTCTGTATTAAAATAGGCACGAGTCTACGATGATTTTCCATAATAAATTCTACCACAACTAGACAAAGAATGCGATCATGTACCTAGAATATTGCAAACTGCACCCTTTGAAGGAGCTTAAACCCGCAATCAGAATTGATGATAATAATCCAAAAACAATCATCGAGAAATCAGGGATATTTACTAACCATCGAACTCGCTCATTGGTTAGTTTATTTAGAAGATCCGATAAGGGAATGAAACACAACTGGCAATTTGGAGATCGTGGGTGTCTCCACATAATAAACTATCAAGCTTGACAAACACTTTTAAATGAACAAAGCCGGGCATATTGACAAAGTTAAACATTCTCCAAAACCACCTCGAACAATAACATCAAATCTATTAAAACTTGTATCCTCTCCATATTGAAACCAAAGCCTCAAAAACACCTCTACAAGCATCCAAACTCAGCTTCAACCGAGTTTGTAATCAGATACTAAAGTTCTCATCTTTAAACGAAAGAATCAATTTTACCACTCAGAATTGATCCAACACGCAATAGTCTAAAACAGATGACTAGCAATGTAACAATACTCAAAATCTCCAAATAATTGGAAAATCTCAACTTGCAAAACCTAGAAACATTCTATGATGGAGCTGAGCATGCAATCATTAAAAACAAACAAATTAAAAACACCTATTAGCAGCAGAGATTCTGGCGATGTTTCCGCAACAATAATGCTAGGTTAAACTCACCGAAGCCCTCCATCCAAATCCAATATATTTCAACTGCAATTAAAAACAACCGCTTCTTCTCTATTTCTTTATACATTTCCGACGCCCTCGCACGATCCATCCTCCCCCAATTTTGAGTCTACATTGATTAGTAATAAGTGATTTTGATTAACAACTGGACAATCAAAACTGGGTTGTCAACAAAATCTGATCTTGCTAACCCTAACCTCGATAAAAATCGAATCTTTGATTTCTCCTTTTTTGTTCTTATTCAATCAAACCAACAACATAAACTCTCATTTAGATGTTTGATTAGTCTCTGTTTGCTCAAATCAAATCCTGAATTATAAGTACATTACTTAAAACTAATTTAATCTAAAATGTGGTGGTACTATTTGTTCCAGTTTCGTTCTTTAATTTTACTTGCATTACTTCAGTAATATATTTCCGGGCAATTTACCGAAAACCACCCATAAATTTGGGTTTTTTTCGGAAACCACCCGTATCTTTGAAAATTATAAAGTCACACCTTTAAGTTTATTAAATTTTTCAGAAACCACCCATATATTTAAATTTAATCAAAATATTAATAAAAATGATAAAAAAACTTATTAAAATACAAATAAAATACATAATTAATTAAAAAAAGCATAAAAACATTTAAAAAATCAGGATATTAAATAAATATAAAATATAAATATAAATTTGAAATTATCCATATGGTATGTATTAAATATGAAAAAAATCTGAACAACTAATTGTTTTGATTATGTCAGACTGATTAGGTCTTACCTTCTTCATATATGATTTATTGTTCAAGTTTCTTCCAATTTGTTGGTTATTTATGACTTTTGTTCATTTTAAAAAGAGTTTTTTTTTGACTCGGATTCGATACTGCGATGCTATTTGCTGCGAGTAGCAAAGCGATGTTTATACTATAACCCTACGTAGCTTTGAGTGAATCTTTATCAAGCAAATAGCAAAATGATGTCGATGTTTTATACTATAAACCTACGTAGTTTTGAGTGAACCTTTATCAAAATTGCATAATTTTGACTTGCAACAAATAACTTTTGTTATACTGGATTTGAGTCCTTTTGTTTCATGCACTAAACGTATCTAATGTTAACATCTTAGGGAACATGTACCAAATTTTACCACTTTACCAAATTTTACCAAAATGCAGATGGGGGCTGTCTGGGCATTGAATACAGTTAGCATCGACAATCGGTACAAGACATTCCCCTATAAAAAATAAAACAAATTTTAAGAAAACTCATTGTCCCTTTCCTGCCTCAAAACACTCAGAATTCAATTCATTTCCTCCAACAGTTGGGTTACTCCCCTACTCTGTGACTAGGAAACTCGAACTTGATTTTCCTTTCATCATATTAAGATTCTACAATCAGTATTTCCATTTAAAGTTTCAGATTTCCAGCCAAACATGTCGGTACAGGTAATCAACAATGACATACGATCGAATAAAATACACAACAAAAACGATGATTAGTTCATTTTTTCATTCAAAAAATAGTTGTAAATGTTGAATTTCACAGTTGGCATGAATCCTTTGAACTTACTCAGAAGACATATGATAACTCTCATTAACTCAGAAGTGGAAGATTTCAAACAATACCAGCACTGTGTGTACCTTTGCATGGGACAAGATCAATATATTACAGTTATGTTGAACTAACTGAATTTTTAGCGCGCAAATATTAAGATGTCCGCACGTTTGCAGCTGATAATGAAACCTGAGAATATTTCCAGTTGTTTGCTCTTACAATATTACAAACTATGATTTCAAGTAACTCATAAGAAACAAGTTAATCTGAGAACTTCTGAACAGGTTTGCTGAAAATGTTTTCTAAAATAAACAAGCAGCAGCATTTTAAGAACAGGTCTCTGTCTCTGTGATTGACATTTTCATAAGTACCTGCTGTGCTGAATTAATCCATTTTTTTGTACATTTTTAATTATTTATGATGCTTCCTGTTTGTCCATAGTATTATATATTTATGTGTTAATAAAAGTCATTAGTAATTAGTATAATCTAAAATTCCAGATGCTGAGTGTTGATTGTTTGAAGCTTGTACAGCTTGATTTAGCTGGCTGGATAATTTAAAGATTTTAAAGATTGCAATTATGAAAAAACGTATCAGAAGGATATTCTGCATTTTTTCGAACATTCTCTAATGTCAATCCCTTTAAAATTAATGGTTGTGTTTTGTTTTTAGATTATGCAAGTCAACCTATTTCAAGAATGTTTAATTTTAAAAAATTAAGTTTAATCATATGAAGTTCATACGAAGTGTTTTAACAGGGAAAGTTCGAGAAGTACGTATAAATAGTCTGGATCCTAAACAGTTTTAACAATTTCAAAATTATAACAAACCTAATTGAAAATCAAACCAGAGATCGGTTCGATTGTGGTGGCAAAAGTCTGACATGTCCACCGTCCACGTATACGAATAATTAACAATATCCGACAGTAGAACATCTGACAATCCAAGACAAGTTGTATAAAACAATATTACAACAAAAGCCACTGTTAGGTAACCATCCAATCCTCCAACCTGAATCTGAGTTCCTTGTCCTCCACAAGTGACTTGAATCTGTGTGTCACCATTTTGAGATCAGCGAGAGGCAGAGCGGTCGACATGAGCTGGTGGTGGGCTGGTGCAATCGGAGCTGCTGCAAAGGTTTGTTTTCTCTTGTTCTGATGCACTTTGCTTATCACATGTTGGTTAGGAATCGATCTAGTGATGTACTGAGCTAGCCTAGTGTTTGTAAATGATGTATTGTAAACCATAAACCTTAAACTAATCGTGTTGTCTGTTTGATTTCTGATGGGTGTTAAAGCAGTGAGGATTTAGTAGGATGAGATTTTGTATAAAAATATTGATTTATGGAGGATTGCAGGGGAGAGGCAATTTGGATGATCTTGATGACACGAGGAATCAGCCACCGTATCAGAGTGTAGGGCTAGTCATAGGTGTAACCGGTGTTGTGGGTAATAGTTTAGCTGAGATACTCCCTCTTTCCGACACTCCTGGTGGCCCATGGAAGGTGTATGGAGTAGCGCGTCGTCCGCAGCCTAAATGGAATGCTACCCAACAATTTGAATACATTCAGTGTGATGTGTCTGATAGAAATGAGACACTGGAGAAGTTAGGAGTGCTTAAGGATGTTACTCATGTTTTCTATGTTACGTGGTCCGGACAACTTAACGAGGCTGAACAGTGTGTTGAGAATGGTAACATGTTCCAGAATGTGTTGGACGCTGTTGTGCCTAATGCATTGAATTTGAAGCATGTGTGCTTGCAGACGGGATTAAAGCATTACATGGGTCCGTATGTTATGCTAGGCAAGATCCAAAGCCATGATTCTCCGTTTCGTGAGGACATGCCTAGGCTTCCTTATGACAATTTCTACTACACGCTGGAGGACAATTTGTTCGACAAGGTATCCAAGAAGAGCGATGGAACATTGACTTACTCGGTTCATAGACCGTCTATTATATTTGGATTTTCACCTTACAGCAGAGTTAACTTCATTGCTACACTGTGCGTCTACGCAACAATTTGCAAACATCTTGGGATGAAGCTGGTGTATCCCGGGACCAAGAAAACCTGGGAAAGTTACTGGGATGCTTCAGACGCTGATCTGATAGCTGAACAACAAATATGGGCAGCTGTCGATCCATACGCAAAGAATGAAGCCTTTAACTGCAGCAACGGGGATGTGTACAAAATGAAGCACTTATGGAAGATTTTGTCTGAGGAATTTAAGGTCGATTACGATGACAACGTTGGGGACGAATACAAAGGGATGAGCGTGACGGAAATGATGAAGGATAAAGGACAAGTGTGGGATGAGATTGTGAAGGCAAATGAGCTAGAGTTTAACGAATTGGACAGCATTGCGAACTGGCGCTCTTTGGATTTTGTTTTCAATACTGAGCCTATCATGGCGTGCATGAACAAGAGCAAAGAGCATGGCTTTTCCGGGTTTAGGAACTCCAAAAACTCCTTCACTTCTTGGATTGATAAGCTCAAGACTTCCAAAATGGTTCCATAAGCTCTTATTGGTCTCAAGCATCTTGCTGTTGGAGCATATCCTGCCTGAACTACTTTATCATGTTTTCTTCTGTAACCTTTTTTCGTGTTGGAAGTGGTTCCAAAACACACTGTTGACACTTGACATGCCTGTATCTCAAAATAAATGCGTTGTGGGTATTTTATTTAAAGGGATTACAGAAATTTCACTCCTACTCCATAAATCGAACCCAAAACTTGTTGGTCCAGGTAGTGGGTGTCTAATCATTAGACCAATCTCACTTCGTCTTGTGGGTATTCGATATTCAGTACGTGTGATTTATAATATAATCCTGAAATGACCGTCGAGTTTTGTTGGGCCTACAAAACTTGTATATTTGTTGGGCCGGAAGCCCATCAACGCTTTACAGGGAAACCGGAAACGGACGAGCTGCAATCGATTCAAAGCTCACAAAAACGAAACAAAAAAGAAAAAGAAGTCGTCGTCGTCTTCTCTTCAGCAATTTGCAACAGTGAGTGCCGCGCCGATTGAAACGGAAGATGGAGGAGATCGTAGTCGATGAGAAATTGCTCAAGTCCGCAGGAGCGGAGCTACTTCCGGAAGGACGTTCCGGACTCCGCATCCATGGCTGGGAGATCGAGTCGCGGAAACGCTCTATACTCAAGTCCATTGACGTCGAGCAGTTACTTAGTTTCCTTGTTTGAGTTGTTTCAAACTGATTGCTTTTGTTTTGAATTTGGAGTATTTGTTTGTTGATTTTTGTGGTTTGGATTTGATAAATGTATGTAGGTGGGAGCAGAAGCTTAATACTTCTCATTTACCTGAAATGGTTTTTGGAGAGAGTGGTTTGACTCTCAAGCATATTCAGACTGGTGCTGTTATTCATTTTAATGCTATGGATGCACTTGCCGGATGGAAGAAGGAGGCACTCCCTCCAGTTGAGGTTCCTGCTGCTGCTAAGTGGAAATTCCGGAGGTATAAGTGTAAAACAACATTATGTACATCGCTGCTTTCACAATTTTGCTCTTTTTTAACTGTATGCATGAGCATGGAAATTTGAGATGCAATATTAGACAAATATTGAATTGTTGATATCAGTGTATTTTCAACGTGCAGCAAACCTCTCAAGCAAGTTATACTAGATTATGATTATACGTTCACGACACCGTATTGTGGAAGTGAAACAATTGAGACAACTGCAGAGGTTTGGAACTTCTTTTTCCTATGTCAACATTGATCTTTCATCCCATTTACTGAGTTAATGGTGGTCATTTCCAGCGACTTTGCTGACATTTTCAGCCTGCTTGCATCTTGAAAGTAACAGTTATGCATAGCATATCAGCCTGATTTGACTGGAAAATGTAACTGTTAGATGTAAGCTAGTTTTAGTAGCTCTTCTTATTGTTATTGATTCTCACGACACTCCTTGATGCTTAATCACCAGGGGGTGAGAGTAACTTCTGATGAAAACTGCAGTCTTCAATGGGAGGACTGCAAGGAGCAAATAAATGTGGTAGCACTGGCATCCAAAGAGCCTATTCTCTTCTACGATGAGGTAACATCTCTGTTTTTGAATTTGTTAAATTCCTACCTGTGATTAGTATCTTACTCTCTGTGATTTTCCAGCTAAATATCGAATTATTCTGTGGCCTTACAGGTTATCTTGTATGAAGATGAACTTGCAGATAATGGAGTTTCGTTGTTGACCGTAAAAGTGGTACATCCCAAAGTTTTGAATTTTGAGCATGGATATGAAGTTTACTGAGAATACGCTGTGGTTAATATGCAATCTAATACTATCTTTTTCATGCAGAGAGTTATGCCAAATAGTTGGTTTCTTCTATTGCGCTTCTGGGTGAGTTACTTCTCATAACTATATGTGTGAAGCATGATCTATTCACTAAACATGGACCTTTAACCATCATTTCATTATCTCTACTCATACATCGCTAGTATTAGATTATTACCATCATTTAGAGCATGTTTTTATTATGTCTCTCTTGTTTGCTCACAGCTTAGAGTTGATGGGGTGTTAATGCGGTTAAGGGACACACGTATGCATTGCATATTTGTGGATTCTGCGAATCCCACAGTGATAAGAGAACGCTGTTGGAGAGAGGCCACATTCAAAGAGTTGTCTGCTGTATGTAGCTTGTGGTTGCATTTCTCCCACTTTATTAAATCTCTTAGTTCATATACCTCTTATTGTATTTTCATTTCACCCTGTGGAATTATTTCACCGTGTTGATTTTTATTTAATGTTTTATATTTTGTCTGCTGCAGAAGGGACTACCGGATTCTGCTGTATATAGTGACCCTAGCATCATAAGCCAGAAGCTTCCTGTCGTTTTGCTTCACAACCAGAAGCTCAAGTTTCCTGGTAATCCTTTATTGATATGATTTCAATTTTACCATCATGGATACATCTCGCTATGCAAATACAATTGGATTCAGTAAAATGTTATTCTGCCTATGTATTGCATTGATTTTTCTGAGTTGTACCTTTACAAAGAAACATGTCTGGTCTTCCTTTGCAAGATACCTAAGTATGCTTCAGCTAACTAATTATATGGAAATATATAATAGGTGCATCTTCCCCATAACTATGCTGTGATCATGTCATCAACAATGTAGAGTGTTGCTTGAGCCATACTTTCTTAGAATCAAGTATGTTCACTGCATATTTTGATAAATGGTGGGTGCATACGTGGTTGAACAATATACAAAATCGAAGTTTTGATGAAGTATTCTTAAATCTTCAGGTACACAACACCTTTTGAAGTTTTCTGTACTCACAACTATTTACGTAGTGATCTACAATACTCATTATTATACGCACGACCCCAAAAATATTAGATCTAGAGTGCTGAGAATTGCAACTTAGTTCTCAGAGTCGTAATACTAGATCAACTTTCTGTGGATCCGATTGTGATTGTTCTGGTTGTGTTGAGTAAAATCGGAAACTTCCAGGCCACGTCAAATTCATGTTGTTCTGCAGCACTGGTTGATTATTTCCATACACTTGGTTATTCCTGCCTACTTCTTCTCTTTCAGCTCGAAATATTTTATGAACTACAGTATGTGAGTGAGCTTCTAAAGACCTCAAGAAATGACTTGTTACTGAGAAATCAGACATTGACATCATCCTCTGGGACTGGTGCCTTTTTGCTGCTCCTCTTTCTCTCTTATGGGCATTTTGATGACCCCCTAATGCCTGTGAGCTGTAGAATTTTCTCATACAGAAGTTGCATGAGAATAGTTTAGATGAATAAGTTCTTGAGGTAGAGACTCCAGTGGATGCCCCTATTCTAAGATTAAGCCAGTCTCCTGACCTAGTATCATCTTTCCTTTCTCTGCTAATACCCGCAGAGGACTTCTGATCTCCTTCTCCTGGTAGGGTTGCCATGATGTCTTCAAATATATCCCAAGATAACCAAGGATCTACTATCTGTAAGAGAAAACTAGTGTGCTAGAACAAGAAAAAGGATAGGAGAGATATAGTTAAAACTTAAAAGATACTCACAGATAGACTATTAAAGCTCTTTCACCTGCCCCTACTTATAGTCCCTTGTTTGTTATTCTTCTTCTTTTTCTATTTTTCTTTAAAGTTTTGGTTTCCGGAATTTTGTTCTCTTCTCCTTTTTTCTTTTAGTTTTAACAACAGTTTTACACTGTATAGTTATTTTACTGGAGATACCAGATTAAATCATGGTCACTATCATGGTAGTCAGCCTACTCCATCTTTCCTGCTTTCAGCACGTTTTGGATATGAACCCCTCATTTGTAGTACCCTGCTTTGAAATCACTTGCATATCTGATGGTGCTGTTAGATGAACGTTGATCATATCATTTCACTGTTGTACTGTCCTTCTCTACTTTTTTCATTTGCTTTTCTGTTGGGTGCCTTATTCTTGACCTTTAACATGTATTATTGGTGCTTAAGATGTTTTTCAATGAGTTACGGCATTGTTCAACCAGCTCCTAATGGGGCAAATTATTGCTTTGTTTTATTGGTGTGCCAACAGTTTGCCGTGCACTATTTTCAGGTACTGTTTGATTTGGGGACTTGGCAAACTCAGGTGGTTAGAGTATATTTCATCTCTGGAAATATTCAGATTAGATTACCCCACCAGCAGTGGCAGTGGCCTAATATTTCCGGGGATCTTTGTGGACAATTTTTCGACTGCATCTGTGTTTTGGACCATTATTACGTTATATTTTGTAAAGTTATTTGATTGTGGCCAGGCCCTTTTAAGTTTTATCTTCTCACAATCAGCAACGCAGCTAGCTAAAGTCTAAAGTAGGATTAAAAGTCGTGGTTTGATATTGTCTTTCTTTCTTGAGCAACCAAATCTATGATGGTTCCCAAGTTAGAGAAATATGTATTTATCAAGTCCCACTTGCCATCTACATTAAGGTTCACTTGGTTTATATTCTTGTAATCCGTTCAGTTAGGTCATCTCTATTTATGTTACTTAATGGTTTCATGGAAGGCGTTGCTTCGAAATTCTGTAGGTTACAATGTACAACTGCTGAACTGAAGCCTTGGTTTACAACTTACAACATCATTATGTGATTTCAACATGTATTTACCAAGGCAAAACTTCCATAATAAAAATCATAATTAAATCATCAATCAGAGGGCGAAAAGATTGAGCAGTTAATCAAGTTGTCAAATACACGGCACTGCGTTATTAAGTATCCAAGTTCCCTGTTTTTGGTAAAAAAAGCATATCCACTGTAAATGCACCATTGTCCGTCCAGCACCAAGCACTGATTTTCGAGGGTCGTTCAAGTACCTGCAAGATAACAGAAATGACTCAAGATTGTTTAAATACTCAGATATGCATCTTAGAGGACCAAGTTTGATGAATGCGAAACTATGTCCACCTATTTTATAGCTACCACACATTTTACACTGTGCCTCTATGCACATATCATATAGTTTCACCTTCATCAAACATATCTATGATCTTTCTGTAAGCAAGATACCCATGAAGAAGAAAAAATACCTTAACTACTAGAGAATACACGAGCCAACGTATATTTACAAAGAAAAATACAGACAAGAAGCAAACTGAGTGGCGAACAGAAAGATACTTCGGTAAACATATAGAGGAATTTGGTTGAAGCCTCACCCAGTGAGGCAACCACATAGAGACTAATATCATAAAGAATTATCAAGGTTTCTATGATTATCTTTTTTCATTACTCCCCAACTGTGCAATGTTTTAATTATCTTAGGAAATCCAACTTAACATTAAGGATTTAAGTGAACCTACTGGTAATATTTTCCCTCCGCTTTGGATGAAGTATCTCCACTGCTGTCACCCATCTTTTCCATTCCTCCCTATAAATCCCAATTCATGTTTCCTCTTATTAACACAAACAAGCATGCCAAAAAATATCCCAGCTAGACACGTGTATGTGCAAACCAAAATCACACTTGAGCACAGACCGATAACTAAAACTATGTCACATTTTAAAAAAGAGGCAAATGTCTCCCTAACTAAACCATATTCTCCAAAATGAAACTAAATGTAATATTTGGAGTTTAGACTAAAATGAAAGCGGAACCTACTGTTATTATCCCCTCTGCTTCAGATGATAGAGTGACATGCCACATGCCGTCAACCATCTTTTCCACTCCTCCCTACGAAAGTTGAACCTACTGTTATTATCCCCTAAACTCCTCCCGAGTCAATTTTTTTCTTATTTAAGAAAAGGCACACAAACTAATAAATCCACTCAATTAGAAAACCTCAAGCAATTACTAAACACTTCTCAAAATGCACTAAATTTAAAGCTTGAGATAAAAACTACTAATAAGCTAAGCAAACATAAATGCAGAATTGCAGACACAAAATAGGGGTATAATCCTAATAGAGCCCTAGATGTCTACCCACTACTAGCGATCCTGACAAGAGCGGCGAAAGGTACCCTGAGACAGCTCGCAGAAAGCACGCGCATCAGCAACCAGATGAGACGCAAGAAAGGACGTAATGTGCAGCGGCAGCAGCGACTGGACGCCTCCCAACTCACTCACATTCCTGCAAACCCATCACCAAAACTCATCAGAAAAACTAAAAACGGCAACTTTATCAGATAAAATCAAACATAAGCTGCATATTAGCAATTGGGTATTTTCTAAAAGGTAATATGGAACCTGGGAGTGAGAAAGGAGAGACGGCGGGAGGTGAGGCGTGGAGCGGAAGTCAGAGGTGGTCGGAGGCGAGGGAGAGGTGAAGCAGAGGAACGAAGAGGTGAGCTTCTGGCGGCGGACATGAGTGACCTTGATAGAGATCCACTGCGCCAAGCCATTTTTTAACGACGATGGGGATTCTGAGATGCGATCGGAAAATGGAGAACGCCGTGAAGTGAGGGTTTATATGTTGGAGGAATCCACCAAGGGTTTACCGTCATATTGCGTGGGCTCCAAATTTGGGCCGACAAGATTTGAGACATTAAATAATTGGGCCGACAAGATTTGAGACATGAAATGATTGGGCCGATAGGAAGGCCCATTTGGTCTTTCGAGCAAGTTGACTTGCAGGATTAGCAGTTGATACTTAAGCTGTCAAAGGTTGTTGAGATTGAGACATTTAAGAATAGTTTTTCATTGTAATAATTCAGATGCTATAAAATTAAATCAAGATTAAGTTGCTATTTCACTTTCATATCCAGAAACGATTGATTCCATAAAGATAGGAGAAAATGGGTTTGGAAATGAAGTTGGCTGGAGTTGGTGAAACCCTGGAATCGTGCAGTCGTGCTAGTGACATTGTTGGACTCCCTGGCCCACATTACCTACTGTAGTTGGTGGGTTGACGACCTGTCCTTTTCCATTAAAACATTTCAAAAAGCATCTTTCAACTCAACAAGAGTATGCATAAATACATACTCACTAGGACACCAATTTACCAGAAAGAACAGTCTGTTGTTGCGCACATTCTCTTCATTTTTCAAAATCAATAACCACTGAGCGAAAATGGGTAGTGTTGGAGCTGAAAGGACAATTATAGGCTATGCTGCTAGAGACTCATCTGGCCATCTTGCACCATATCAGTACACTTTAAGGTATGCTTTTAAATGATGTTTTGAAGGATACAGAAAGACCTTAGAATTTATGTTACATTTGCTTGTTTGGTGATTGATTTTCACTGTGTTTATTGCAGAGAAACAGGCCCTGATGATGTTTACATCAAGGTGCAATACTGTGGGATCTGCCACTCTGATCTGCATCAGACCAAGAATGATTTGGGCATGTCCAACTATCCCATGGTGCCAGGGTATGTTATCATCCATTTACTCACAAACCCAGTTCACAAAACTGCCTCAAGTGTCTAAAGATTGCACCTTGTTACATCTTTAAGAAGTGGATTTACTCAAGTTTGATCCTTTATTATGATGTGGTTGGAACAGGCATGAGGTGGTGGGAGAGGTTGTGGAGGTTGGATCAGCTGTGACAAAGTTTAATGTAGGAGAAACTGTAGGGGTTGGTTGTTTGGTTGGATGCTGCAATGCTTGCAAGCCATGTGAGCTTGAAATCGAGCAGTACTGTAACAAAAGGGTCTGGTCTTACAATGACGTGTACAAGGATGGGAAGCCTACGCAAGGTGGCTTCGCTCAGTCCATGGTTGTCCACCAGCAGTAAGCAAAAACTGAATGATCTGATCACACTACCTCCACCTTCATAACCTCTTTTTGCAGGTTCTAATGTGACTTTGGTTTCAGGTTTGTGGTGAGTATTCCTGAAGGACTAGCTCCAGAACAAGCTGCGCCGCTCCTCTGCGCTGGTGTGACTGTATACAGTCCACTGAAGCACTTTGGTCTAAACAAAGGTGGACTCAGGGGAGGGATATTGGGACTAGGAGGAGTTGGGCACATGGGAGTTAAGATAGCCAAAGCAATGGGGCATCATGTGACAGTCATTAGCTCATCTGATAAAAAGCGCGAAGAAGCCATGACACATCTTCAAGCTGATGACTACTTGGTCAGCTCAGATGCTGCTAAAATGCAAGAAGCTGCTGATACTCTAGACTACATAATCGATACTGTCCCTGTTAATCACGCGCTGGAGCCTTACATTTCACTTTTGAAACTTGATGGAAAGATCATCTTGCTTGGTGTGATCGGCACTCCTATGCAGTTCATCGCCCCAATGCTCATACTCGGTTATACACCACTAAATACTCATCCATTCAATTTCATGAACTGGTTTCATTCCGGTCTGTAACATTATGATTTGTTTCAGGGAGGAAGATGATAACCGGAAGCTTTATAGGAAGCATTAAAGAAACCGAAGAGGTACTGGATTTCTGCAAGGACAAGAACTTGAGCTCCACCATTGAGACAATCAAGCTGGATTACATCAACACAGCTCTGGAAAGACTTGAGAAGAATGATGTACGTTACAGGTTTGTTGTTGATGTAGCTGGAAGCAAGTTTGAAGAGTGAAACATACCAACCAAAATAAGTCAAATTTGATTTGCTTCTTTCCCTCCCTGTTGCCACTGCTTTCATATCCTCCCCATTGTAATCGGTACTAATAAATATCATCAAGTATTTTTTTACTACTTCATTCGCTCAAGAAATGGACAAACTCTATACTCGAGGCGGATATGTACTCAGGAGGACTTGAACCACAAACCTCTGAGACTAGAAAACGAATGGCTTACCGCTAGACCGCTACTCCTTGTGCTATCACCAAATATTCAATATTTGTTGCAAGCCTTCTGGTGCAAATGCGTAGGAATAGTCTATAACTAATGTCATCTCATTTTGCATTCTAAGAATATATCCAATGAATTCAGACAAGCTTTTTGTTACTACATGGCCAAACCTATCAATCCCAAATTGAAAGACCGGCAAGGATCACACCCTGATTGACCAGATTCATCATAATCAGTACCAATCTTTCCCAAAATAATGATATTCATCCAAAAATCCCATTCATTGGTGACCATCTTAGAAGCCCGAATCCAAGAAAAAGTCTTATGATTATAAAATACATAGTAACCGACAGCCATTGTCGAATATAACTCAGTCATACAATTTTCAGAATCAACCTTCAATCTTGGTACCCAGAAACAAAACATTACCCAAAAGACAACCTTACACTTGTTCAACAAATCAAAGCTATATTGTTTTCATAAAAATACCACATACCAAAAGCACCAAGATGAAAACACCAAGGTGCTGAATAATCTGCTGAAAGAGAAAGCCTTAAACAACAACAGACTCGGTCACTATATTTTTATCATCCTCATCTTTCCTCGAATGTACAATCCCGAGTACACCGCAATCAGTATAATCATGCCCAGAATCTCATCCAGCACCATCATTTCCAAACTCTTTCTGTATCAATCTATCAGAATGATGATTCTCTGATATTTATTTAGTAACCGAAGTATCAACTTACACTTTACTTTACGATCAGAACAAATTCAGTTAGTGTTCTCACTGCCAAATGAAAAATGATAGCAGAAGATTGAATGAGCATTTCCTCAATACATTCCCAAAACATGAACTCTACACCCATCAACCCATTTACACAACACTTACCAACCACAACGTCATATATCTCAAACGCACATTATTTCACGTAGTTTATTCAGTCATCATACAAACACTTGTAAAGTCCACGTTATGAAAATTCTCTTTAGGAATATCCTCACTCTTTTCTGATAATATAACCCACAAACCCACTTTGAAATATAACCTCCACCACCGGATTGAAAAAAGAATTAAAATGGGTGTAAAAGATTGAATGTCCCATTCTATTTCACCCTGGCATTTAGAAATTCCGCATCCAATTCCCTTAAGAAAGTCACTAGCTCATGAATCCTCTTATACTTCACTTTCCCATCAGAATATATTTAAGTAATAGTGTTGCTACTGCCGAATTGAAAATAGAAAGGTTGCGGAAGATTGAATGAGGATTTCCTCACTATATTCTCATAATACAAACCTCATGCCCAACATCCAATTTACACAGAACATTCCGATCAGTATAGATTCAACCCATGTATCCACATTTACTTTACACGAGAAACCATTAAGCACACAGTAAAGCATACCCAATGTTTTCATGAAAAAGGACAGCAGAAAATTGAATTAGTCGTTCAATTTGGCCTTGCCAATTGGAAAACCAACATTGTATTCTCATAAGAAAACCACTAACACATACACCCACTCATACTTCACTTTCCAATCAGAACAGATTCGATTAATAGTGTTGCCACGGCCGAATTATAAAATGATAAAACAAGGAAAGGTTGCAGAAGATTGAATGACCACTTCCTCACTCTATTCTCATTATATAAACCCCAAGCCCTTGATCCTATTCCACAGAACTTGCCAACCCCAAAGCCATACATAATAGAGTTTAATGAACTCAGTAGGCGATTATGATCAATCCATGGTCTAAAGGTTCTCTTTATGGAATTCCTCACTCTTTTTTATAATATAAACCACAAGGCCAGTTTTCAAGCCACAACCCCAATTTTAAAGATAAAGTCGCAACCCAGTTTTAAACATAAAGCCACTGCCAAATACATTAAAGATATAGAACAAGAATGAGCGCAGAAGATTGAATACCCATTACTCACTCTGTTCTCCTAATATAAATCCCAATTCCATCATCCAACAACCCATTTACTCAGTAATTCCCAAGCCACAATCCCAGTTTTAGAGATAAAGCCGCAACCCAATTTTAAACATAAAGCCACTGCTAAATAATACATTAAAGATATAGAACAAGAATGGGCGCAGAAGATTGAATGCCCATTACTCACTCTATTATCCTAATATAAACCCCAATTCCATCATCCCACAACCCATTTACACAGTACTTCCCAAGCCACAATCCCAGTTTTTAACCTAAAGCCACTGCCAAATACCTTCAAGATAATAGGACAAGAATGGGCGCAGAAGATTGAATGCCCATTACTCACTCTATTCTCCTAATATAAACCCCAATTCCATCATCCCACAACCCATTTATACATCACTTCCAAAGCCACAATCCCAGTTTTTAACCTAAAGCCACTGCCAAATACCTTTAAGATATAGGAAAAGAATGGGCGCAGAAGTTTGAATGCCCATTACCCACTCTATTCTCCTAATATAAACCCTAATTACATCAACCCACAACCCATTTACATAGTACTTTCCAGTCATACTGCCATATATATCACAAGCATCGAAGTTTCATTAAGACTCCAAGCAATTATAAATAAAACCCAATTTCTAAAGTTCCCTTTATAGAATCCCTCACTCAATTATCATAATATAACCCACAAACTCAATATCCAAATTATGCAAACACCATACATCACACAGGGACATAGTTACACAAAATTTCATTATGCATGTTGAATCCATGTATTGATTCTATGAATACATACTCAAACACGGCCAAACTTTGACAGATTATACCACATAAATATAGCAATCATCACAGAGGCATCAACCAAATCGATACGATCCAAACGTGAAAAGAATCACACTTACAAAAGGACAATGCCGAAGAGGATCGACGACGCCGATTAGGATCCACGATGCCGCAGAATCAGAATCGCTCGCTCTGTCGAATGATAATCTCAAACCCTAATTTTGACTAGGGGCCGTTGACTGACCTCTTATTTATAGAATTTTTTACACCGACAATTAAAAATATAGAAATTTCTAAAACGCGGTGTTTCCTAAAATTCAAAATTAATTAAAAATTTGATATCGTCGGTTTACCTTATTATTACCGTTGCAAATAGCAACTAACTTATTATTGTCGTTTAGTTTAGACAAACTAATTTTAAAATCTTAATTTAATTACAATTTATTAAAAATACATATGAAATTCTAAATAGTCGCAACATGTCTCATACTACGCCGAATACAAAACGAGGCCATGAAGCATTGTGCTAATGGATACCTGATTATAAAAGGCCTTAACGGATAATGAGTTATATTTAAGATAAATGAGTTTTAATGATACCCGAGTATCGGACGGGTTTTTAATGGTCGGGTGACCGGACAAATAACGGATAATGGGTTGTTTTGACGGGTCTAACTCCATTGCTGTTTCAGTATGAACTGCTCTAGTTTCTTCAACCAAAAAGCTTTTCTTTTTTCGGACAACGATACAATGTGTGAATTATTACTTTCTCCTGATTCAAGTAACTTAACCCACTTTTCTTCTACCTTGCCGGAATAAGTAAAAACTCGAAATACCCATCTGATCTGATGTATTCCTCCACTCATTTCAGATGCATTGCATTAAGCTTTACCAGCTTTCGAGCTCATCTTAATGATACTCATGATCAATACAGACAGTGACAAAAACCAGCTTTCATCCGAAACCGTCAATCTGTTTCTATATATCCATTATACACGAGAAAAGCGATAGAGAGCAAAACCCATTTCTTCAGAGCAAAAATGGAAAGCATTCATCTATGGATGGAACTCTTTCAACTCACTGATAAAGTCCCTTCTTTACTTCCCACGCCCATTAAAAAGATTCTTTGGTTAGCGCTGAAATCAGCTTATGTATTTATTTCTCTTTAAGGATTTTTGTCATCAGAATCACCACATGGCTAAATCCATCTTCTTCCTCGGTTCTCTTCTACTGTTGGTTTCATCTACTTGTGCATTTTCTCATAACCCAGCTGCTCATTTTATTTTTGTAGGCTGTTCAGTAGAGAAGTACTCAACCAACACATCATATGCGCAAACCCTGGACCGCGTGCTGACTTCCATCAACAGTTCTGCTGCGTTTAAACCCTATCACAACTTGACCATAACGAGCTCTGACAAAAAGGAAGAAATTACAGGTCAGTACCAGTGCCGTGGAGACATCTCTATGCCTGACTGCACTGATTGTGTCCTAGAAGCTGTCAGCGAGTTGCGACAGTTATGTTTTCAATACTTTCAAGGGATCGTACAGATGGAAGGCTGTTCTGTCAGGTATGAGAACTCATCGTTCCTAGGCCAGCAGGATACAGAATTGCAGCTAAGAAAGTGCGGGCCAAAACCGTATAGTGACGATGAAGATCTGCGGTTGAAGAGAGACAAGGTGTTGGATGGGCTGCTGAACTCAAGTCAGTATTACAGAGTCAGCAAGTCTGATGATAATAATATCCAAAGCAGGGCACAGTGCATGGAGGACTTGCATCCGGACCAGTGCCAGGAATGTCTAGTTGAGGCTATTCGGGTAACAAAACGAGAGTGTCACAGGGAGTTTACCTACGGTGACATTTTTCTAGGAAAGTGTTACGTCCGGTATACTATCCAGCAGACACAGGGCTTATCATCGTCAAGTAAAGGCAGGAACCTCAAATTCTGGTGTGTATGATATTCTGAGGACATCATAAGGCATAACTTATACCTTTCTCTTCGCAGGAGGCATTTCTAGCACGGTGAAGATAATAATTGTGCTCACCGCAGGTCTTTTTATTGGACTAGTTATGCTCATCGCCATCGATGCTTTTTACAAAATGGTATCCCGCAAAGGAAACGGTAAACAGATGTATTACTTGAGCTTACACCAAAAGCATCATCCAGTTGATTCTCTTCTCATCTGAAACTGTGAACTTTTTAACAGGGAAAGAAATATCCCTTGTCTCAGCATCCCAAGTGAAACTTTGACGTGCTTTTAGCTGAATTAGTGTTCTGGCGCTTCTCATCTGCAAAGAGCCAATTTTAATACAAAGATGCGACTTGCTTATTGATAACATGAAAGTTGTATGCAGTTCTCCATGTCTCCAGTTATGAATGTATGCAGTTTTAATCTAAAGGTTCTCTCGATACTGTGTTGTATTCACACTTCAGTCTCAAATTCTACGCATATGAATAGCTACTACTTTTGGTGCCGTAAAACATAGATTATCCTGAACAACATGTTCTCAGATAAGAGTACCACTCGTGTAAATGTGTGCAACGTAAATAATAAGTTATACGGGAATGGTTGGTATAACCCGAGATTTCATATTTACAAGGAATCACCCGTGCAAATTGAAAACTTAAGGATGGGAAAAGGCCAACATCCAACAAGACACTTTCACTCGTTCATTTCAAAGAACTACAAAATAAAAGACAACCCACAATTCAAAGTAATCGAAGCACTCCAAAAGTCCCACCAGCCAAACAAACATTCTAAGATTCATAGATTTTTTCCAAAATCCCAAACACCTCAAGATACAAAATTTTCCATGGTAAATTCAAGAATACTCCATGATATGATACTCAAAACACAACCCAATTACATAAATTCAATTTCAACCTCAATCAGTTTAAAGTTTGATTACAACAAATCACCAAAAACTGAATACAATTTCCATACCTAGAAAAGCTGCAACTTCACTCCAACAGCCGGTGACTAAAAACAAGAAAAGAGAATCAAAACATTGTGTAAGATACTCCACTTTTGGGCCCGGCCCAACAAAACCCATAACACTCCGGCCCATTTCGTAATGTATAGTTAGTTAAGTTAGTTACATTTCTGTCAGTAAGCTTAGTTTGAACCCTTTGTAAGAATGTAGCATTTCGTAAGGAGTTGAAGCAGAATGATTTGAAATAGCATTGATGCAAAATAAAGAATATTCATACAGACAAAAAATAGCGGTAATACGTACGGTAACGTAGATGTTGCCGGAGAGTTTGAGCTTTAGTTGATTGTGTTTCAACAGGCATACTTACGATCCAAGCTGAGAAGCTTTACCAGACTCACCAAATTCATTACTCAGTTCGCGACTGGCGAGCCTACACAACCTTGGCAACTATGAATAAGTTTAACTCTTAAATCAGTAAGCTCATATTGCAGTTGTTTCATTGCTAGCTCATAAACAGCGAGCCTTCGAGAGGCTACTTCCTCACTCTGATTAATCCTGTTGGCATCCTCAAGTTCTTTCTTCAACACAGACATTTTTTCTCTTAAAATGGCCAGCTCTTCGTCCTTCTCCGCCATCTTAACTCTCATATTCTTCAGTTCTGACTCGCTAGTTTTGTATATCTCCAACTGAACGGCCCTGGCCTCAGGAGAAGAATTTATGTAGGATATCAAGTCTTCCTCAGCTTTCTCCTTGGCTACTCTCATTTCTTCATATGATGACTGCAATATGTTCCAAGCCGATTAAAACATGTTCCTACCATTCCCAAATACGTATAATCTTAAATATACTTACTTGCGCATCCGGGTACATCATCATGAGCCTTACTTCTCCAGCTGACCTAATAATAGAATGCATTTGGGTTCTCATTTCTCAATACTTAATTTGCATTACAAATAAGTTGCTGCTTACATTGATTTACTGTTAAGAAAACAGATGGTATCTTGGCATCCTTTCTGAAGAACCTCATCCAGTGATACCCTGTGATGAAATTACAGATGAAAAAGGCTATTGAAATCCAAACCCTGAATTTAGAATATACTTAAAAGAGGAAGTCATCTTACTTTCCTTTGCCGATAAATTCATCAGTACCCAAGGCATTCCGATTATATACTGAGACTTTGATCCGGCGAAGTCCTTGATTAAGTTCAATTTTGAACTTGTCATAAAATGCAGCACTGCTGCCTTTAACTACAAGGAAAAGGAAGGGATTTCAGAAAAATATAATCGAGCTATGTCAGATGACATATGTCTCTTCTGTTACATTAATCTTACCTCTGCATAAATTTGTTCGATATTTAGAGCCGCCATAGACAAGCTCAACAAAGGTGCCTTGTGTGCCAACCAAAGCCATGTTTTTCAGATTGGTACCAGCAACAACTGCATCGGAAAAGTTGGTTTAAATTTCTAACATAACTGAATGAACCAAGAAACATAATATCTGTAAAGTTACCTATGACTTCAAGAGTCTGTCCACCTCTGTTATCACTGGTAGAAGCCATAGCGGAGAAAAGGCAGGCTTTGCTCAGAAATGGGTACGCATGATCTCCTCGACTCCTCCAGGTTTTAACATCTCCTCAAGTCGTCTACTGGCTTCAGAAATGGACTGGGTCAAATCTTTGCAAATAAAACACCAACAGAATAATAATCCAGAGTTGGCATCCACTTAATATTTAGTCAGAAGGCTTCATTGACTTTGGGACACAAGCATCTTCGTGATCTGTTGTAACAACAACAGGAGAAAAAAAAGAAGGAAATAACAAAGAACTTTTATGTGATGAGAAACTGTCAAGGTCAACTCAGCACAAATTTTCTCTGAAATAGTTGATACCATAGGCTAAAAATTTGATCTGCACCATCTACAACTTTGAAGCATGTCTCTCACAAATTGTGAGAAATAATTCGTCCAAGACTGACTCGAATTTGAGGCATAGAACATAACTACAGAGGGTCACAAGTTTCAATTTGACTGTATATTTACCTTTTAATAAATAATAAATAGAATGAGAATTGAGTTTGACTGCTAGAGGAGCTCATGATAATATACAACAGGACTGCTTGCTACTGCCATATCATATCTGTACTGCAAAACTTGTTGCTGATGATTTGAAAGAGATGTCAAATATTGCAGCATTCAGGTCTGCCGCTTCGTTGCAATTTATCCCACATGCACGTCATCTGCTTAGGAGATTGATAGTGTGCCGTCAAATAATCTGGAATGCATCCAAACTGACAGAACTTCAGGCTGTGTCTGTAAGCCACTGGCTTTGAGTTGTTGAACTGCTCTACCCACATGCCCATGCTAACATCCTCCATCTTAAATAGCTGCATTAGCGATGATTTCTGGTTATTAGTCATACATTCCAATATAAAATAACTGAGTAAGAAACACAATTACCCTTAGTTTATGTTTCTCAAACTGACAGACAATATGATTTGCAATATCCCGAGATAAGATGTAGCCAGGCCATTTGCATAAGGTGGGTAATCCTCTTCAGGCCATTCCTAAGAAAGATAGAGAACAAATATGTTAGCGCTTTTGTTGACCTTTCATTTATTTGCTTCAGTAAACAAAAAAGTAGTAAAAAAGGAGAGAACACAAAGAACATCTTTAGTACACAGGTAAGCAGGATGGGCAGCAAATATATAAGGAACATGCTCTCCAGAGTTATTATATTAGGCCTTGGATTCCATAGTAAGCTGCAATGCAGATAAAAAATGAAATACTAGTATACTGCATCGCTGACCACATAATGTTCAAATTCAAACTGGTAGTTCATAATTAACAACTTGAAGCAGCTAACACCAAAATCAAACCACACTTCGTTTAACATAACAGATATGTATAGCAACATCAATGAATACTGCATACAATGTTTAGCCACTTAAATTCTGAGAGAACCTCCTTAAAATAATTAATGCTGCAACTAGTTTTATATTCTATATTTACGAGCCAAGTATAGACAATCTCCAATATCAAAGATAACTCATGTATCCACGTCCAAACTTGAAAAAGGCCGAGAAAGACAAAAGTACATAACCTATTGAATCATAGTTACTAATTTGCAAAGCTACCATACCTCGTATGTCACAGCCCATTTGCCATGTCTCATTGGTTTGTGATTGTAATTGATGTTCCCAATGTACAAGCTTCTCCCGTTTGGAATCTTTTTTGCTTCAGCAACTACTGCATCCACTCTAACAAATGTGTCATCATCACATTTCATAATATTTCGCGCTGAGACAACTCTGACCTGGATGTGGCAAATACAATAACCCATATAAGCTCAATTAAATACACACATTGCAAGTATACAGCTCAACACTTACCCCATATTCACAGATAGCAACTGTCTTCAAAACAACAAGGTCATAATTATCCATGTAAGGAACTATCACAATGTCACCAAAAAATTCTGCTTCTTTCTTCAGTTCAATGTTCACTTCCTTGTTTGCATGCTATCACAAGAATACAAGAACAAATCAAAACAGAATTAAGATACAACCAAGTGATTATTGAACCAGCAAACGAGTTCTCTAGGCTTACCAATGCCACAAAGAATCTAGCCACACATTTGATGATGTAATCAACCTATCCTGCATCCACGACTTCCTAACTGCCATCCGTTCTGCAAAATGGTTTCCGGCAGATAGAACTCCAATGAACAATTCCACAGGACCATCTCGAAGTGGTGGAGCCTTCCATCGGTTTGACATATCTAGGTGTTTTTGTGGAGCAAAACTTGGATGTGAAGCAGGGAGTGAAGCAGCAAACAACGAGTGGACATTGACATCACCATTTATCGCTAAACCAGTGGCATCTTCAAGTGCAAAACCCTACATTGTTGCTGACTGTTACATATGTGCACTCAACAGTCTAAACACAAGAAAATTAGAAATATACAATTTAATAAACATATAAAATACTCACTGTTCGATAAGGGAAGGATGTGATATGCCTCCCATCAACATTAACATGATAACCTTCCAAACCAGCGTTAAGTGTTAGAACAAAGAACTTTTCTTCAGCAAATGGAAATGGCCAATCTACTATGACCTTCTTTGTACGGCTAAGGCCAATAAGGCGATTCAGCCACCAAGTTGTCTTTGATTCCTCAGAATGATCGTCATCATCACGAATCCACTTCTCACACTTCACCAATCCATCAACTAAACACGCAAAATACATCATTTATTAGAAAGGACTCAATACCAAATTAACTTAAGGAAAAGCTATATAAACTACATTAACGGACATGACGCGTCAAGTAAAACATGTTGCTCCATTCATTTGAAAGCAACTACAACACATGCCCAGCTGATTAAGAAAAAATAACAAAAACTGGTGACAGATCCCTAGAGAATGCCTAAATGTTAAGTTTATATTTTTTATGCATAGGGCATTTGCACAGTACAATCCCTGCAAAGACTTACCCAGTAAATCAACTAAACTACTTGTGCTATATTTCACACTATAGTATTATCACAAAAAAGCCAGCTATCAGTATTAAAGCAAACAACTTATTCAACTAATCTACAAATGCAATCATAAGCTGAAAATACATTTACCAGTTTCTTCATCAGCTTTGGACCGCCATCCGTCGCATCGCTGAGCAGAACCCCATTGCATCCTGTAGCAAGTGTTTTGCTCAATCACGGGTTTCCCACTCCAATCTCCCTTCAGCCTAGGATTTAAATGTAAAATCCTAGGCGGGTCTTCCCCATCAACTGTTTTCAAGCCTTGTAGCTCCATCATGAATTGTGAAACAGCAACCTCTTCACCATCCTTTACTAAAGCAATCTTAGGATCCTTTTCAGAGTGAGCCACCCTTGGCTTTGCAACTACTGTAATGTGTGAACCCAACGTCAATCCACAAGGAAGCACCATAATACTTCCCCTGTCAACAAACTCCGACCCACTTAAGGCCACTGAATGCGGACAAGATTCAACAGACTGATTCTTTGGTTTGGCATCCTCAACCTTCACTAAACCTGCTTGAAGCCCCTGCCACAGCTTCTTCCCCACCTCCCACGCCACTTTGGCCATCTTCTGCAGCTCATCTCTACCACCATTCTTCTGAAAACTCTCATCATCAAACCCCAATCTCGAAACCATTCTACCCTCACTAAACCCACCACCAGAATCTCTCAAATTCCCATCTAACGGCGAAATCCCAAGCCTCAACGGATTCCTAACAGGCCTAACAGGCACTCCCTTCTCATCAAACTCCTCCCCACTCTCCACCAAATTATTCCTCGGCAAATTCAAATCTCTAAAATCATTATCTCTAGGCGATGCTCCATCCGGATCAGAACGAATCACAAATGGAACCTCTACAGTCACCATTAACACATACAAAAACCCTAAACCAATAACAAATTGAACCGGTCTCCTCCTACCAAACGACAACCACAAATCGAAATCCGCTCTCTTCATCTCCTCCCTCCCGCCTCTCAAACCCTATCAAATAACAACAACAACGACAAAAGCAGTTGCTGGAAAAATGGACAGAGATGAGAGGATTGAGTTTCGACGCGTAATCGGAGATTCGCCGAAGATGGAGGAGAGAGATTGAGAGAATGATTTCGATTTTCGATGAGGTCGCGGTCGGCTCGGTTGAACAAACTTTTTCGCTGTACAGTGAAGTCCAAGTCACTTTTAACGACTCGATTTTCGAGGACGATTATCTCATTATCTCTAATTAATGGATTATATTATATTTATAATTTATTTAACATTAATGACATTATTAAATGTAAAATTCTCGATTAACATATTTTATTTAAATAGCTGGATATGAGCCCAAACCTTAAGGCCCAAGTATTGCCACGAATCGAATCGAATCGAACCGAACCGAAACGAACCGAACCCGAATTGTTGACTCACCGAGGGCAATTTGGTAATTCGTGAGCAGCTGCTCACAGTAGTTGTAACAGAAGCAAAATTCAAATGTCGTGAGATTTTCAAACAATGGGCGACGCCGCGGTTCAGGTAACTCTCTCTCTCTTCCACCTAATCCATCTCGGCGATCTCGTGCTTTGTTACATGCGGCAGTTACGTAGGGATTTTGATGGTTTTGATTTTAGTTGATTTTTTTGATCTGATGCTGGATTTGTGTTTTTTATTGGTGTAGAAAATGATGGAAACGAAGAAGGCTTATGTGAATGTAATGTTGCACAGTGCTCAAGAAGCTGCTGCTAGAGTTATGATTTCAGAGAGGAAGGCTTTTAGGATTCAGTATGAGGCTGAGTATGCTAAGCAGGAGGCTCTAGGAATGCTTATTAGGCTGAAACAAACCATGGATTCAAAGGTCTGGTTTAGTTTCATTTGTTTTTTGTAAATTGTTTCTTTGGCTTTGGATTTTTGTTAAGGAGCGTTTAATTTAATGTATGTTAGAATTTGTATTTCGATTCATTAATTGTAATCTGCATTGATGTTTAAAGTGCTTGAAGGTTGGAGATTCTGAATACATTTTGTGTGGGTTTTGTTTTCATTTTCTGGAGATTAGTTCAAAAAGTCATGGTAGTGGTGGTTAGGTGCCTCTATTTCTAAGTTTTGTATTTATGGTTTTTCTGTTGCGAGAATAGATGCACAAAGCAGAAGTTTTATCCATTAGGCAGAAGAAGAAGATAAAAGAACTTGAGGAACAGTTGCAAGAAGCCAAATGTACGGTGAGAGAACTTAGAGAAGAGTTGGCCTTTGTGTGTGATGAATTGGAGAGTACAAAGAAAAGGGACCAATCAAAAACACTGATTAACATCCAATCGAACTGTGCTCCTCATGGTAGTGAATATGCTGAGACATCGAACTGTATGGATGCTTCTGGGAGCATTATGGAATCTTGTTCAAACTCAAAAATAGGCCTCAACTCAACGTTCAAGGACAACACTTCAACACTGGCCAAAAGAAAAGATGACCGTCAATCCCAAAAAACAAGGGATACTGCTTTGTTGCCCAGTGTTCCGGATGTTCCTTATTTGCCTTCCATCATAAAGAGAACAAGAGTGCCTCCAATATACGCTAATAGACTTTCTCAGGGAATTCATTCATTGATTGGGAAGAAATTAGGTGGCTCATCTTCTTCTACCGGCCGTATGGCTGGTTCAGAGAAGACTTTGATTGCAGATTCCAATATGATAGATTTACCCACAGTAAACAAAAATTCTGGATTTGGGAGAAACAAAGTCCATGATGAACTGGCAGCCAGGGGTATGGGATTAAAACTCAGTGTTCCTGAGAAGCAGTTACATGGAGAAGAGAAAAGGCATGTCGAGTATGCGAACAGTGATGCTCCATTATATGAGCATATTTCTACTTGGGACCTTACTTTTGATGAGACCACTGGTCATTGTCCCTCTAAAAATGCCGTTAATGGAAGTTCTCCTTCAGTAGAAAATGTGAAGTGTTCAAAAATAGAAGCTGGGAAAGCACAGCTTACTGAGACTCATTATTTAAAATTACCGCCTGGATATGTTCGAACGGAAGAGAAAAACGCCAATCTGAAACCTTGTAGCTTCAAGAATACATCAGAGAATGACCATAAAGAGGCAGATGTTCTCACAAGAGAGACAGTTGAAGTTGTCCGACCATTATCGACTAGAGTTGGCACAATGAATCCCGATTTGGATATTGTGCCATGTAACTCAAATGCAGGACCAGGCAGCGGAACTTGACTAAGAGTTCTTTTCCATTACAACTAATATTATTCACTACACAAGGAAAAGGAGCAGGCATGCTAAAGAAAATACTAATCCTTGTTGCGACAAGGAAGCTTCTCCTGAGCTAGTCTGCCTGAAGAGAAAAGCATCAGAGTGCCGATTCGATCTCCTTCCTGGCCTTAATATTCAAGCCTCCGGCCTGAAATCATCTCACAACTGGGAGAGTCAAAGCATTGCACAGGCTGCTCATCAGGTAGTGACATGTTCGTTCTGTTTAGAAAAGGTGTAGGGACCGACAAAATTGGAATTCAGATGTTTAACATAACCTAAAAATATATGTGCGCTACTGTTTAATTCACAGTATTCTGATTTCAGCTAAAATCATCAGAATGGATTTTGCTTAAAATAATTATTAGGTGCTTGATTTTATAATTTCTTTATTTTTTTGATAATTGCTTTCTAATTGCCTATGGTCTTGCAGCTCCTTGCTCTGTCAGACAGGAAATGGTTTCGCTGAATTTGATGCTACAGAATATCTAAATTGTTGGCAGTGGGATTTACGACAGGATTGCGGAACGAAAGTAGTCTTTGTAAGAGCAAAAGAGTTATTATGCAGAGTACTGGTATGCTACAACTGGTTATTTGTATAAAATAAGTTAATTTACTTTGAAAAGTGAGTTATTGCTATACCATCGTTTGCATTGAGTTAAATTAACTTGTTATCTTATTTTGCCATTTTGATAATTGCTCGACTCCAATATTTAGGTATGTGCAATTGTGATACACCTATTTCCTAATGACGCATCTCCACTTGTAGTTGTAGCGTAGGACTATTAAGCTCTAGACAACTAGGCAAGAGATACCATAGTTTGTATATTGCAAGTGTGGTTGTGCCTTGGTAAATATAGTGTGTAAGTGTACATATCCAGGAAGTTTTGTTATGGTTCAAAGTTCAAACATTGGGGTAAAAATATTTTTAGTGCCTCGAGTATACCAGTTTGTGCTAATTTTTTGAACCCGAAACTCTTGATATGAAGTGCATAGAGAATTCAAACCTAATGATAATAGATATTAAACATCTGGTCAATAAGTAAATGACGATGGCCGGTGCCCTTAGGCCATACCATCACTCTTTGAAAAATATTTTGATTTGCATTATTGCTGGCTACTGCCTAACTGTCTTCTCTTTGAATCAAACATAAGACCTTAGTATTTCAAATTTTCAAATCAGAAGTAAGTCTTTTTGTGTCATTTTGAATACTGTAATTGCATTAGTAGGTAGCCAGCATACAATGACTGAGATCTGGTCATTTTGTTCCCTAATAGCTTGAGAAAGGGTAGTCTGGTAATTTGCGTTTTGCAGTAGTTTTTGGTTCCAAGTCCAACTGTCTTTTTTGCAATCTGGTAGTGTATGGAATGACAGCATGTCAACAAAAAACACAGTTGAAGTCTTGGTAGATTTTAGTGGAATGAGGAGTAACGTGCCTGTTTCTGTTTTTGTATATATTGAATTCAATTGATTAAATGTGATATGTCCCACCACCATCTTGACAGTGATTCAACCCCTGTTTACTCAAATCTTGATCTCTTTCTTCTCCTCTGGCCTCTCTGTGCTTTCCAAATCAGAACTTTGATTTTCCCAGATAGAATTTTTGGAATTTTTGTTGTGGAACATCAAGAAACAGGTTGGTTGACGTTGACCCATGGCTGGAATCTATGGAGGGACAACCCAGAAGTGTAAGGCTTGCGAGAAGACTGTATACTTGGTGGATCAACTTACTGCTGACAATAGAGTTTATCACAGGGCTTGTTTCAGATGCCACCATTGTAAAAGCACCCTAAAGGTATCTGCTTTCGAAGACCTTTTTATCTCATGTTTCCTGCTTCATTCATTCATTTCTTGGATCTTTTTGTATCAGACTATCAGTCATGGCTTTGTTTGACTTTCTGTATATACACCTTTGGCTTGATGATTAAGAGTTGGGATTTTCCATCAGAACCAGAGCAAACTCAAATATAATTGATTTGATCGTGTTATGATTTGTGTGTTTGCATCTTGCTTGCTGCCTGCAGCTATTTAATTACAACTCTTTTGAGGGTGTGCTGTACTGCAAGCCTCACTATGATCAGCTCTATAAGATGACTGGCAGCCTCAACAAAAGCTTCGAAGGTGCTTTTAATTTTCATCTTTTCTAATCACGATGTAACTCCCTGACTCTTGGGGTAGTCATTATATTGCATCCTTATTCCTCCTGTTTTCATTTTCTAGCTTCTCCAAGAGCACCAAGACCGCAAAGGAACAGGTACTACTACGCTAATGTATAAAATTCAGGGTTCAATAGTGTTATTAATCAGATTATAAGATTTTATTTTGTGGATTCTTCAGGCTTACACCAACACCAGATTTTCAAGCATGTTCGGTGGTACTCAGGATAAATGTGTAGCTTGTAAGAAAACAGTCTACCCCATCGAAAAGGTAGAAGTTCTGTAAGTGCCATACATTTTAATTTCTTACGTCTGGACAAATGAATCATATTGGGGTTTATAAAAATCTGTAGGTGACTGTGGACGGAACTTCATATCACAAGTCTTGCTTCAGATGTGCTCATGGTGGGTGCGTCATCAGCCCATCAAATTTTGTTGCTCATGAACAGCGCATCTACTGCAGGCACCACCACACCCAGCTTTTCAAGCAAAAGGGAAATTTCAGTCAGCTTGGAAAGAAGGAAAATGATAATGGCATAATAGAGAATGCCAAGTTGACACAGAATGGAATTGTGGTTGACAACAGTAAGGCCATTGAAAATGGAGGAATTGCAGCATAAAAATTGTAGCAACGAAACTTCCAGTAGTGTTTAACACACTCTTGCTGCAAACTGAATTTTACTCCCCAGGTTTCTACACAGCAAATTTACTTAAGTTTGTCTGTCGCATGAGTTCTATATGTCTGTCGCATAAGTTCTATATGTCTGTCGCATGAGTTCTATATCTTTTCTTCTCATTTGTGTTGGCACAATTTATTCCCTAGTTCTATTTGGCTGCGGATTTTCTGACAGGGTTTTTATTAATAAGATTGCTTCTTGAGTTTTATTCATGCTCTAAGTATAATATCTATTTTTCTTAGTTTTCTCTCTGACGGTACTGTTTACATTTGATTTGTCTTTGTGCTGCTAATAGCTATCTTGCAGTTACAGTGTTTTTTTCTTCAGAAAAAGGCGATTTATTCAGCAAAATAAAAGGTAAGGGAACTATATTACATAAACGGAATGGACAAGACACAAGACTAATGTTCCTTCGTTATCTTGCAGGTTTTTTTTTGCAGTTACAATGTTCCTTCACACAAGTTCAAAAGTTTCTGCATCTTGAGACTGCGAATCAAAGGAGGTTTAAACTACTACCAAGACCTGTTCAAGGTATCAACTTCATCCAGCTAAATTGAGTTTATTACCATCATATACTTAGTATAATAACTTATAACTCTCTTTAAACAAAGGCTTGTGATAGTTCTTTTGCTGATTTTGTCAATAGTCATCAACTAAACATACCAGACTACTTCCAACTGCCGGCTTCTTTATAAATTTTATTACCAGTTCAGCTTTCCTTCATACAAATTTCCATGTCTTATTGACGAGCATTTGGCGCATAACTCTGATACAGTTTATAGGCCGGCCACTTGGAGCCTTGTTTCCTTATATTAATTTGCTAACATGTCATATACCATTACTTAAAGATCCTTAACTCATTAGTCATTACATGCAGAGAAAGATTGTGTCAAGGGCTGCTCATCTGTCTGAAAATGTCTCGTAACCCTGGATGGGTTTTCTTCTTTTGATCCTTATTTTCATGGTGAATTCTGCTACTTCAGAAGATGATGAGGTAATAGAATCCTTGACAGATTTTATGGCAAAACTTTCGGGTGGAAATGGGTTGAGGAACTTGAGTTGGGGCTGGAACACTGGCTCAGACCCCTGCAATGATGCATGGATTGGAGTAACCTGTGATACTAAAAACATTTCTGTCAAGAAAATAATTCTTAATGAATTAAACCTAGCAGGATCATTAGATTTTGATTCTCTCTGCGAGGCCAAGTCTCTAGCTGTTCTAAGCTTGGAGGGAAATCAGATTGAAGGAGGCCTAATGGAAAGCCTCAGCAGTTGCAAATATCTCACTCATGTGTACCTCAGTGGGAACAGATTGTCAGGTAAACTTCCTGACTCGCTTTCGAAGTTGAGTAACCTTAAGAGGCTGGATATATCCCACAATGAGTTTTCGGGTGATCTGCCAAATTTGCCGAGGATATCAGGCTTGCTGTCCTTTCTTGCTCAGGACAATCAGTTGACTGGCCTAATACCAGCATTTGACTTCTCCAACCTTATTCAGTTTAATGTCTCGAATAACAACTTCAGCGGTCCGGTTCCTGATGTTGGAACACATTTCAATAAATCCAGCTTCTTGGGAAATCCTGAATTATGTGGAAAGCCATTGTCAAGCACATGCCCTGCTCAGAAATTGTCCAAAGGTACATCAGCAAAACAGTATCTCATATACTCAGGATACGCAGTTATAGGCCTAGCTGTTGTACTGCTTGTGGCATGTAAGTGTTTTCAAAAGTTCAAAACCAGTCATAAAGATGCCGCGCACAGACCCAAGTCCTTGAAGCAAAATTCCAACAACGAAAAGCCTAGCAGCGGATCGAGTGATTCCAAGGGGAGTAACTACAGATCAGAATACTCAATCAGTTCTATAGATAGTGGAATGGCTACACACTCATCATTAGTAGCTCTCACAGGCCCAGTGGCAGAAGGGTTAAAATTTGAGGAGCTGCTTCGAGCTCCGGCTGAACTGTTAGGGAGGGGAAAGCATGGCAGTACCTACAAAGTGACAGTCTCATCTGGAGCTAACTTGGCTGTGAAGAGGATAAAAGATTGGAACATTTCACATGAAATTTTCAAGAAGAGAATAGAAAATATTGTTAATGCGAATCATCCCAATGTTCTGCCATTGATCGCCTTTTATTGCTCGAAGCAGGAGAAGCTCTTGGTCTACGAATACCAGCCTAATGGCAGCCTCTTCAACCATCTACACGGTAAGAGTATGAAATGATTTAAACTAGATTGACGCAAATGGTCTATTTATTCCAATGGATTTAAATTTTTCAGGGAGCCAAAATGGGCAGCAGTTCGAGTGGGGGAGCAGGCTAAATGCAGCAGCAAGCATAGCTGAAGCAGTTGCATACATGCACGAGCATTTCATCTCAGACCCAATAGGCCATGGCAACCTCAAATCAACAAACATAATTTTCAACAAAGACATGGAGCCATGCGTAAGCGAATACGGCCTAATGGTGTCATCAAATCCAGCTGAAGACAACACCAGTACACCCAACAACAACATAAATGATCAAAATTACATTTTTAAAGCAGATGTGTACAGCTTTGGTGTGATCCTGCTAGAACTGCTGACAGGGAAGCCGGTGGGTAACAACGGGTTTAATCTTGCTAAGTGGGTGCAATCTGTTGTGCGTGAAGAGTGGACTGGTGAGGTTTTTGATAGAGGATTGCTGAGCGAAGGAGCTAAGGAGGAAAGAATGGTGAATGTGTTGCAGGTTGCCTTGAAATGCACGGATACGAACCCGCATTTGCGGCCGGGGATGAGTAAGGTTGCTGCAATGTTGAGGTCATTGAAAGAGGAGGATGAAAAATCAATTGATGTTTCTCAAGTTACATGGTCCGAAAGTTGAATGAAACTAGTCTTCTGAAACATGTCTCCTACGGAGTATTTTCACTATTTGTGCATGAAATGAAATATAATTTAATTAGTTTTAATCTAAACCGTCAATTAATCAAAATGTGAAGAATTGATCCGAATTGGAGCCATTGTGGATGCATTGAACCGAATTGAAGACATTGAACCGACTGACGGTTCACAAAGCCGTGCCTTTTCTTGGAGAAAAAGAAACGCTACAGAAGTCTTCACAAATCGCTATCGGTAGAATCGAGAAGAAGAGGAGATCAGAGCTCCGCGTAAAGGTGAACCTCTGCCCGTAATCTGAAGCTTTGTTTTATACTGTTTGATTGTACGTTTTCAGGTCATCTGGAAACCCTAGAATGTATGATTCAATTGATTAACTCATAATTGATGCACATAGCTGATGTGTTATGTGTATCTTGTTGAAATTGATTGTGTTTCAGTGTCTTTTCAGGTTGAATATGGCCACGGAAACTAAGCATCCAACTGAGGAAGTCAAGATGGATTTGTTTGAAGACGACGATGAGTTCGAGGAGTTTGAAATTAATGAAGGTTATTCTCTGCCTTTGTTTCTCTGAATGCTGTTATTATTTATTTGAGGATGATATTAGGGCTGTATAATCGAATCTATGGAGTTTGTTCGAATGTGGTCTTTCTATGTGATGAGATAGGACTCGATGAATTTTATCTGTCTAGAGAAACTCTGGAACCTTTCTTAGCAAACCCTAGGAACATAGTTGCGCTGATAAAATTATTGTGCATAGTAATTCAGCATTTGGTACATTATCCCTGTTCCATTTGTTTGACCATCTACTGAGAGGCTTTTATAGTGTTGTCGGTTGCCATTCAGTGTAGCATTTATTTCTTATCAGTAATCTATCGCTGTTTTGTGTACTAAGGTTTATATACAACCAACAAGGACCAAATAAAATGACGTGATCATATATATTATCAGACTGTAAACCACCGAACCATATGAGCCTTAACATGTCTTTAAACCCTTTCACAACTTAGTGAATATTGTTATCTGGATGCCATGATTACAAAAGTTATGTTTTGCTTTTTTCTTCTGTTGAAATGTGCTCATTATTTTCAAATTTGTCAAGGTTAGTACAGGATGATTGAGTATACAGTTTGAAAGCAGTCCCGTTAATACATGGTTAGTGAATACAACTTTTGGTGAAAATTGATTAGAAGTGCTGAGAATTAGTCTTTTTAAGTCAATTGGAAGCGCTGGCATTTATGGTTTGATAGGATTATATTTTTTGTAGACGTGTATATTGTGTTGGTCCATAGTTTTACTATGTTCTCTTTGCTTTCTCATTGGTTTATTCTCATTCAACTGCTGAATACAATGATGAATCTCAGAATGGGAAGTCAAGGAAGAGGGTATTGAGATCACTCAACAATGGGAGGATGATTGGGATGATGATGATGTGAGTGATGACTTCTCGCTTCAGCTCCGAAGAGAACTCGAGGACAGCACCAAGAAGAACTGATCCAAACATGCTTCCTAGAGTCATTCAAGTTCTAAAACATCACTAGTCTCTAGAACTGTCAAGTGTGGTATGCTTGTTGTATTTTACATTTAAGATCTAACTCTGTTGACTGAGAATCCAGTTTAGCGCATTTTCATCAGCTTCGAGTGCCGATTAAAATCATGATATTCCAGGTGGTATAGGTTCTATACATGTGCCCTATATTGCTAAATCTTTGAAGCAGCATGTCAAGTGGTAGTGCCCTACTTAAGTTAATAATCTGAACATATTAGAAATTGCAACCTAACAAAACCCTATCAGACCTCTCTTATCAGCCACTCTCAATTAGCCACGTCATCAAATCACTTTAATCGCACCAACTCTTTTCCTACCTTTACACACATTTAACGCCGTAAACTAACAGTCGCAAGTCGCTACTCTCTCCGTCATTTGTTCAAAGACACAAAACAAACGCCGTCTGGTCAACCCTCTATTTGACCTTTTCGCTTCACTCGTTCTTCTCATCATTACTCGCACGATTTTCTGTCGTTTACTCGATCTTGGGTTCGCAGTCACCTTATTGCTTGTGATCGACTCTTCGTGTCATCGTGTGTGATGTAGTTCGGTTGCGATTTGGGGCGTGATTGATCTTAGGGTTTTAGTTATCTGGGATCCATGGCTATCAGAGGCGTTGATTTCAAATGGTGAGTCCATTCTTAGATTTTAGTTTAGCATTTCGGATTTTGGATGGATATTTTATGTTGAATTTGGGGGTTTTTGCAGGTATGATGCCTTTTTCTTGTCCATGCTGGCAACCAGTGTGTATCCTTGTTCTCTTTTGTTTTTACGTTTTTGTATAATTAGGGTTAGAGTTGAATTATGCATAGTTGGGAGCGACGATATGCGTTTGAATTGTGATTAACTTGTGTGAGTTGTGTTTTTATTGCGAGTTGTTTATGTGAAGTTTGTTCCCTTTAGAATGAGGGATTCGGTTCAGTTTGTGATTCTTCACATTGGGTCAATGAGTACGTTTTTGATCCTTGACTGGGGAAATTATAGAATCATTGTTGCAATGAGCTGGGGGAGATACCGTTTATGTGAATTTCCCTTGCACATGTGGATTGTGGTAAATTATCTTACTTTATGATTGGCTTGGATTAGATTTCTTACCCTCTTGGCTTCCTTTGATATATTTTTCTGACAAAATTCAGTTATTTCTGTTGATAGGTTGACTACTCAACTGTATTTGTTTTTCGAATTCTGATGTTTGTGGACAATGGGATATCAGCTGGGATGGGACTGTAAGTTATCCATCTCTTGTTTCTTAAATGTATTAATTCCAAAATTCTCAGCGTGATTTCTATTGCATTGCACACTCTTATCAGTATTGGTGATCCTGAATGTTGTTTGATTATTATTGTGAAATATAGCATCATTCACCCTATCATATTACATGATCATTTATCAACTCTTTTCCCATTTTTTCCACTGAAGGGACTTTGGGAGGCAGCAACGTTATGCTCGTTTTTGTGGAAGAGTAGCGGTTCTCTCTGTCCTTGCCCTTATACTCTACCCATTTCTATGGGCATGGACAGTTATTGGTACGCTGTGGTTTTCGAAGGCGAAAAATTGCGTGAGTTTTTTCTTTTGTTCAATTCCTTTGATCATTTTTGTGAGCATGTAAACTTACAACTAATCATATATTTGCCTGTGGTTTCCTAAGGCAAAGGAGGTAAATAGCTTGTTATCTT
This sequence comes from Sedum album, assembly GCA_006409495.1. NCBI lineage: Eukaryota > Viridiplantae > Streptophyta > Magnoliopsida > Saxifragales > Crassulaceae > Sedum > Sedum album. The sequence goes on from QZGG01000009.1 coordinate 96,748, forward strand.
GTTCCATTTTTTACATTTGCTCAACAGACAATCTAACCAAATAACTTAACATATGTAGCTTCCTGAAGAAGGTCAGAAGTGGGGTTTCCTTATTTGGTTGCTTTTCAGCTATTGTGGACTTCTTTGCATTGCTTGCTTGAGCATTGGAAAGGTTGTAACCCTAAGTTTTGATTTATGGTGTTTATTTGGCATACTTGTAATACAATCAGTAATTCAGTATAATGTTTGGGTTTGGCCAAGAATATTTTTTCTCTGTACTTGTCAGTTAGTGGAATGATTACAAATATTTATCCTTTTTGCAGTGGCTGGCTAGACGAGAAGCCCTTTTACAGCGTGCGCAACAGGGTATTCCGATTTCAGAGTTTGGGGTGAGCTTTAATGCGACATGTTCACATTCATGTTCACACCATCCGTGATATATAACTTCACTTGTTCAAAATGCTATAGTTGTGCTTTTGGTCTTATTATATGCGCTTAAACTGAGTAAACCACAAGGAAAATGTGTGCCTTCCACCAAGAAGATTTTTTGTTTGTTGCGTATAACTATAACATTTTGCTTCATTGGTCAACTATGTTATTATAGTGTTAATGTTCTATTCAAGATCATTCCTGGTGTTGAAACTTATAAATCACGTGGTTGTTTTTAGAAATTTCTATAGCTCAAGTGTTATACTCAATACAGGTGTTACTTGACATGATTCGGGTACCTGATTGGGCATTTGAAGCTGCTGGCCAGGAGCTGAGAGGCATGGGTCAGGATGCTGGTTACCATCCTGGGCTTTATTTGACTCCGCCTCAGGTTTGGCTCTATGTTTATGGCTTTTAATTTCTTCAAAAATGAACTTGGGCTATTCTAGTACTTTGGAGTTCAGATTCTCTCCTCAAATTAATGTGCCTTTACCTGCACGGCTATTTGTCAAATACATCGCCACAGTAGCTATATACTAACTTTCGTACATTATTCAGAGGGAAGCAGTTGAAGCCCTTATTCAAGAACTTCCAAAATTCAGGTTGAAAGCTGTGCCAGCTGATTGTAGTGAATGTCCAATCTGTTTGGAAGAATTTCAAATTGGAGATGAGGTAAGGGTATAACTGACAAAACATACCTCTGTTTTATAGTTGTATGACACATAATACCGAGTGGTAATGCAGGTGCGTGGTCTTCCCTGTGCCCACAACTTTCATGTGGATTGCATTGATGAGTGGCTTCGATTGAACGTGAAATGCCCACGCTGTCGCTCCTCAGTGTTCCCCAACCTGGATCTGAGTGCCATTTCCAATCTCCAGCCTGACTCCGCTCGTTCAACCCCAAATGTGGTCACAACAACTCAGCATGCAAGATCTCAGCCTTCCAGCCTGATACACTTAAGTGTGCAGGGCCTTCTATGTCCAATCCGCTCAGGAAATGTAGGCCCTCGACCTTCTGCCAACCCTTCAGATATTGATGTGGAAAATGGAGGCATCCCAGTAGCACCATTCCCTCGCCATTCAACAAACTCGGCCAGTCTTTAAACAAAGCTTGTTGATTTGGCCTGGTGAAAACTTCTGAGAACTTCATTCATTAAAGTAGCCAGTGAGCTACACAATTATAACACGTTTCCCGTTTGTCTCCGGAAAAATTAAAAATTGAGACACTAGGGGGGAAGCATGTACATGAGTATTTTGAAATGCAATACATGATGCATATATTGAAAAGTACAGTATCGTGTTCTGTTGAGTAGATTATGTGCTGTGAGATAGAAGGGCAGATATTGAAAAGTACAGTATCGTGTTCTGCTCTGTTTACGCATTCAATAAACTCTAAGTGGTCATCCAATCCTTTTGGGTCAATGCATCATTTACATGTAAAATCAGAAGAATTGGAAGCACAAAATTCATAAGCTGAAATTAATCAAGTTGAAAATAATTGTTCATACAAATATGAGTTGGTATAAAATCCAAACCACCAAAAAAGCATGCTGGAGTTCCAATCTTGCCAATGCACTTTCTAGCCTACCACTGACTAGCTTCTGAAGACATTCTCCAGTTCAAATAATCTTAAGCTGTTTTAGGCTTAGGCTTGATGCGCTTCACCCTCGAATACAGAAAGACTCCGGCAAGAGCAATCCCAGTACCTACATATAGAAGAATATATAATTGTTGATCCCAATGTTTGCAATGATTGATCTGGTTTTGTTCAACCAAAGTGCTTATCAACATTACCAATGGAGTTGATAGGTGAAACTGGAGTCTTGAAGAACAGAACTGAGGTCACAATGACAACCACACGCTTCACACAGTTTCCTACGGAATGTGTAACAGGGGAAACTCTCTGCAATATCATGTAGGATACCTACATAACTCAAAGCAACAGCAGTTACTGAATTAGTAAACTCGAAGAAGTATTCTGATATAGCCTGATTGATGGAATAGTAAAAATACCCATCTATATAATGATGCCCTTGGGAAATTTATTAATCAAAATATCTTTTTGAAACAATAACTATGTTTAACTAAGATAAAACCTAGCCAAAACAATGCCGTTATGAATTCTGCATTTTTAGCTTTGCAGCCCTGGGACTCGATCCATCGAAGAATATGAAGATAAAAACGTAATGATTCAATCTTGAAAACGAAAACAAACAAGCAACAGAAGACTTGTACTCGTCACAATTGAAGATTGTATTCTTTTTTACTCAAGTAAATGGATGCTTAGGATGGTGTACCTGTTGATAAGCATGGAAACATAGTGCAGCAATGAGCGACCTAGTCATCACTTGTTGAACATTTAATCCCTGGGAAATGAAATGGAGAAAATGAAGCTGATTTTACAATAGTGAGAACTGAGAAGTGGCGAGAGAAATTTAGAAAGTCATAGGGACTGGACTTACGGCAGATTGCAAGTATGCAGGAGTAAACTTAACACCTTCCATGAAAATAGTGACAGGAGCCAGCAAGAAGAATGACATGATTGTAATTATTGAGAATAATGTAATGTTGTCCAGGGAGTCCTGCAAAACAAAAGAAGTGCCTAGTTGATTATAAAAAAAATAAAATTATTGACTATATGTAAGTATAATAAATCACTAGATGGACATTAAACACCCAATAACTAGCGCTTGTTAATTTAGTTGTGAGGGTTTTTACCTCTTTCTTAACCATGAACTTTTTGCTAAGAACATTGCGCGACTGATTTGTCAAATTTGAAGCCATTGCACTCCAGAAACCAGCCCTGCACTCACACGCAGCAATCAAAAGCCACGATGCATCATTATTTGGGGTAATACATGTCATATACTAAGTAATTCCACACAAAAAGAAACAATTATGGTTTCCATGCAAGAGTAAGGTATCATTTAGACATAGTTCCTTCTGGAAAATACGTTTGTAATGGTAGACAAAAGGTTTCTTACCAATTGAAAGAAGCTTCAGTGATAGAAGCCAATGCCACTCCACCAACAATTGGTAGAAGAGATGAAACTACCCACAGTGTAGGTAACTGCATAATTAGCCATGTCAAAGAAAGAAAATACAAAAGTATCATGCACATTTGTTCAGATTGATTTCTCAAAAAAAACCAACTGAATCAAAAAAGGTGAAGATGTATACAAGAACTATATGTTGAAAATGATGAGTTAGAAAGCTCTTTTCTTAAAATTTACTTATATTTACTGACTTAAGGTAGCTTGCGCTTTAAAATTGTACCTCCCCGAGAAACATTGCAGATAGCACAACTGAAAAGAAGGGCTCCATAGCTTTAATCGTATGAGTGAACGAGACAGCAACCTTTCCCAGACTCATATTAGTGAAAAGGTTTCCTAATGTGTGCACAACTGCCAGTGGCAAGATTGCAATGAGCTGCCGATTCAACCGGAAAATAAAAAAGTCAGCAAAATTACCTCCAAACTTGTACTGATTTCACTTACACCTCACAAATGATACATAATACAACTAGTTTCACATATACCTGAGCACCACTAATTTTAGGCCTCCTGTACAAATTCGAACCCCACATGAACAAAACTAGCACAGTTCCAACAGCGAACTGAATCAACGTGATAGTCATTGGATTCGGGAACACTTTCAAAACCTGCAATTAAGAAATGCCAAATGTATATCTCAAATCAAAACTCAGCATACAAAAGCACATAAAGTTTCAACATTGTAACATTAAAGGAAACATGAACAAAGCAAAATACGAAGATCGAAACAATTGAAAAAAACCAAGTAGAAAAGGAAACCTGCTTGTTGTAGATGTTGAAGTAAATGTTGAACAAATACCACAAACCAAACAACGAACCAAGCGTCAAAGTCTGCATCAACGCGCTAGGTTTCTCAGCCTCAATCTCTCCATCACTCTCCACCGCCTTAACCTCAACGCTCGGTCTCCTACGAGTTTCCATCAGCGGACTCCACGATGCGAGCAAGGACGGAGAACTCGAGGAAGCGAATACCAAACCCTTGGAAACAGATCCATTACAGGAAGCTGATAGATCGAAAGGCTTGGGAGACGAACTGCAGATGCAGACGTGATGAATCGGTTCCTGGAAGTTAAAGTTCGTGGGCGGAGAAGAGGGAGTGATGTGGAGGAGAAGGAGAATGCGGCGCTTTGCATTCCGGCGATTGGTTGAGAGATCCGGCGAGTGTCGATTTGGCGGCGATTGAGGAGAGCTTTGGAGCGTCCGCCGGAAGAGAGAGGTTGGTGATGAAAAGTGTGACGGAGTGGTGAAGTGAAGACGTTCGGTTACTTATCATGTACCGTCATGCACGCGATTCCTACATGTTTCATTTCAAAGTATATAACTTTAGGGGCTGAATTGCAAATATTCGAAAATATCCTCCGCCAAGCTTCGAGACGGAAACTCGGAAAGAAGAGAAGATGGGCTCGGCGTTCGGAAAGTGTGAGAAGAGTCCAGAAGATAAGGCGATGGCTCTTTCCAAAGTGAAGCAAATCGTCGCTGACTTCCCCGTCGTTGTTTTCAGGTATTCCGATCAATTGTATCGTATATTTCTGGTATTTGAAGACTCAGATTATTGTTGCGTTGACTTTTTGGTCAAACAAAATTGATGCCTAAATCTGAGTATATTTCTAGTAGAAACTGATCGATTTGATGATGAATTAATGTTTTGCAGTAAGACATATTGTGGCTACTGCACCAGAGTGAAGAAGCTGTTAACGCAGCTTGGTGCCAGCTTTAAGGTCATTGAACTCAACAAAGAAAGTATGTAGTGAGTTCTTTGCATTGTGAATGCTGTTTTTCTGTTCAATTTATTTACATGACGATGCTATATGCTGTAAATTTTCCGTTGTTAAATTAGAATTGGTGACGGAGCCTGCTTGATATCATTTTAGGCTGATGCTTTCGAGCATTTGACGCTGTGAATTGTTAATATAAATATTATTTTCTAATGGAGCTCTAGCTTGTTCCTTTTAGAGTTGATAATAAAGCGACTGCTTTATCTGAATTTGCAGGTGATGGGGATGACCTCCAGTCTGCGTTGCTGGAGTGGACGGGCCAGAGAACTGTGCCTAATGTCTTTATTAAGGGGAAGCACATTGGCGGCTGTGACTGTAAGGGTTTTTGATAAAGACGGTGTTTTCAAATCGACTATATATTGCAAGCATAAAATAGGTAACTTACAAATATTTCTGTTGGGCAATGCCAGCTGTTACGGAGCTCCATCAGGTAGGAAAACTCGTGCCGCTTCTCACAGATGCTGGTGCCATTGCGTCTACATCCTCCCAGCTATGAAGTTTGAAGCTGAAGACACTTATTAAAGACAAAAGCTGTGGTTATGCTGATTCAGGTTGAATATTACGAGGTCCAGCCTCATATTGAATAAGTTTTTTTTTTCAGGATCAGTTGGACATTTGCATGTAAGAAAGCTGACTTCCTCTTTTATCAAATGCCTCTATACACCCGGAATAAAAAATCTGACTTTTGCGGTTTTGAGATTTGCTTACCTTTGCACTGAATATTGATGATTTTCAATTTTTTCACATTCAGTACCATGTTAAAAGACCTTGTTGTCAATTATGTCTCAAACTAGTCAACATTTTCACATCAAATGAGCTTAGTGAGTGCAGCATAGTTTGTTAATGTTGTGTATTCTATATAAGTGATTGGAATTGTACGAGTAGAGGTTTCTCGTGCTTCCTGTGTTTCAGTTAGATATTAGATTGTATGATCTAGCTTATACTAAATCATTTGTATGGTGCGAGATATTGTGGTGATCTAAAGGATACACTGGCATGAGACTGTCAGATTCATACCAAACTAATTCTATATCGGTATTCGATACAGAATTGGACTTCAAAGTTAGGTGTCTATTTGTTCATATAACTGATCTTATTCCCTTGAAGGTTTATTGAGATGGCATATTTTCGGCAAAAGGGTTACGTTAATTTTTTGTATAGAATATATTTGGCGGCAGTGTTGTAAAAAAGTTGTTCAAGTTGTCAATGCATGTAGAATCTTCAAAAGCAGAACAAGGTCAATATGCAGATGATCAAGTTTGAGCTGTGCAGAAAGTAATGGAGCCAGGAAAAACAATGGTGAAGCTGGCATTGGCATTTCTATCAGGGATATTTGAACATAATCTGTACCCTTCTACTGTCATTGCTTCTCAAAGCAATAGAGACAAAAGAGATATGATATATTCTCAATGTATGATTGTGGAAAAAGAGACAAGCCATAGGGACAGTTTATGCGTGTGCAAGTGAGAAACCAAACCCTACACAGAATTTACTCACTGACAATTCACCTGTATATATTTCTCCCCCCTGATTGTCCTGCTGTTGTACATTTGTACTGATTTTTTAAGGTACCCCATAATCTTTCACCCAATTCTTTTTTCCGTATGAGTTCCCTCTCTGAAATCTAAAATTATCAGTACCTTTTTTCTCACAAACTGTCCTTCAAAATTTCTGTTCCCATGGAAAAAAGGTATTTCTGAAATGAATTTCTGCTATTTATATAAAATATGAATGATTTACCATAACTCCATAAGCTTATATCAATAGATGATTTAGATGAAGTATATCACACAGTCTTGTTTAATGGACAGTGCAAATATGAAAGGGTTGCTTGAAGGCCGATTGGAGAAATTGTCAGTGTAGTGACGTGTTACTTAGCTAAAGATCATCTCATGGAAACCCTACATATGACTTTCTTGATGACAAGCAATTGTATCAAACTGTAGTGCAGCATCCAATGTTATCAATCCCGACAACGCACGCCATTCATCTTTCATTTCATATCCTCTCTCTCTCTAGTCTATAGCTAGTAATCCGTAATGCACATGTAATTAGGACCTGTGAAGCTAAGTAGATATGAACTCATACATAGTTTTGATCAGTAAAATGGTTAATTAGATGCTTCTACTTTATACATGATGAACAACTAACCACGCACTACAATGGAGCTAGCCAAGTATTTATCCAACCTAGCTTTAAACTATTAGTGGAGAATATCCACTTGTTTAATAACCTAGCTAGGAGCAGTGAGAGTAATAGTGAATATAGCCTTTAAGATCAAAGGCTACGCTGATAGAGCTTATAAGTTATAATCACCATTTAAAGACATAAGCAAACAGGCGTACGTTACTTTATCAAGTCTTATCTCCCAAGTTAAAGAACAAACTGATCACCAACGTGTGGTAGACTGGTAGTTGTGCATTTGTCACAGATGAGGCCACTTGTAAAGCATTTCTAAGATACTTGAAGCTTCAAAATATGAAGAAACTATTATTAGTAGAGGAAAGTCTTCATGTATACATCGAAACGCTTAATTTAGTAATGAGATAAACACTAATTACTTCCGAGAAACACACTCACTCTGCTTACATGGCTCCCTTCTGAATTAGATGTAATCTGTTTGTAAATGCTACGATTTTAGACTCTAATCATCTTAGGTTAGAGTAGAGAGAATCTCCGCCTTTGAACTTTAAACTCAGCTGACCATATTACGCACACTACGATTTTATTATTCTCACCCTATATAACACATTTTTAGGGTTTAGGGTTAGGTCTTGATTAATCACTCAAGTCACTACATAAACAACCTAGTGAACAAAGATGTACTACAAATCAATGTAAACATTACCAATTACCAGTCTAGTAGTACTAGCCAGTTGATTATATAAATATCAACTTAATACCTAAACATAAAGATAGCTTAAAAGAAAGCACACACCCATAATAAATGCCTTAACAAGCGGTACTTCAACACTCTCACATGAGAGCACATAACCTAGAACACACTCGATATATAGAACTAGGTAGAGTTGAGTTTCTTATTTTAACTTTCATCCCTCTTGATCCTTTTGCAAGGAAATTGTCAGATGTTTCCTTCATCTCCAAGTGATCCTTCATTCACATGCCCTGCTGAGGAATCACTCCATGGAAGAGGGTAAGAATTGATCATGTTAAATCCTCCGGTGCTCAAAGGATTTTGATATAAACAACTGCCATGATCAGTTCCAGCACCGATTCCAGAGGCTGGTAATCTCCTTCCATACTCCACTTGTCCAACATGTCGCCAGTCAGACTGAAACACTGAATTCAGCACACCGTTTTGCTGCAACTGCACACTACTAGCTGCAGAAATAGGCAATGTTGTTGGGATATTGTGGTAGTGATCTGAACAGGCTAGGCGAATGAGGTCAGCGTTAGCCGCATCAAGCTCCTTTTGCAAGTGATGAACCTGTCTTTGGAGGAAAGAGATGGCCCCTACGCAGCCATACACCGGATCCTTGACTCGGGCTTCCGCTTCATATGCTAGAGAGTTGACTGCATCCTCCCGTTGGTGGGGGAGGATCTCGTTGAGAATCTTAGTCACATTACTGGCACCAAATATTTTGTGGACGTTGGCAAACTTCTGGGGCTCTTCTGGTGGGAAATAAGGGGAAAAGATGCAACCGGGCAGACATTTGCGGCGTAGGAATTTGCAAGCTGCACATGGGGAGGTGTAAGAGCTGCTGGATGAGGAGGCCATTGTTGTTGTTTTTGCTGCATCATCCCAATAAGACCACATTTCAAACTACGTACAAACAAAAGTGAAATAGTAAGTCTTCTTTCTAACATATGTAAACATTTTTCCTTGATATTTTTCAAGATTGTTCTATCCAGTATATATTGGTTAAGAATCAAATCCCAGGATACACAAAAAATTTCATGCATCTCTCTTGCCACAGGACTATACATGCTTCTTGACATTATTGTATCTATTATTTCTCACAGCATCCTATATTCCAAATACTATCAATTAATTTTACTCAGAATAAAACCTCATGTTTTTATCATACTTCTTTCGATCAGTAGAGATTCAGTTTTTCCCTGAAACATGACTAATTGACTAGCTAGGCCGGAGACTACAATTAGAAACCGTGTTAGGTCAGAAACTTTGTTAGGTCAAAAACTGTGTAACCCTATCCATCACTTAATTAGGATGTTGACATCAACAATCAAAGGATTCCAACTGCAGATCTATGCAGCTATTGACTTAGATCTATGCAGATATTGACTTGGTTCATGTATATAAACACATCTTGACCTTTCTTTGACTAATGCTGCAGATTATAAAAGGTGAAAATGTAGTCTGTAAATCAAAACCCTAGCAACGATCAAGTGTAAAATCAAACCCAAAGGCTTTCGAGGCACAATACAGGATAAGACAAACCCACAAAGAAACATATGAATCTACATCATATACTTAATTGTTTGTGCTCAGAAGCTTCCAGAGATAACTACGTGCTTATTGTTATACATATAACGCAAATCTGTTCTAGAGATCTCTGCATAAAGTGCATGTGCAACACCATCTGAGCTCAGAACGCTATCAGTTGGTGTGCAAAGTCTCAGTAAGTAAGAATAACGATATTATTTACCTTTTCCTCTTGTTTGTCTACAAGGATCTGATTCCTTACCAAAAATACTTTGATGACGAAAACAATCCAGGAAAAGATATAAGCTCTTTTGCTGATATGATTTCAATATACAAATTAGAAAAACAAAACTAGAAAGAGTTGCTTGAAGCTCTGCTGGCTGTCTTTTTGGTAGAATTAGCACAGTCTCTCAGCTCATTTGTGAATCAGTGATGGAGGATGATTCCTATGAGCCAGAGATCCGTATAAAGAAGCCCTAATTGCTGCAACAAGAGAGAGGGGTAGAGAGAGGTAGAGAGGGATAGAGATAGGTGGCTAGTGGAGCACAAGTAAAGAACATTATTATAAGATACGAGAAAAAGAAAGATAAAATTTTATGATGAGATAAATTTAGTGGATGAATAATACTTTAGCTAAGTTTAATCAGCAGTCTGTAACATAAATAACATTATGAATGACAGGAGGCCCGATAGGGGAATGTACACATTGTCTGTTTCCATATTTAAACAGATGTGTATGTGTCAGTAATGTGACATTTGCTTGCTGCATGTTTGGATTATGCATGGTATGAATGATGTGCTGATATGATTTGGCGTGGAAGTGATATGTGGTGTGCAAGTAGTAAAATGCAGTTCATTGACAACACTACGACCAAGTAGTAAATGGTTTGTATGTCATTTGCAGAAACCATTTCCAACGTAAGAAGAATTTGAAACTTAATTTCCTTAAATATCTGATTTGTCTAAGGAGATGATTCTAAGCAACATTTGTCTACTCCAATTTTACCTTGGCCATTCCATAATCCTTATTTAATTTGTTAAAAGTGCTGACTGGTTAAAGTGACATTGTAATCCAATCAATTTCACTAGATCCGATACCACGAACTAATCAACTGGGATTGACCAGTTCTAAACTTAAGATTCTCTAGTGACTTAAAAGCATAGTCTGCTTCTAATTACTAGTAAATTGTTGTTCATATTAGACAATTTTGAAGACTGATAAGTATAAATGAAATTTGAATGATTGCAAACAAATATGAGTATAAGCACAGTTAAGTTGATTGAGAAAAGCAGACATCACATGATCCACAGAGAAGCTAGCAAGGTAGCTCGCTTTCTAGCAAGACAAAAGCTGATTACATGCATCACATTCACATAGACGTCTTCTGCAAATAAGACCAATTGATAGCTCTATGAAGTGTTTAGGTTAGCAAGTTAAGCCTTAACCTTAACACTCTATCCTGTAATTTTTGTAGTGGAGAATGTAGGAAATAAACTCAAGGAGAGTAAAAAATTCAAACAATGCAGGAGCCCGAAGGTAAATACACTAACAATCAAGACGGAACCGATCATAACTTGTGAATCCAACAGGAATTGAAATCCCAAAATCAGAAGACCAAAACATATGTACATATATGAAACAAGAGGACTATGCGCTGAAAGTAGTAGCCTTAGGCAATCAAGTATGATAAAAAGATCATGGTCCAGCCAGGATGGTATTAGAAAACCATATGATATAATCTGCGCACTATTTCAATTGATAGTTAATCTTCGCAAATTCATCTAAAATGGTTATGTTCAATCTATCAAGACATCTCATTGAGATCTAAAATGGAGGGAAACTACTAATTCAATCAACAAAATGCAAGCATAAAAATATAGCAAGAAACAAAATAGATTATAATGAGTAAAACTGATGTTCATCAAATCAGATCCAAAGCAAAGCAATGCAATAATAAAAACGCGCAATTGAGCAGAAAACCAATTACTCTAAGCAGTCAGAACAACTGCACCTCCAGCCTCCTTAATCTTCTTCTCAGCGGTCTTCGAAATCAGCTTTGCCTTAACAACAACCGGCTTCGAATCCGGCAACATTCCCTTCCCCAAAACCTTAAAGTATCCAAATTGCGTCACATCAACGACCGGCACATTCTCTTTAGTCGCCTTATCCTTCACCTCTTGCGGCACAAGCGACCATAGCTTGTCGACATTGACGATCGGACAATAAAACTTGTTTCTCAGTTTGTGGAAGTAACGCATACCGACCTTACCGAAGTAACCAGGATGGTACTTGTCGAAGAGGATACGGTGGTGATGCATACCTCCGGCGTTTCCACGACCTCCTGGATGTTTACGGTGCTTGCCGATACGTCCGTGACCGGCGCTGACGTGGCCTCTCTTCTTCCTATTCTTACGGAGTCTCGTCGTCATTTCAACTTCGCTTCTCTTCCGATCTCGCGATTAGGGTTTCGAAGCTTCAGTAGCATTTTATTAGTGAGGATGGGCTCAATTGGGCCTTTACACGATACCGCTTTATTAATTGCTGGCCCAACAATTTTATATGAAAGAAATGAATACACACTACCTGGACCAATAGGTCTCGGGTTCGAGTCATGGGGTAGGAGTGAATTCCGATAATCATTTTTTAAAAAAAAAACACATTCCCGAATTAATTAATAAAAAGAGTAAATTACTGTAAACCACATTTATATTGAGGTCTTTTGACAAAACCACATCTATAAAAAATATTTACTTAATAACACCTTTATACTATAATTTATTGCCAAAACACATTTTATTAAAATTACTTAAAACCACCTATATATTAAGGGATAATTGCCGAAAACCACCTTTTATAGGGCGTAATTACCGAAAACCACCCCTTATACATTTTATTGCCGAAAACCACCCGTTGTTGGTTTGTTTTTTGCTAAATCACACATTCTAACGTTTTCCGTTCAATTAGTGTTAAATCTCCGTTAGATAGATTAATTAGGTTAATTAAATTCAATTAATTCAATTAATTCAATTAATTAGGTTAATAAAATTCAATTAATTCAATCCCCAAATATCAACAGAGATAATTGCCGAAAACCACCTCTTATAGGTCGTAATTGCCGAAAACCACCCGTTATACATTTTATTGCCATATCTCTAAATTCTATGACCTTTTTTATACAATTTTCACACTTTTGTATTACTCCGTCTGTCTATCTAATCGATCAATTCAATTAAAATCAAATTTTAATTTTAAACGTTAAGTTGAATATATATTATATATAGAGTAAGGATCTAGAGGTTTTTAACAGAAAACTTAACACTGTTAACTAAAGGTGTATTCTGACAATAAATATAGTATACTGGTGGTTTGCAGAAAATAATTTCTATACAGGTGGTTTTGTCAAAAATACACCAAACATAAAGGTGGTTTTAAGTAATTTCTCTTCTAAATAATATGTATATAGGTGGTTTTATGAAAATGTGATTAATATATAGGTGGTTTTAAGTAATATGTATATAGGTGGTTTTATGAAAATGTGATTAATATATATAGGTGGTTTTAAGTAATTTTAACAAAAGGTGTGTTTTGGCAATAAATTATAGTATAAAGGTGTTATTAAGTAAATATTTTTTATAGAGGTGGTTTTGTCAAAAGACACCCAATATAAAGGTGGTTTACAGTAATTTACTCTAATAAAAAACATAGGAACAACCTGCATTTCTAATGTATCATGTTTTGAAGTTAGCTCAAGTGTAAATAACCTTCTGCTTCATTGTAGCTTAATACAGACTCCAGATCTACATGATCCTTTCAGCAGTTTCCATTGAGCTTTTGCAAAACAGCAGATAATGATCAGAAAAATACATGAGACGATTATATTAACACGGACGCAATAAACTGATAACATTGTTCCGATTCTACGATCACTTAGCAGAGTCACTTATGCAACAAATAAAAAGATAGGGAAGGAACTCATTTTCTGAGGCAAATTTCAGATAGAAACACAATTGACACTCGCCCTATATCTGATAGTTCATGAAAATAGCATAACCTATCAACTCATTTTGAGTCAACCAAAATATCCACAACTACATTTTCCTCGGCTTCATGTTAACACGAGTCAAATTAAATGAATACCAGAGTAAAGCAGTTAAGAGAATGCCGAACAATAATAGTAGGGCTCTAATAATATACCAAGACAACAGAAACTTAACCTGATGGGAAAATAATCAACAGTATATAACTTGAAATTCAAAAGTTCCAGGAATAGGTAAGAGAAAACAGAATGTAACAAGTTGAAAACTTCTTCAGATACCTAAGACATTGAGAGATACTTATCATTCAATAATGGCTTGAATAACTCCAGCACCCACGGTTTTCCCACCTTCTCTGATAGCAAACCGCATACCTTGCTCACAAGCCACGGGCATAATCAGCTCAACAATCATTTTCACTCGATCCCCGGGCATAACCATTTTGGACTCTTCATCCTTGTCGTTCATGATGGATGCCACCCTTCCAGTCACATCTGTAGTCCTCATGTAGAACTGAGGTCTATAGCCAGCAAAAAACGGTGAATGTCTCCCACCCTCTTCCTTCTTCAACACGTATACAACAGCTGAGAACTTGGTGTGCGGTGTGATGGTCCCTGGCTTGGCAATTACCATACCTCTTTGGATATCAGCCTTCTGAATACCTCTAAGCAAAATACCAACATTGTCACCAGCCAAAGCCTCATCTAAAATCTTCTGAAACATCTCAACACCAGTGATAGTTGTTGTTCTAGTGTCCCTAAGCCCAACAATTTCAACAGTTTCCCCAACTCTAGCCGTGCCTCTCTCAACACGTCCAGTAGCAACCGTACCACGACCAGTAATAGAAAACACATCCTCAACAGCTAGCAAAAACGGAAGCTCAGTTTGACGCTGAGGAACAGGAATGTACTCATCCACAGCATCCATCAACTGATAAATCTTATCAACCCATTCATTATCACCACGCTTAATATTCGGATTAGCAGTCAATGCTTCTAAAGCCAACAATGCAGACCCGGAAATAATAGGCACATCATCACCAGGAAACTCATAAGACGACAAAAGATCACGAACTTCTAACTCAACTAATTGCAACAATTCCTCATCATCCACTTGATCTTGCTTATTCAAAAAAACAACCATGTTAGGCACACCAACCTGCTTAGCAAGTAAAATATGCTCCTTAGTCTGAGGCATAGGACCATCAGCACCAGAGCAAACCAATATAGCTCCATCCATCTGCGCAGCTCCAGTAATCATATTCTTCACATAATCCGCATGTCCCGGACAATCCACATGCGCATAGTGTCTATTCTCAGTCTCATACTCAACCGTCGCGGTATTAATAGTAATTCCACGACTCCTCTCCTCAGGAGCAGAGTCAATTTCATCATACTTCTTCGGCGCACCAACTCCAAATCCTGCTAAAGCCATGGTCAACGCAGCAGTGAGCGTAGTCTTCCCATGGTCAACATGTCCGATAGTTCCAATATTAACATGAGGCTTCTTCCTCTCAAACTTTCCTCTAGCTGCGCGGATAGTAAAAGGTCGAATTAGGGCTTTGGATACCACCGGCGCGCGGAAGAAAGCTGAAGCGTTGGAGATGGAGGATGAGGAGGAGAGGGATAATCCGGTGCGGATGGCGACGGAGGATGTCGTCGGCGGCAGTGGCGCAGTGGAGGAGTGTGCGTAGGCGAGCTTTGACGAGGTGGTCGTCGTCGCTGAAGCGGCGGAAATCGATAAAGCCATCGGAAATGAGATAAAGATTGAAACTTTGAAGAGTGTGGAAGTGAGAGAGGATGTGGAAGATTGTGGATTTGATTTTGAGGATGAGGAGATAGCAAGCAGTTTGTTGTAGCTATAGCCTCCTCATATCTTCGATAAGGCCGCGTTTGTTTCACGCCTATTTCACCCTCCTTTTACACTTGTTTAATCTGTTTCATTTCGGCTTGCCCAAACGCAGCCTTATGCAAGTTGAGCTCAGGCCCATTAATAGAGGCCCAATAAGAGAGGCCCATTAATAGAGGCCCAATAAGAGAGGCCCAATAATGGGCCGTGAGGGGTGATGGTGACAGGCAGGTGACGTGAGCGACTATCAAGCAATTGAATATTTCGGAAGATCAGCTTCTGGGGAATTAGAAGAATCTGCGTGGAATCAAAATCTGATCGATCGGCGTGCGAAGCCCTAGAAGCTGAAATCGTAGGATTTGATCGATGATGTAAGTGAAGATGATGCTTTAATTGATGTATATTTGTTAGTTTGTTGATTAAGATGGTTTGTTTGAGCAGAAGTGGTTTGAAGTTTAGGGTTTTTGTTTATGTGAATTTGGTGTTTATTGTGCTGATTTAGATTTTCTGGTTATTTTGAGTTCGTTTTTGTTTGAGAAGTTGAAGTGTACGATGTTTTGATTATGATGAGGTTTTTGGTTTAGGTCGCAAGAGGAGATTGCTAGGGCGGCTATAGGCCATGCTTTGAAGGCGCTACGGAAGAGGCATCTAGCTGAAGAAGTTGCTCATGGACCAGCAATTATTGCATTGTCAAAGCCCTTTGTTAATCAGGTTATTTCGTGTTTTGATCTGCATTTATGCGTACTCCATCGAAAGATGGTGTTGACATTTTCTGTGATGAAGTATTGTGTTGTGTTTGGATTTGAAAAATCCAAATTTTGTGTCTAGTGTAGAAAATCATATCTTCTGCTTGTTATGTCTTCAAGTATATGCAGTTTAGAGTCCGTTTGTTCTTTATGACATCATTGTAGTAGGAAAAACTATTTGAATTTGGTATATTTATGAGCATTCCGATGTTTTTTGTTATTGCCGGACTGAATTATGTGAAATTATAATTGAAGGGCTATGAATGGAAGGAGAAAACTGAAAGTCTAGAGGCTGAGCTACAGCAATGCTACAAAGCTCAAGCTAGATTATCTGATCAGCTTGTGTGGAAGTTGCTGAGGGTAGAAATTCAAAAGCGTTGCTTCAAGAGAAAGAATCCTTGATTGAAAGCCTTCAAAATGAGTTGGGTGAAACAAGGTAAACGGCATTTTTTGTATCTTTTCAGTTGAATATATATGCCACTACTCTGACTCTTACTGATACTTTTGTCATATTGCAGGGACGAGTGCTCGAAGCTAAGTAAGGATTTGGAGGAGAAGACTTTGGCGTTGGAGTTAATTATGAGTGAGAACCAGGAACTTAAGAAACAACTTGAAGAGATGACGATTAAAGCTAAAAATGCTGAGGCTGAAAACAAGATGCTGATTGACCGTTGGATGTTGCAAAAAATGCAAGACGCTGAACGCCTTAATGAGGTAAGTTTTATTAGGAAAATCTTTGAGCTCAAAGAAGTTCCATTATTCAAGAATGTGTTAAACTTTGATTTGCATGCTTGTCTGTCCAAGTCAGATTGCAATATCTACTCTCCTTCGCTTGTATTTTACAAAAAATAATAGGTCAGCTCATGTTACTGTCTTTATAGTTTATACGACGTCGTCTTATGAGCCTTGTCACATACTTCAGGGTTGCAACATATGATAACATTATTAACATGCATGTAGAAAGCTCTGCTAGTGTTCTTTAGGAAATATGGCATTTTGGTATTTGTATTTCTAAATTGTAAACATAGTCTCTTTTTATGTAGGCTAATGCACTGTATGAGGACATGGTAAATAAACTTAAGGCCAGTGGTCTTGAAATGCTTGCCCGTAAGCAAGTGGATGGGGTTGTTCGACAAAGTGAAGAAGGTGCAGAATACTTTGCGGAAACAACAATCCCTTCAACGTGCGGTCGTAGAATTCCTTCACATGATGGTGGCTGTGCATCATTAATATTTGAAACAAATTCTAACAAGTTGATCACTGGTGGACAAGACCGAACAGTTAAAATGTGGGATGCAAGCACTGGTGTATTAACACGCACCTTACATGGTTGCTTAGGATCCGTGTTGGACCTTGCTGTTAGCCATGATAACAGATCTGTCATTGCCGCAAGCAGCTCCAACAACTTATATGTGTGGGATGTCAGCTCGGGCAGAGTTCGCCATACCCTTACTGGTCATGTCGATAAAGTTTGTGCTGTTGATGTTAGCAAAGTATCAAATAAACATGTCATAAGTGCTGCATATGACCGTACGATTAAAGTCTGGGACTTGCAAAAGGGTTTTTGTGTGAACACAATAATATTCCACAGCAACTGCAATGCACTTTGTTTCAGTACGGATGGGTTAACAGTTTGTTCTGGGCATGTGGATGGAAGTCTTCGTTTATGGGACGTACAGTCTGGAAAATTGCTCAGTGAGGTTGCCGCTCATTCCCTCTCTGTTACATCAGTTTCTTTGTCCCGAAGTGGAACCATGGTATTAACAAGTGGAAGAGATAACCTGCATAATCTATTTGATATCCGGTCACTGGAACTCTGCGGGACACTTAGAGCCAGTAGCAACAAAGTTGCATCCAACTGGAGCAGATCTTGTATCAGTGCGGATGACAACTATGTCGCTGCAGGCTCTGCCGATGGATCAGTTCACGTGTGGTCTATATCAAAGGGTGATATAGTCAGTACTCTCAAAGAACACACGGCTCCAGTTTTATGTTGCGCTTGGAGCGGGCTCGGAAAGCCATTGGCTTCTGCAGACAGGAGTGGCATTGTATCCATATGGAGATAACTTGTCTCAGTTTCCATTCCAGCAATTAATAATTCTTTGAACCTGCCTTGCGAAGAAATTGGGAAGAGAAGTCCGGCATGAACTGATTGATCCTTTTTTCTACTCAGCTGTAAATAGCTTAAACCATTTTCCTCTAGTGGCATGGATAACTTGTAAATTACGAACAAGCATTAGATTTGTGTATTCCACGTTGCATGATAAACTATTGCTTTTCAGGAATTGTTTCTATCTATTCATCAGCAACTGACTTAATTGGTTCTCTGTGATTTCATAGCACAAGCGTGTGAACCACTTGTTGCTTCTGATCCCTTTTAGAATCAAGATGATTCCTAATTAACACTTGTCTGCTATTCGTTGGAACATGAATCTCAGAGGGACATTTAATGTCTACGGTTCTGCCACGTCAAGCAATGTCTTTGTAGTTAACTTGCTCGAGCACATCTTTAATCACTCTTTATCTCATATTGCGTCAACTTAGTAGAATAACAGTTCAACAAAACTCTTTTTACACAGCCAAATACAAAGAGTACAAGTCACAACTATACAACTCCTCCAAGAAAATCATATATGTTTATCCACATATTAAGGCCCTGATTACATTGGCCATATGTAACTCCTGTGGGAACACGGAAAAACAAGACCTTGTCATCATCCATGTTCAGCTCGTTGATGCTTCCAAGGAACCTAAAATCACTGTCTTTTTTGAATCCTATATAAACCCAACAGATTCTTTTGCAATTTGCATCATATCACATAATCTTTAGTCATAAAAAATAAGCCAAATGGAAAGTAGGAGGTCACTTTTAGTTCTTCTGTCTCTAGCTCTGGTCCTTGGAGTTGCATTCAGCTTTGACTTCCATGAGAAGGAGCTTGAAACTGAGGCTAGTCTTCGAGCGCTGTATGAGAGGTGGGTGAATCATCACAAGGTGTCTCGAAGTGAACCTGAGAAGGAGAGTAGGTTCAATGTGTTTAAGAGAATGCAAAATATGTGCATGAGTTTAACAAGCAGGAAAAGCCATACAAGCTGAAACTGAACAAGTTTGGAGACATGACTAACCATGAATTCAAGGCTGCTTTTGCTAGCTCTAAGATTGGTCATCATCGAATGTTCCGTGGTACCCCGCGCGGTAATGGTACTTTTATGTATGAGAACGTCAGGAGCGTCCCGCCGTCCGTTGACTGGAGGAAGAAAGGTGCTGTGAGCCCTGTCAAGAATCAAGAGCAGTGTGGTAAGAATCATTTCACAACAGGGAAATTTATACTCCATTTTATCAACAGTAAAATGTTAAAACACTTTATGAATTTGATCTTTTGATGCTGCAGGTAGCTGTTGGGCATTTTCAACAGTTGTAGCAGTGGAGGGAATTCACCAAATCAAGACTAATAAGCTTGTCTCATTATCAGAGCAACAGCTAGTAGACTGTGACACTTCGCAAAACATGGGGTGCAACGGAGGATTGATGGACTTGGCATTTGAGTACGTAAAGGAAAATGGGCTAACTACAGAAGCAGATTACCCTTACGAAGGCACACAAGGAACCTGTGATTTGAAAAAGGTTGATAAGAACAGCATATTTGCATGCATAGGCTTCAAAAATGTGTCAGATGATATATTCATTAAGCTAAACTTGAAATTTCTTGCAGAAAAGGAACTCACTGGTCACTATTGATGGACATGAGAATGTACCTGAAAATGACGAAGATGCACTGCTCAAAGCAGTTGCCCATCAACCTGTATCCGTTGCCATAGACGCGGAAGGTTTTGCATTTCAGTTCTACCAAGAGGTATTTGAAGTGGCAATATTCGAAGTGGAACTTGTAAAAATATTTCTGTTTCTTTCTATACTGATATAAGTTGCACATTACTGCAGGGCGTGTTTACAGGCCGTTGCGGAACAGACCTTGATCATGGCGTGGCTATTGTCGGATACGGGACAACTCTAGATGGAACTAAGTACTGGATAGTGAGGAACTCATGGGGCAGTGATTGGGGAGAACAAGGATACATAAGGATGGAGCGTGGGATATCGGATAAAGAAGGGCTTTGCGGCATAGCGATGGAGGCATCATATCCCATTGTTAAAGAATCAGATGACTCTGGAGAAGATTCACCTGCAGCAGACATAAAAGATGAATTATAAGTTGCATGTATTATGTTATAGAAAGGCAGTAGTGTATAACAACAGTTTATGTGTTTGTCTCTGTCTGCCTTCTTTATTTGATGCATTGAATAAATGAAAATCAATAGATTGTTTCAAATCATACTTTTTTTGGATTGGAAGCCAAACTTGTTACATTACACACATTGATCTGAACATTAGGAAATTCAAATATGAAGTCCACAAGCCTAAACTCTGGAAAACTAACAAGAGAAGTGGGAAATTGGTTTGGATTGAAAGTTGCAAGAACTGGAAAATACAATTAACAGAAATAAGGAAACTCATTTCCTCACCTTCTTGGTTGCATGACCTGTCTTTCGTTTGTGTCTACTAAAATCTGACACAAACCTGAATGTCTGGCCACATCCCGGCTCAGCACAAATGTAAGGGCGGACACCAGTGTGGACTCTGATGTGTTCTGTCCTCGCCCAAGCCCACTTGAATGCCATCTTACAACCTTTCCATGGACATTTGAGAGGTCGATCATCAACATGGACTCTTTTGTGTTGCACTAGGTATTTATGTGAGAAAAACTTCTTTCCACATCCCTTCACAGGACATATGTTCCTTTTATGCAATAGAAGCTCATGCTTCGAGTTGAATGTCATTGTGCAAGCCTCTATGTCACACTTGTGAGCTGCGTCTTCCTCCAGTTTTCTTGGCTTACGTGCATCTCCACTTTGCCTTACTCTCATTTGCAACAGAACTTCTTCATCCTTAATAATTTTGGATCTACTTGTTGGCTCCATCTTTATCCTACCACCATTGGAGGGTACGGGGGCCTTTCGTACAGGTGTTTTGACTGCTTTTTTACCATTGATAAGACTCCTAAGAGGTATTTCAACTTCAAAGTCTGTTCCGAACTTGGGATTTCTTTTACGAAGCCGTGTGCTAGGTCCGCCTTCTACATATTCATTATGGGATATGGGCTGTGCAAAATCTTGCTTGTGGCCATCCGCAGTTTTACTAGTATCCTCCAAAGCCTCACTCTTCATATACCTGCTTTTGACCATCCTAACTGGTCGACGCTGTTTACTAAAATCTTCTTCAACAGGTTCTACAGTTGCATTCATCTTCTCGGCAACTTTAGCCCTCTTGTTTGACCTACTATATACGACTATTTTTCTTTTTGTCCCAAACTTATCAGCTATTGTGTCAGGCTCATCTAGAAAATCATAACTTGGATTTAAACTGAGGGTATCGTCAGGTTCTGGGGAATCAGGTATGATCGGGTACTTTTCTTCAGGTTCCTCTTGATCACGGGGCATAAGTAAAGGATGAACCTGATTTGACATCCAGATTTTCCCACACCATTTCCCAGCTAATTTGATCCTTTTCTGTTTGTTAGCCACCTTTTTTCCCATTTTGGGAGTTATATCACCTTTGTCGTTAAGAAAGCAGCCAAATGCTTTGGAAAGGATACAATTATAAGGTATCTGCTTGCTGAACGAAGAGCGATAGAGATTTGCGTTGTAAAGTAGATCAAGGCCCATATTAACTGCCCAATCTCCATTTCTAGGTGTGCCCACCTCATTCTCCAAAACTGTCTGGACACATTCCTCATCCTGTTTAGTGGCATCTCTAAATGCAATGTCATTCCAGCTCTCCTCCATTCCCAACTCTTCTGCAATTGATTTAGCCTCTTCCTCTATCATCGGATAGTCTGTAACACAAAATTAAATCAGAGCCCCACATCAGTAAATAAATAGAAAGCCCAAGTTTTCATTACAGGTAAATGAGAAGATTCATTAATTTTGAGGGACACAAAGGACTCTTTTAGCATAACCGAGAGCAGAGAACTTGCCTGGATGACATACGAGCAACACATGAGCTCCACCAATCTTCTGGAGTTGGCTTTCTACTTCGACCGCATGTTCAAGGCAAAATACGTGCATTCGCGATGAACTACCACACAACATTGGATACACAGTCTGCTCCGTCTTTGAAGCTGAATGATTGGTGAAGCCGTCTGGGCTGTCTACATACGTCACATTGAGATGTTTATCACCAAAAGCTCCACCTTCTACAGTTTGCTGGTATGTTTCAGAAGTGCAGAGCGCATGTTCATCTTCAATATGAAACTTTGAAGACATTAGGGAATGCTCAACATTTGCATCATCATCATGGTATTGCTTCTGATCAGGAGCTTCATCAAACTCGAAGTCACTGTCTGCTGATACCTTGCTGAAGTTGGGACCATCTGCAAATACTGGACTATCTGTCTGAAAATGCTCATCTTCCGTATCAGATGAGTTTGCGTATGTAGAAGCTAAAAGGCCAAGAGCGCCAGCAGCCTCAGACTGCTCCTCTGTTTCCGAGGCCACTTCAGTTTCAATTTTCTCTTGAGATTCATACGATCTGCTTAGAGAACTCTTCTCACTCCACCCTGCGATTAGGAAACATATAGTTATTTTTACTGAGGGGCAACAGCTTATAATCAAAGCCCATAAGGTAAAAGCTTATACACTCGTCAATATAACTCACTAGAACTGAAATTCTTATCAGAAGCATGGATGGCTCCATCGCCAATGCCAAATCTATCACTTATAGTTCCACGAGGGTCGTGAAAGAAGCTACCATTAGCTCTCGTAATATATATGTCTGCTGCTTCACTTGGTTGAATGATGGCAACACAAGGAAAGCATGAAACTCCACAGGCAACACATGAGAACACTTTGTTATCTGAAACCCATCTATTAGTAGTACGTGGACAAGGATAGTCTTCTTCACCGTATAAGGCGGGTTTGCTCCTTTCCGATGTCAAGTAAAATTTACCTTGTACTGGAAAAGTACAGTTAGGTTTCTTTAAATTACGTCTTCTTGATACAGCAGTTTCCTCTTTCTGAGTGCAAAAACCTGTCATAAAGCTTGATTTTTCATCAACGGACGATCCCTTACTTGATTGAAATGAAAGAGAAAATCCTGAAGAGGATTCTGGAAGGGTCACCACGCAAGATCCTTTTCCAATAAAATAGAGCAAATCATTGTTCTGCAGCACGTCTTGGACGAACAACTCTTTCACAACAGTTTCTCCTTCACATTTTCTCTTATCTTTAAGTCGAGAGCTACGTGGTCCATAATTGATACTTGATGTTCTGCAACAACAAATATTTAACTTTGTTTAGTTCAAATGTGCAAGAACAAATATAATTTCAGAAAATTTGCAAATATACCCAAATATAACAATGACAATGAAAAGAAACAACTCTACATTGCTACAATAGTACTTAAGACCAGGAACTCTTACACTAATATCAACAACCTCATGGACTCATACGTAGTTTCAGTACAAGAGTTAATGCACTCTGAAGAGATATATTTAACAGTTGTCTTTCTGCCGAATTTATGCTCTGTGAAACAGAGTATACTAACAATAATTAGAGCAACTGCTGACAGTACGTTGAAATCAGCCATTCTTTAAAGCAAACCTTGAACATAATGCAAAAGCAAGGTCGTATAGCAGTTGGGCATGAGACATCATGGGAGGAAAGTTAATAGCAGCTTGACGGGTTGCAGCGTCTTTAGCAACCTTCAACCACTCTGGAGTGGCAAAATTAGTAGCCTCTCCAACATTGAACCCTAGACGAAATGAAACAAGTTCTTAAAAGAAATAATTACACTACAAACATGACGAATGATGTACAGCTTTGGCCTAACCATGACTGAAACCCGTATGATAAGCTCTTGGAAACGTTACTACAAACTCCCCAGGGTTCTGCACAAGCCTAGATGAAAAAACATTGAATACATTCATGCCAACATACGCACAATAACAACAACTGCACCAAAAACAATATCCTAGCTTTCACTGCAAAGACAAACGAAGTTGAGCGTTTGAGTTAATTTCACTAATAAACATATACCAAAAATTCTTCACAGAGGACCTTTGTATATTTTACAAAATCAAATGCTTTAAAAGATTATTTACCAAACCGAGCGTACCAAATGAACTATCGAAAAAACATTATTGAATAGATTGCTTATTTGTAAGTTTGAAATACAGCTTATTGATGGTCTGGCACAGAACTGAGAAAGTGCAGAAACAGTTAGACGATATCAAATGAAAATGCTTAAGATGTCACCTGCAGCACGGAATTCCCGCTTTGATGAATATTTCAGGTGACATGACCGTATTCTTTTCTCCAAGAGTTGCAAATGTAACTATGAAAATAGCTTAAAACTTAGACCATAGCAAAAGGGGAAGTAAATGCAAAGAAGGAAATTAAAGGCCATACGTAACATACAAGCTCTCCGTGCAATTATCAATGTGATCCAGAAAAATTATTCAAAAAACCACTACTAAATCTTACACTATATACATGCAAATCAATCAAACAAATAACAAGCAAAAACAAAAGCAAACAAAAAAGGTATACATGCAACAAAAAAGACATACCAAGAGGATTGACCTCTCCCCCGTACCCCTGCTCTCTGACCACGTCCTCAAATGCAGTAGCAGCATCCTTCGGCACTCCATACCACGTCTTGCTAGCACCAAGATGCAAATAATTCAGACTATGCATATCATGATCTTCAGCATGCCAAGCAAACCAGCTAAACATCATAGCAATATAAACCATAGGAGAAGTAACACCAGGTATCTCTTCCTTCAAAAACCTCAACAACGACAAATTCGACCTAGAAACTCCCCTCATATTCCAACCAGTCTCTCCAACATTCACACCATCCCCTGTTTCCCTCAACTTCCTCTCACTCTTCACCTGCACAAACGCCGAACCCGGCATATCATTCCCATACTCAACCGTAAACGGCTTATCAACACTAGCCTCCCAATACATCGTCTCCATCTCCAACGGCACCATCCCAGTCTTCTTCCCAACTTTCTTCAAATAACTCTTTTCAAACAACTTCGCTTTCGCTTCAAATTCATTAACCTTATAAGTCTCACCACTATGCCAAACCGGCCGTTGTACAGGCCGTGAGTTACGAGGACAGAATCCAATCTGCTGCTGACGAGTTGTAAAAGTCGGAGTTGAATCAGGCGAGTTGGCGGCGAGTGAGCGGTTTAAATTAGCGAGTGAGGTCTTCTTGAGCTGAGGTGGAACTGGAGGTATGATTTTGCAGATTCCGAATTGTGAAGCTTCTTTCTCGATTTTGTAAATGTAGGAAATTGGATCGCGGAAGTCGGCGAGTGTTGGCCGATACTCTGGAGCTAAAGGTAGGGTTTTCAGCCATTGGAAAATCTCTCTTTGTTTTTCAGCTTTTCGTTTTTCCATGCGATTGTTGAATCGAGAGTAAACTGAGCGGATGGAATTGAGGTTTGCGGAAAGATGCGGACGCGGCCGATTTGCTCGATTTTGAGCTTATGGTTTTCGTTAACTCTGCTTTCGATGGGCAGGGCCGAATAGGATGACCGTGACCGAAACGCCGGGTGGAAATAAACGATGTCGTTTTAGGTGATTTGAAGTGGTTATAGAGTGTGCTTTAGGGTTTGATATCACTGTAAGTTGATAAAAACATTTTAGGAAATGTCTGATACGAGAATCTTAACAAGTGTGTGTAATTAAGTACAAGATGTTGTAATGAGGTTAGCTGAAGTATTCAGTATTGCTATTGATTCTAAAGAAGGCTGCTGCAAAAGGCCAGATCGAACCTTTCTTCAGGTGGATCTCTTATGCTGTCAAAACCAGCATTTGCATTCAGGAAGTCTTCATCTGCTGTATAAATGAAGACAGGGTGTAAGGAAAGGTTCAGCTTCACACCAGTAAAGTATTAACAGTTCTTTAACCAGAAAAAACACACACATTATAAATATCACTGATTAGATGTTGACAAGAACAGAATGCTAGAAATATGCCACAAGTAAGCATTTAAAGAATAATCAAGACCAGCTTGACTTGGAGAACTTACCCACTCCTTGTAACTATGCACGTCATTCCGGCAGCCTTAGCTGCTGACAAACCAACGGCACTGTCTTCCGTAAGAGTGCAGCTGCAAAAGAAGATTATTTTTACTAGTGGTATAACTTTCAAATACATGGCTGATATTCGATAAACTAAACTAGTTATTATACAGAAGGCAAGAACTGAATAGAAAGTATATACCTTGAAGGCGAAACACCTAGAGTCTCTGCTGCTAGATTACATATAGCCTGTTGGTAAGAAATAAATTGCTGACATCATCTCTACCTCAAAAAGTAAGTCTCTGCTGCTTGTCACAAATAACTAACACAGAGTAAGAAGGCATTCAGGGTTAGGCTTTTTATGAGGAACACGTAAAAATTAGCAAGATTAAGAATCTGTAAGAACGTCACAAACAATTTGCAGGTAAAGCATTATTAACCAGCGCACATAAAATTAGTTGATGGCAGCATGAAAAAGTAAGAGTTTAAGTGCCAAAAATCAATACCTCAAAATAGGTGAATATGCTTGGAAAGGTAAGTTATATATATCCTTATTGCCTTCTCGTTAAAAGTACTGCATACAGCTACTTTAACTCCATTACTTAAAGGCCTGATTAATCAACCTGCACATTAAGGTTCATGTCAATTGTTGTAATTAAGTATTTGTCTTGACAAGGAATTTAAAACGCATTGATCAAAGAACTAGAAATGACTTTGCAACGCTAGGCCTCAGCAGCAGTAAATTCTTCTCAAATAGAACCATGATTAGTTGTGTTTTACTCTTGTACAAAGAAGCTAAGAATGCCTATCTTTTGTCGTCACTCCTCGGAGCATTTTGCGGCCAGCCTTGAGCGATATAGAAATAATTTTTTAAAATAATAAAACAAACACAGGGGATCACAGCAAGTCATGAGTTGAACAGATAGTGAAAGTACCTTTCTTTTGAGCCCCCACTTTTGAGCAACTCACCGTAGAGTAGAGCTACAAACCACATTCTAAGTAACACCTGATTATTTCTGAAAAGAACATTCATTATTTCATCATAAACTGAATAAATCAAAAAGAGTGTTGAGTTGAGATTAAATGAACCTCAGAGAACGAGTCGTTGAAGGAAATGCGAATGTAAAAGCTCCTGTTTTGTTCTCCCAAGTCTTCATATTGAAGTTACTAATGCGAGTTGAGAAGGACAAGTTTACTGCTCACGCCTGCATTGAGTAGTGCGAAGGAGCTGCGACGGATGACGTCTTCGCCATTCCCCCTCATCCTAGTTCCTCTTTCAAACTTATCCACTAATGGTGTGTTCACTTAGTCGGAATGGAATCACTTGGAATGGAATGAAATGATGAATCTAAAATGAAACTATGACCAAATTCATCATTTCATTCCCACGAAATGCATTCCATTCCGGCGAAGTGAACACACCATAAATCGTTTTCGTTCAGCCAACGAAAATTAAATTCATTTATATTTATTTTTTTCGTTATGTATTATTATCAGTTTTTATTTTATTTTTCAGAGTTAGTGCCGGAGAGTGTCATATAAATAACTTTTGACTGGAGACTTACTATCTGGATTATCAGACAACAACTACAACAGCGACTGGTGTTTTCCATAAAAAGCTTATCAGATTTTGAATCATGATTTTCGGCCATGGCAAACAGGGGTGCCTTCAGAAATATTTTCCAAAATTAGTCATCCGATCTCATGTCGTCTGCCTCCTCTTCCTCGTCCATCTTCATGTACAACCCCAGCTGCTCTAGCGGGTTGCTGTTCCCTTGAAAATTAAAACTATCCAACTGTTCCAATGACTGAGACTGATCAGGGCTTTTCTCTACGGCACATGTCTCAGGCACTAACTCTTCTGCAGCTGTAGCTCTCAGCATCTCAAGGTCTTTCATAAACTTGCTGTTTTCATTAATCTCTACAGTTTTCTCCATCTAGGAAAACAATAATGACCATTATTTTGGACGGGTATTGGGGTCTGTCGTACATAATCAAGCAACAAAATTTTGCTACTACCTTCAGCAGTGCCTCTCGTGCAGCTTCCCTTTCAAGTTCTCGCTTCCTCCTGACTTCCGCAGCTGCCTCAGCAGTCGCTTCTGCTTCCGCTTTCTTCCTAGCTTCTTCAGCTGCCTTTGCTTCTGCCTGCAATCGGGCTTTTTCTGGAGAAGGTTGAGACTGTTAATCATAAGAACATCCGACAAATCACATGAACCACTACACACTTCGATCCCAACAAATGAAAATACAAACCTGCTTTTTGATGCCTTTCAAGTTGCTCCCTCTCAAGACGCAATTTCTCTGGGTCTAGATTTTCACCCTGGCCATAGAACACAGCATTAACGAATCCGTTTACAATTGAAAGTACACAAACTGCCTGCTATTTTTTCTTTTTTGTGTGGTTCTCTCGCGGACTACCTTTTCAAGGGTCTTTTCCTGCGCCTTTAATATTGTATCAGCAAACCTGCTCCTCAACAAAGCTGCACGGTAGAGCTTATCAGGGGAAACTGGTCTCTCAGACGATGCTTCTGCCCCTGCAGGATAATACCATCAACCATCAGATCACTGATATTATTACTAAACAAATGAGCAAATAATCACGTGTCTTACACATGCTTACCCTCTTGATAAAGCTCTGCTTCTGTTTGGGATTGTTGATTATGCGACTCATTCTCAACAATATGGGATTCATTTGCACAATCTATTAGATAGTCACCAATATTTATTGATGAGTTCAATATGTAATAAAACTATTACAGCATTTAATGAAGAGCATAAGCCGTTAATATACGATAAATGCACACTAGAACATAGACAATCACACGTTCAACTTCCTTCACTAATGTGCGAGCAGAAAGCAGATTAATAGGATTTGATCCTTCAGGGCCAGAACCTGATTGGGACTACAATGGAAGACTAGTATCCGATTAATTTTAAAAAAAATGACTCAATTCAGCGAAATTCGGAACCAAATCACAGAACATAGGTTCTCTTTGAACTTATTTTCACATGAAATTTATTGCTTTGTTTTATGTTCAACAAAGAAACTCTGTAGTGTAAAATTATAGTATATATGTATTTGTATATGCACATATAAATAGACCTATAGAAATAAGTAAATAGTGTTTGGTTTGTAATCAAGCCACACAACATTCAAACAATTCTATGATGTTTTACATCATAACCGAACTTTTGAAACTCAACTAAACCTATCTGGTACGGTAATAATTATGATTTGTAGGAGTAGAAAACACTCATATTTGGTACAAGTAATACTATCTGTTAAGGAAATTTTAACATGCCAATATTACTGGGTGCCTGAGCGGGGTTATAAAAATACCAATTTTTGCGTCGGTCTGATCCATATTTTCTGCAGGCTCGGCCAATGAAACCTAGATCAACCAGGAAAGGAAAATGAGAGAATGCGAAGAGAGATGATCCGGTAATCAATATAGTGGATACTAGGAATAATGCATAAACAGTAATATAAGCTCGGTGGTTTAGCCATATACCTTAGGAATAATTGGATGTCCAGATACATCAGGGCCATCAGATTCATGATCAGATGAATTTCCTGAGTCTGCACCGAAACACTTAACACAGTCACAGCATGCAGACAGGGTAACAGAACAAAAAAGCTGTACAGTAGACATTTATCCTTTGTTGCATCTTGTATCTTAAGATTAAGATACTCTTAAATTAGGCAGACAATTGGTTTAAGACAATTGAAGATTTTTGAAGCATGTGTTCTTTGAAGAAAGAAGTTAAGGAAAAACACAAGACAAACCACTGGAGGTGGATCCTGATTCACTACTGGAAGTGCTTGAACTATTCTGATTACTCTCTTTTTTAGCATCATCCTTATCTATCTCTACTGGAGGATAATTCACTAGTGGAGGATCATTTTCTCCAATATCGACATCCATGTCAGCCGCATGATCTCCTGCTGATTTAGAGAAAATTTAGATCACAAAGGATCCAACAAAATAGAAAACAGTTATCATCTAAATGACCAGCATCTACGGACCTTTGACTGGCTGAATGGATGAGTTGCTGAGTCCCGACTCGCGTACAAGCGGCTGCAAGTAAATAATTAAAAGATTGTTTAGACTTTAGAGCTAAGTTGACTGAGAGTCAACATTCGACTAAATTGTCGTAGCTTAAAAGGTAACAGATATGTGTAAATTATTAGAATTAGCCTGCACCTTTTAAAATTCAGTTTAACTCAATTTGTTTCAAATTTATTTTATAGTTCAATCTAAAGTTTTCTATTTTTTAATAAATATATATCTGATTTCGGATATTTCATGCCATTAATTATTCGTGCAGAAGATAACAAATCCATTCAGCCAAATAACCATTTAACTCTTAAGAAAGTCGTAATTGATCACATCACCACTTTAGAACCCACTTGACTGTACCAGATAATGAAAAATGCATAGAAATAACGCTTAATACTTCCCTCCATTAATTGTAAATTATCACAATTAACAAATTAATTAGACTGTAAAGTGGAAGATAAATTATATTTTTCTTTGACTGAACACTAATATGACATCGACTTGCTAAGGGAGAATAAAGGGACTTATAGCAAAATTTGTATTACGGCACAAGTCAAGGTTAGCCACTCAGTTAAGATGTCCAGTAATTCTGAAGGAGAATCCATATTCCATTTTCAGTTTCTGTTAACTTGACTTACCCTATATATGCCTCTTAGTTTAATCATGATCAAGTGTGATCTACAAACAAGAAAGAATACAAATCATCAAATCATCAAACTTAATTCACATTAGTTAGACATTAGAGGTTGCGACACTGCATTTAGAGACTTATGTTAGATACTTATCATGAGTTGCACAACCCTAAAGGTAAACTAATCTATGATGAGTTGATGACCAAAAGATGAACCATCAGTATACTAGATAATACTCATACAAATAGGAAATGCTGATTCAGAAGGGTATACCTCTATCTCTTGTTGCTTGGCTCCTAATTGTACATTTTGTTTCTCAAGCTTATATTCATCTAAGAGCGTCCTCAATTGGAACAAGGTATCATCATCCAGGGCGTCTAGATCAATTTCTATTTCGTCATCAGAAACTTGACCAGCATTGGAACTTTGCTCCTTCAGAAAATCAACAATTTTATCTGGTAACTCTCCTAGCAATGATTCTAGTTCAGTGCTCAGGGACTGTTTATCTTTGTCAGTCATTGTTCGCCTGATTGAATCTACTTTGATCTTACTGTCATTTGAAGACACCTCATTCTTGTTAACACAATGTACGGGAGCATCATTCCTTGTGCCAACCAGACTACCTACTTTGGACGGTATTGACTGCATACCAACACATAAGTTAAGTTTCTTTTCTATTTGTTTCCATCGAGTTTCAAAGATCTTACTAAGTGTTTCTGCCATAACGTGGACATCAGTGCCACGAGGATTATATGTCATCGCATTTGAAAATGTCAGCCTCACATCACTGGCAAATTCCACTAGATTTGAATATTCACCACTTGTCAGTCTGCGTTTTACAGTTCCAAGGTCCATTGGTTGCCTGATGACAGTGTGGTAATCAGGAATATTCAACTTCTCTGCATCAACGGGGACATTGAAAACCCATCCATACTGATGAGACATTATACGGTCCAACAGTGTCAAGCACTGCTTCAACAAGGTGTCATTAGGAGTCTGTTGAATCTTCCCAGACTGACACCGTTTCAATCCATGTCCCTTACGAGAAGGAGCCAATTCCCTTCCCGGCTGTACATTCGATATTGCAGGAGGTCCCTGATAACTACTAATAGGTGGCCTCTTCTTTCCGTCACTACAACTGCGTGTTTCACTAGAAGGCGAGAATACAACATTGGAACCTAAAGATACTTCTCTTTCAAAACTTCGAAGTTGTTCCAGTTCCATATTCAACCTTGTTTTCAAGTCCTTCCTTTTAGACCTTGAAAGAGTTGAAAATGACAAAAGTTGTAACGGAACGCCATATCTATCGCTACTCTCTAAGTACAAAACATCACATTTCCTCTTTGAAGGCATCGAATTCTCAGAAGCAGCCATCTCAGTTTCAACCCTTAGAGAGCTACCAAACCCTTCCGATTCACCCACAGTTTCAACAGAATGCCGATAATCCGGAATGAAGCCAGACACTAACCCTTTTGAAACCTTCCTTGCTTTTCCCATTTTAGGAGCAACTGAACAGTTTTTGGAACCCTTTTGTCCAGAGAAATCTATAGGAATAGATGGTGCCATATGAATAAAACAAGATCTCTGCACATACCAACTATTTGCATAAGGCTAATGAGTCCAGATGCTCCGAGCGGCCTACCACCCTAGTGTTCCAAACTCCCACACAATGAACTTCCAATCTTTCCTTTAATTCTATTCCTCCCCTACACTTCAATTTCAAAAGGATTAACACAGATGCTGCAAGCTAATCATTCGTCAACAACAACAGTAGAACCCAGATACAAATCCAAATCAGCCTCCAAGACAAACCACCAAATAAAATACCAGCAAGTGACCTAATAAACCGATAGAAAGCCGAATCTCGCCAAATACAAACCCTAGAAAAACCAGGATGCAACAATCACAAACACGCCGCCACAAATTTCAGGGAAATACACCACTGATCAATATCTCGAAATTCCAGGAAGATACTATCCAGTATGATGAAAAGCCCTAATCTGATCGATACAATCGAAACGGAGATGATGCGAGCAATACACCAAATTCGACGAATAGAAACGGAATCAAAACCTTGCTATGCTGACAAAGAACCTAAAAAGGACGAAACACGTCGGTCGAATAAGTGGCCGGAGCTGCGACGAATCCCTCCGTCGAATTTGCGAGATGCGAACGGCTGACGAAGAATTGAAGAACAAACCAGAAACACGTAATTAATTAATTATTATAAATAATTAATAAAACATTACTAATAGGAATCATACCAAGAACCACCCATATAATATGAGATTCTTCTGAAAACCACCCAAATAAAAAAACTTATCAAGAACCACCCATATAATCGTTCCGTTATCTTTTGAACCATCCAAATCTAACACCGTTAACAAATATAAATAAAATAATATTTAAAATTTATATAATAATATATATTCTGAATATTAGTAGAAAATTCATAAAAAATACAAAAATATCAGGAAAATGATTAAATAAACAAAATAATATTTCTCAAATACAGAGTATAAAAATAAAAAAAATTAGAAGAAAAAAATTAAAAGTAAACTCTTGAATAATTAGATAATCGAAAACAAAAAAAATGCCGAACAATTTTAAAACAATAATATGTATATTGAAAATTAAACGGTTTTGATGAAGTTTGAGGGGTTTTGTTTTCATGGGCTAAAAGATTTAAGATTTCATGAAAGAATTATTTATTTATACATAGACTATCAAATTTTACTTATTTTGTAAATAAAATTAAGAGCCTAATAGTAGAAAGTATAATCAAAGTATTAATTTTTTATTTGGGTTGTTGAAAGAAAATTGTTAGTACCTTTATCAATATTTTAAAATTGTTTGAGTTTTTTGTTTTCAATTATCTAAGTATTCAAGAGTTTTCTTTAAAAAAATTGAAATTATTTTTTCTAAAAATATTTATTCTAAAAATATTTTTTCTAAACATATTTATTTAATTTTCAATATAAATATTATTTATTTCTAAAAATATTTATTTCTAAAAATTATTATTTTAAAAAAATGATATTATTAATTTTTATTAACGGTGTTAGATTTGGGTGGTTCGAAAGATAACGGAATGATTATATGGGTGGTTCTTGGTAAGGTTATTTTATTTGGGTGGTTTTCAGAAAAATCTCATATTAAATGGGTGCTTCTTGGTAATGTTCTTTTATTTGGGTGGTTTTCGGAAAAATCTCATATTATATGGGTGGTTCTTGATAATAAATCCTTACTAATATTAATCAGAAGGATAAGCACATAAATAATCGAGTTAAAGTACGCTTAAAACGACGGCGTCGAATGAGATTGAAGGAGGATCGTGATGTGGATCCAACGGCTGGTGTGATTCAGACAAAAATGTTTATGTAGATGGTGACTGATGGAAGACAGGAGAGTTGCAGTATCTAAGTGCGATCTTTAGCTGTGCTTTTATCGCACGTGTGTTGACTGTTCCAAAAGTGGATCCTAAACGACATAACTTAGGTTTAAAAACAAAAAACTGGCACGGAAGGCAGAAAGCAGTTTTCCTACAACAGAGGATTCACTTAAACTGAAGCTTCGAGTTTTGATTTCTTCTTCCTTTTGGATTTGGTGACAGATTTCTCAGCTTCGCCATCCTCCTCCTTGCTCTTCTAATTGCTTCCTTATCTTTTTTCTTTTTCTTCTAGGATTTGGCGTCACAATCTCCATTTATGGTAGCTGCAGCAGGTTTGTCCTGTTCCATTGGAACAACATCCTCGCCATCACCCTTGGGTTTCCTTTTCTTTCATTTCTTTCCAGGTGCATCTTCAGTATCAGCATCTGATTTGAATACGAGCGGCCCAGAGATACATTGGTTTTATTTCATTTCGTACTAAGTAGAATAAACTAAAATTCCAAAACATTAGGAATACCTTTGCTTTCCAGGCTCCTCATGGCATCTTTCATCACATCAATGTTTTGAGGTGCCACAACCTTTATCATAAAATTCTAGCCTCTTCCAGATATTCGCAAAGTTTTTCACCAAAAGTTGTCGGAGTACTTTCAGCAATATGATGTAATCAAGGTAGTTGCAAATGATTTAACATCCTTGTCAAGCGTATCAAGCAGAAAGATTGCTTGAATGACAATGTTATCCACTCGATTAACATTAAACTTGACCTTAGCTCTGTTGTAACTATGCCCCAATCCAAGCTGAGCTTTTTCTATATCTCCAGGCTAAATTAAGCAACAAGTATAATTGCTACATTTAAAATCATATGGAACCAAACAACATCAAGTTCAAGCAAAAAAGGAGGTCACCCACACCTTCAAGTCCTTGAGAAACTTTTCAAAGTGAAGCCTGATACCTCGCACAAGCTCAAGTACAAACTCATTACAAATTTCGGAAGATTGAGCTCCAAAAAGTCCCTCAATTCACCAGTCCTAACTCCTGCCATTTTAAACAATCATAAATTTAAAGAAGACATCTTTATTCCTATCTCATAACTTGACTAAGCATCAAATAAAGTTGACATTTTTAAACCTATCAAAACAGCAGACTTTCAGAAACGGAGTTACACTGGTTGAGAGCGTCCAAAGCGGACTCAAATGGATGGAACGCCGCGAGCTGCACAACCTTACCAAACCGGTTAAGATCAAGAACAAGTTCCTCACCGCCTCAGTGTTCTGCGCGATTTCATCCAAGCCATGACCTTCGAACAACGCGTAGCCAGAAGCTGACTCGTACAGTACATACAGAGCCATTTCGCCGGCTAATCGAAAAAACGGAATCAAATCGCCAAAATCCCTCCACTTTTATTCGATTCTAGGGTTTAACTTTAGGGTTTAATCACCATTTTCCGGACACTGAGATTCCACCATTCGGACCCTTCATTTCGGGTCAGAATTTGACCCGTTTCAATACAATACTGCGTCGTTTTGAGATGTGAGAATCGAAAAGGGGATTTGGGGAGGGGAAGATAAGAAAGATAGTTGATTTGTGCGTGAGGGATTCCTTTACATTTCCCGCTTATCCGACAAAACTCTGTACTGCGGGCTGCGGCATTTAGTAATTTGGGTGTTTTTGGATTAGGGTTTTAGTTTGAGGTTTAGAGTTATGGCGTCTTTTGCGGCGCTGTCTACTTGTCCGTGCAGCTTCCCGACATGCCGGCCAAGGGCGGACAGGCGTAGATTTTGGTGCTCTGCTGTTTCCACTCCGGCTGTAGGTATGTGTTACTCAATATTATCATGTATTTCTGAAGTTTTAACTGAATTAAGTGACTAAGTTTTGTTTTTTATTCGGTTTATTTTCGACTTGAAACCCGGAATTGGCATTGAATAATTACTGAGTTTCTGTTAGTTTAAGTGGACGAAGATACTAGTAAAGTATTGCTGTTGAGTTAGATGATTGATTTTTGTAATAAACAGGGACAGGTACACGTGGATCGGGAGTACCACGCAAAAGATCGCCGAGACTGGAAGGTGTTGGTAAGAGTATGGAAGATTCAGTTCAAAGAAAGATGGAGCAGTTTTATGAGGGTTCTGATGGACCACCTATACGTATACTTCCCATTGGAGGTCTTGGTGAAATTGGAATGAATTGTATGCTTGTTGGCAATTATGATCGTTATATACTCATTGATGCCGGCATCATGTTTCCAGAGTATGTTGCTGGTCTTTTGTTAGCGTTTAGCTTGAATTCTATTTCTTTTTCATTTATTCAGTATAGCCCAATCTCATGCGAAAACATAGTGCATTTCAAATAAAATTATGGACAAATTTTATTATAAACATTTCATATCTAGCTCAGTTTATTTTGCTTCAAAGTAAGTTTGTATCGGGCTATCGGCATTTACAGTTACACATTTGTCATTTGATCTCACAGTACAACTACCCTCATTTTATTGTATAACTTTTTCTTCAGCTTTGATGAGTTAGGAGTTCAGAAAATTATTCCCGACACAACGTTCATCAAAAGATGGAGCCATAAAATAGAAGCGGTAATTATAACGCATGGCCATGAAGATCACATTGGCGCGCTGCCTTGGGTAAGAAGTTTGACTAAAGTAATCTGTGCAAGAGCTTTTCTGTTATGTTCTCTTACACTATTTATATGGCTGACAGGTGATTCCAGCTTTGGATGTCGACACACCAATATTTGCATCTTCATTTACAATGGAGGTAAAATTGCCAATTCTATTGCATGTTGCCTTATGATTGTCGTATATGGTTGATGATAGTCTCAAAGTTTACAATCATTGTGATATTTGAGCTTCTCATAAGAATAATTGGCTGACAATTGCTACTTATGGTCTTTACTATATGTTGATGAATCTTGAGGACCCTGAGTCATTAGAATAAAGCTTATGGTCTTAGAAATACTGGCACAATGTGTGAGGGCGGCACAACTATATTTATTTAATATTTATGAGGCAGTAATGTGGAATCCTGGCATCAGCTTATAACCGTGGGCCCGTTTTTTCAACAGCTTATAAACAAACGCTTGAAAGAATTTGGAATCTTTGTTCCCTCTAGACTTAAAGTGTTTAGAACAAAAAGCAAGTTTAAGGCTGGGCCATTTGAAATAGAACCCATCAGAGTTACACATTCTATCCCTGATTGCTCTGGATTGGTCCTTCGTTGCGCTGATGGAACAATTCTTCACACTGGAGATTGGAAGGTACTCAATGTTCACAGAATCACAGTTGAGTACATTATTTATTCTATACCTGTTGCCTAATTTCTTAACATTAACATACTCAACAGATTGATGAATCTCCCTTGGATGGGAAAGTTTTTGACCGCGAGGCTCTGGAACAATTGTCGAAGGAAGGTGTAACACTGGTAAACCCTGATTTATATTTTCTAAGTTACTAAATTAGACTTCTCGAGATAAAAATTCTGAAATGAATACAAGTTCTTCCAACGGCGTCATATCTCTTTATTTACCATTTCATGCTTATTTTCAGATGATGAGTGACTCAACCAACGTACTGTCACCCGGAAGAACAACAAGCGAGAGTAATGTAAAAACTGCATTGATGAGGCATGTTTCAGCCACAAAAGGTAGGGTCATAACTACTCAGTTTGCATCTAACATACACCGCCTTGGAAGCGTTAAAGCTGCTGCTGATGTAACTGGGAGAAAGCTGGTATGTGCATGTATGATCTGCTTGACAGTATATCATGGTTTTTATATTATCATTTCTCTGCGCCAGTGAAAAGTATTGAAATCTTATTAATGTGGTTTCCAGGTGTTTGTTGGCATGTCACTAAGAACATACCTTGATGCTGCTTGGAAGGATGGAAAAGCTCCAATTGACCCATCAACCCTGGTATTGCGAACTTCAGTCACAGTATCTAGTTTGTTATCATCATTATAAACTGGTCATTGCCTTTCCAACAATTTTCAATATAACCTCTACGCAGTTATGATGGTAGAGATAGAAAATTCAAGCTTTTGCGCGTATTTCTAAAACCTACTTTTCATATCTTATAAGCATGTTTCTTTAATATTCATTTCATGTTCGAAATTCCCTTCTGGCCAATATTTAATAGTTTGTTAATGTGATGTGATTGTAATCAGTTTATCTAAAAAAATCCTACCACTCATGTTTTGCTCTTATAACTTGAACATTCTTCCGAATAATGGTCTATGTATGACTGTCCTGTTGTAGGTGAAAGTGGAGGATATTGATTCTTTTGCCCCAAAAGATTTGCTAATTGTCACCACAGGCTCTCAAGTTAGTTGTTTGCTTCAATGTTATCCAACTTTTGGTTCTATATGCACAATTATTAATTATTATTTTGTGTATCTGAAATATGAAATGTGAATTTGTCAGGCTGAAC
The DNA here is from genome assembly GCA_006409495.1 of Sedum album. Lineage (NCBI taxonomy): Eukaryota > Viridiplantae > Streptophyta > Magnoliopsida > Saxifragales > Crassulaceae > Sedum > Sedum album. Next base: position 135,626 of record QZGG01000009.1, read on the forward strand.
CACGTGCTGCACTGAATCTTGCATCATATGGAAGTAGTCATTCTTTAAAGCTTACGAAGGATGATGTAATTCTTTATTCAGCTAAGGTAATCAGATCAGTAGAGTTTTGTCATTTCTAATACATGTTACAGTACAATAAGCAGTATATGCAAATAATTGAATGCATGTATTCAGCTCCGAAACTCTTTTATCTAACACGCCAGATTATATGCTTCACTCCTAGGTTATCCCAGGAAACGAATCCAGGGTTATGAAAATGTTAAATCGTATATCTGAAATTGGCTCGACAATAGTGATGGGACGGAATGAGGGATTGCACACTTCTGGTCATGCCTATCGCGAGGAGCTGGTACCATTTCTTGTTCCAACACTGATATTTGCTCGTGCTTTAGTTTATAGCTTCAATGACAAGGCAATAAAGGAATAAACAATCAAATAACAGCTTATTTTGTTTATGTTGTGTTTGAGTAAATTTACACTTGCCATAAAACAACTACTGCATACAAGATAACATTATTGATCATTTAAAGCACGGTTTATGGTGAAGCTTAACTTTGACAAATTCTTTTTGGACACTACAATATAAATTCTTTGAGTAATATACACATTAAGACAAGAGGCGTTATATCTTCCCAAATTCAAGTTTATTAGCATATTATCTAGGACGGCCTTCATGTTTTCTTCTGGTATTGGTATTTTGCAATCTCTGTTATGCATCGCATACTTAAATGTTTTTGTTTCTTTCACTTGAAGGAAGAAGTACTTAGGATTGTTAAGCCACAGCACTTCCTTCCCATCCATGGAGAACTTTTGTTCCTCAGAGAGCATGAGATGCTCGGGAAATCCACTGGCATTCATCATACAACAGTGAGTTGCATCATAGCTTACTTGTTTGAAATCGGTGCCAAATTTATACCAATATGAGACCATGTGAGGAAATGAAGAGAGCATAAGATTGGGTTTCATATACTTGCATTTTCTGTGAAATAATGTTAGGTCATAAAAAATGGAGAAATGCTTGGTGTTTCACACTTGAGGAACAGAAGAGTTCTATCTAATGGATATATTTCCCTTGGAAAGGAAAATTTGCAGGTTAGTTCATTCTTGCATTTTGGTTAATTATAAGAACACAAATTAAAATTCAATTCGCACTTTGTTGCAGCTGATGTACAGTGATGGTGACAAGGCATTTGGGACGTCAGCCGACCTATGTATTGATGAAAGATTAAGGATTGCCTCTGACGGCATTGTAGTAATAAGGTAATTTGTGATTAATTCTTTACTCCACTACAACCCACAAAATATTGTCAAACATTGTCTGATATACATATATTACAGCATGGAGATTATGCGCCCCCAGAATGGTGCTATGGATCGGTTCATAAAAGGAAAAATTAAAATCACAACCCGATGTTTATGGCTTGACAAAGGGAAGCTTTTGGACGCACTCTACAAGGCTGCTTATGCAGCCCTCTCAAGCTGCCCCGTCAACTGCCCACTTGCTCATATGGAGAGAACTGTGTCAGAAGTACTTCGAAAAATGGTAAGGAAATACAGTAGTAAACGGCCAGAAATCATTGCAGTAGCTATGGAAAACCCGGCAGCAGTTCTTGCGGATGAGATCAGTTCTAAGCTATCAGGCAGGTCAAATGTTGGTTTTAGAAGTCCAGTGCACTGGATTCAGTTGATGAACATTCCAAAAAAAGTTGGCCAAACATTAAAGAAGAAATAGATAGAGAAGAAGATAGACATGCGAAGAAAAAACTGCAACTAGATGTGCAAGGTTAGTGTCCTTCATTTTATAAGGGTATTCACGTGATGTTCGGAAAAATACAAACCACATGTCATGTGTAAATATGAAGCCCTGGTTAACATCAAATGTTAGTTCTAAAAGTTCTTCTGAAAATGAATATGCTATATTATTTGTGTCATTTACAAAGTTGCATTGTCCTCAGATGCAGTAGTCCCAGATGAGAGACTGCTCCCTGAGGATGATGAAACCAGTTCAAGCTCTGTTGATAAAGAAACTCTTCCATCTAAACCAGTCAAGTCTGACGAGTTCTATAAAGCATTCATCACACTGCCAACAAAAGAAGCTGGAACCAGTGAAGAAGAATCTGACTCATCAGATGCCGAAACAAAAGCATTGAAGTCTTAAAACGAAACAGATGGAAACCTGAAGAAATAAAGATGCTAATCAACCTGAGAGGTGAGTTACACGAAAAGTTTCAAGTTGTGAAAGGTAGAATGGCACTTTGGGAAGAGATATCAGCAACATTGATGTCTGAAGGTTTTAATCGAACCCCAGGGCAATGCAAATCCCTTTGGACATCTTTAGTTCAAAAATATGAGGTATGATCTTCTCCCTTACCTCAAAAATACACCATAGATTTCTCCTTGCCAAGGGCATTAGGATTCTAAACACGCATGAATAGCAATTCATAATCCTAAATACATCGAATTGACATTCGGTTTGTGTAACAGGAGAGCAAAAATGGGAAGAGAATCAAGACAAGTTGGCCTTTCTTTGATGATATTGATGCAATTTTATCAGACAGTGCTGCAACTCCCGCAAACTAATCAGTGGCTTTCCTAAGCTATTAGTTAATAGATAGATATCCGCATATGAACATAATGTTGAAGCTGAACTCTTGCTGTGTGTTGTAATTTTGGCTATATGGTGTCCTTAAGATCCTCTCCTCATTCAATGAGAAATTTTGTGTACATTACACAGGCAGCAGTATAAGCTAGCTCCAGCTCCCAAATGGATGTGGGTTGAAGCCATTGAGTATAATGTTAGAGGGTATTTTGGGAATATAATTTAATCATTATAGTAAAAATGTCAAATACATAATCAATTTGTAAAAACAGTAAAGCGAAAATTACGAAAAAGGACATCTTATCCGGGCTTGAGCGTCCGGCCTTAACCCATATATAAATTCGATCCTCTCCCTGTGTTTCTTTTTGCACAAGACAGCCCGCACTCGCAGCACGAAACGCATCGTTTTTGTCCCAGTTTCCCTTCGATCGATCGATTTCCTCCGCCTCGTACGGTAAGCTCTCATCTACGCCTCAGCTTTTCCGCAAGTATAGTTTTCATGAAATTCGATTGGTGCATTTTACGCGAACTCTGATTGTTGAAATCGCTAAATTAGGGCTTTAATCGATTCAGTGTTGTTGATATATGTAGAGATGTGGAATAGCGTTGTGAATTTCTTAGTTCGAGCTGTGTCTGATTTGTGTATTGATGTGTTGATTTTTAGGTGATAATGATGAGCAGCCTTGATTTCAGTGGTCTTGAGCCCTACACTATTCAACCTGCTGCGAATAATGATCTGTTTTCCGGGATAACCGGCCATGAAAACTCATTTGCACTTCCCAGCGCGACAAATGTTAGTGAATTTAATAGTAACTCCACGACTCTTTTTGTTTAGAGGCTATTAGGTATTCTGATAATCACTCTTTGTTTGTTTTTTGTTGTTCTCAGTTTGATGGTTTCCTAAAAGAAGCCGTACAGATGGTGAAGCCGGCGAAAGGAACAACCACGCTTGCTTTTATCTTTAAGGAAGGTGTTATGGTTGCTGCTGATTCCCGAGCTAGCATGGGAGGATATATTTGTATGCAATTAAACTCTCTGTTTTGAATGCTTAGTTATCTGAATTTGTGATAGGGTAGGATTCTGATTCATTTGGGTTTGCTCTTTGCAGCTTCTCAGTCTGTCAAGAAGATCATTGAAATTAATCCTTACATGCTCGGTACAATGGCGGTGGTGCTGCTGACTGCCAGTTCTGGCATAGAAATTTGGGTATCAAGGTAACAGTTGAAATGTATCCCATCGCTCAATGTCAATAATTCCAAATGCCCTGTGGTTTGTGTTATATAGTGTAGGATTCAACAAAAACTTGGTAGTAATACTGATGGAAGCACAAAGAAATCATAGTTTCATGTGCTTAATTAACACGCATTAGTTTTAGTAAGGTTTCACATATACCTTTCACATTAAAAACTTTTAGTCGCTGGTCCCAGCACATTAGTAATACCATTTGAAATGGTGACGTACTTATGCGTATGAATGTGCAAATAGTCATCTTGCTTTCCCCTATTCCCAGCTTCAGTAATATTGGTTTCAGTTGTCTTTCATGTTTCATCATTTAGAATGCAACGAAATTGGAAAAATCTACACATTCCTCTTGCTTCTGAATCTCCTTTTTATCTCATGATCTCCATTTTCATTGTAATTCAGTGCCGGCTGCATGAATTGGCTAATAAGAGAAGGATATCTGTCACTGGAGCTTCAAAGCTGCTCGCTAATATTCTCTACTCTTATCGTGGAATGGGTCTATCTGTGGGAACAATGATTGCTGGGTGGGATGAAACTGTAAGTGACTATTTCATAATTCATTGCAAATATGTGGTTCATTGTTGCTCCTTTCAGTGACTTTACTATCTGTTTTTTACCAGGGTCCCGGATTGTACTATGTTGACAGTGAAGGTGGAAGGCTGAAGGGAAATCGATTTTCTGTTGGGTCTGGTTCACCTTATGCCTATGGTGTTCTTGATGACGGGTTCGCAATTGTATTTATTCACATTCATTTTTTTGTTAATTCTTTCTGTATTCTCATATTTCCATCACTCCTGAAACAGATATCGCTTTGATATGTCAATTGAAGAAGCGGCAGAACTGGCAAGGCGAGCCATATACCATGCTACCTTCCGTGATGGAGCTAGTGGTGGTGTTGCCAGCGGTATGTTCTCTCCTTCCTAAATTTATATTTGGCAGTGTTCCAGTTGATAATTTCCTTGCAGTGATTGAGTCTGGTTATTTTGTATAGTTTACTATGTGGGGGCAAGTGGGTGGAAGAAGTTATCTGGGGATGATGTTGGTGAGCTTCACTATCACTATAATCCAGTTGTGAACATTGTGGAGCAAGAGATGGCTGATGTTCACATTGATTGATGCAACACTCAATGTTGCAAGATACTGCGCACCTTTTTAAGTTGCTTAGCTAAATGTTTTATTTTTCTTGCCATGTATTCTGATGCTGAATGTTTATCGAGTTTGAAACTAGAATCAAATCACCAGACATTTTGTATTTCAGAGCATCCAAGCATTCCTTTGTTGTACTATAAATGAATAGGTTGTAGGATGTGATCAGAAAAATATATTAAAGAAAGGGCAGGGAGGAAAAAGTATGAAAGTATAAATTACTGATGATAAAGTGCTTTAAGTCGATCTTTACCTGCCAGAGAAAATGAAGTAGATAATGTGCCCTCCATTCTAATCCTATCAAATGTAAACTAGAACAAAGCCTCATTAGTAAATTTTATTTATTTTGCAAGTAACTGATATATAATAAGTAGAACATAGCTATATAGGCAGATGTAGCTTCTATGCTTCAAGACTAAGCAACATAGTTTATAACTGTATAAAAATTTGTAAAAAAGTTTAGTAATACATTAAAAACCATCATTTCAAAAACTGAAGAATTCCACAGGAAGTTCTAACCAATTTGAATTTCAAAGAGTAAAGGATAATTTTCAAAGGAACAGATAAAAACTAGAATTCAAGCCCAAGGCTGATCTCTAAAGGGTTGGTTGTTTTAAGAGGAAGCACCACTGCGCAGAGCCTGTCCCTTTTTAGATTTTCCTGCAGCTAGTTGAGTCTCGGGCTGAGTTCACAGACAATGAAACAAGGATCCTTGTCAGCAATGTTGCATTATCATATTAACCAAGATTAAAAATGATTCATTCTTGCAAGATTAAAACAATGAACATATTGTTTGACTTACCTCTTTCTTGACAGCCTCTTCTTTCTCAGACAAAATCAACTCAATATGACACGGGGAAGACATGTACGCTGCAAACCCATAAAGTAATTACAAATGACCCAATATAATAATGAGAAATTAAACCCAAACTTGTCTGATGAACTCACGATTGATTCTTCCATGAGCTCTGTATGTCCTACGTCTTTGCTTTTGGGCTTGGTTAACTTGAATGTGAGATATGAATAGAGTGTCTACATCCAAACCTTTCACCTGTGTTGTATTTTTAATTTCAATTAACAAGATATCCAAAAGCAAAATCGAAAACAGTTCAAGTATAGAAACACATACCTCAGCATTGCTCTCAGCATTCTTCAACAAGTCAAGGATGAACTTTGCTGACTTAGCAGGCCACCTACCCTGACCATTAGAATGACGGTTCTTGGCCTGAGCAGTTCGCCCAACACCACGACAGAAACGGGTGAAGGGGATTGCTTGCTTGTGGGCCAAGACATCCTCTAAATATCTTTTGGCCTTCAACAAGGGCAACTTGCGGATGGCATGCGCAGTTTCTCTAGTGTTCTGATTCAGAATAAAAATAATTACTTCGAACCCTCATCATGCACTCTAGGAAAATTGATTTCACCCGAAAAATCATTTTTGACAAGTATTATTAAACTAGAAATCTAAATTCGCTTAGTTAAACACCTTGCCTATCTTAAAAGTAATTGTCATTAATCAGCAGCTTTCTGCGAATAAAAGAGACAGTACTTATCAATGTAACTAGCCTAGTCACTATCAGTGTAACGAGCCTAGTCAACTATAGAATCAACAGTTTCAAACTTAGGCAAATTCCAGCAAACTCATACAGCAAATCTAACTAATATCATAACGCAAATACATAATTTGCAGCAACTACACTATAACCAGATTGCATAAAGAGAATCATTGATTATCCTACTAATTTAAATAAAAATTTGAATAAAATTACCTTGAAATGAACCCTAAGTCCCTCACCTTGAGCCTTGCAAGCTGAATTAAAACAAAAGAAACCAATAACAATCAATTCAACTCATCTGAATCAATTAAATCGACAGCTGATTATCAACAACAAAACTGCAAAATTATGTATCATAGCAGAAAAACTCACACTTGGTGGCATTGTTGGGTTCCTGCGAATACTTCACCTGCAAAATTTACGAGCTATAAATAAAAGAAAATCAAAGATTGCCAATGCCACGTATGAAGATATTAGAGATGAACAAACCATTGTCTCTGCTTCTGAATCTGCGGCTATTTGAAATGCCGAGAGCGATGGCGAAGAGACAGAATTAGGGTTTTTGTCAAGAATATAAAGCTCTGCTTCGCTCTCTTATTGGGCCGTTCTGTTGGGCCGAACTGACTTCCTAAGCCCAATAAATTCATCCAAATGAAACGAATGTCAAAACGTGCCTTATTTCACGGCAGCGACGTCGTTTTTAGGGCATAAGGTTCGCCGAGAGGAAGCGGGTGTAGGCGGAGGAGCGAGAGGAAGAAGAACATTGAAATGGCGCCTCACGATCTCCGGCGGCCGTTCAAACGACCGACGATATCTGACCAGCAGAAGCGTCGTGAAATTTCACTACTCCGTCAAGCGCAGCATCGGAGAGATGCGCAGCAACAGGCTCGTTTCTTGGCCTCCTCCGTCCTCTCTCTAGAAAACCCTACGCCATCTGAACTACCAGATGAAACGGAGGAGCAAGTAATGGATGAGAGAAAGGAAGAGGAGATGAGAGAGTTTGATGTTTCTCAGGCTTCGAGGCTGAAAGGGCCTGAAGCACGTAAATGGTTCGCAAAGCAGCTTATGATTCCTGAGTGGATGATTGACGTGCCAGATCGATTAAATCACGATTGGTTTGTTTCTGATTTTTTTAATTTCTCTTTAGGGTTTATCCTGTGTGGATTTTTGAACTGAAAGGTGTGATTTTGTGTTAGGTATGTGTTTGCAAGGCCTGCTGGTAAAAGATGCTTTGTTGTTTCATCCAAGGGAACGACTGTTAGTAGACTACGGAATGGTGCGGTATTGCATCATTTTCCATCTGCTTTGCCTAGTGGATCTAGAAAGAAAACTGTCTCCGATCCGTCTCAGTCTTATTCTGTTTTGGACTGTATTTTTCATGAGGTAATTTTGCATTCCGTATTTGAGTCAGTTCAGTTCTTGGTGATTTGTGATTATGTTGTTGGCTAATTTCAATTTCTTATAAATGCAGCCTGATCAGACATACTATGTTATTGACATGGTCTGTTGGCGTGGATACTCATTGCATGATTGCGCTGCTGAGTTCAGATTTTTTTGGATGAACTCTAAGCTTACGGAGATTGGGGCTTGTGATCCTCCGTCATCCCATCATAAGTATAGATTCAGTCAAGTTCCTGTATACAATTGTGATGAAAGTGGTTTACAACTTGCTTATTCGGGGGTGGTACCTTACGTCAAGGATGGCTTGTTGCTTTATAACAAGTAAGTTTATTGTTGCTGCAGGGTATAATTAATAAACCAAAGTTAGCATGTATTGATCCTGTGGTTTTGTTTCTTTATTTCTCCAGGCATGCACATTATCAGACGGGTAATACACCTCTAGTACTAGTTTGGAAAGATGAAAACTGTAGTCAATATGTTATTGACACTGATAGCAATGGACATGTCCCAATTCTACAGCAGGTATGTCGATTCTAAGACTCTTGCATTCTCTTTCTTGGTTCTTAGATTTTAAATCATAAAGTGATCATCTAAAAACACAGTATGTTTGCTGATAAATTATCCTTAAAGATGTTGTTCAGACTATATACTCATTTTATTACTTTCTGCAGGTAGTGTTGGAATTGCAGGAAGATGGGAAGATAACAACATCGGATGATCCGCCTGTTGTATTTGGTTGCCTGGATGGAGACTTCATTCAAAAGGTCGATTTTTTTACTTTAATAAAATCAGTTCGCTAGTTTTCATTATGAATAAGGCTCCAAGCTGCATTAATTATGAGATTTAGCAGAAAATTACTATATAGAGTTCCATCAGCTGCGTTAGTCCTGATGAATTTTGTTGGGATGCCTTCATTTGGTATCCTTCATATTAAAGTACTAACTGGATAATTCACTGCTTCAGACAAGATTGCAAGCAGGATGTCTTCTTCGCTTTTCAATTCGCGATGGAGGACTACTTATTGTTAACGGGAAGTTGGAGAAAGCCGATTTAGAGTACATTGGGAAGTCCAACAGAGTGCGGGCTTTTGCAGATAGCTATTCAAAGGTTTTCCCCATTTGACATACATTTAAATTTATAATATTATGCAGTTTTCCCAGAATATAAAATATATGCTTAATAATTCTCATTTAATTTACCACTTAGTATACATGAATTGATCCCTTCCTTGCCATTGAATATGGAATGCTTAAATGATTATGCTACTAGTCGCTAAACATTGTATACATGGTTTTGGTTTTCAAATTTATATATCTCTAGTTCAGTGTTAAACCAATCAACCGTTTTATTCTTCTGCCTCGTGGAGTTTGTAAACCTTGTGGGAAAAAAAATAAATTGAAACGGCCTATGAAAGATATGTGAAAGCTGGCAATATTTTCTGGTTAATTTTCACAGATTGCCACTAGCTGTAGTAGAGTTAATGGCAGTGAGTACTGGAGTTCTGCGTCTAAAAATAATAGATTCGATGATTTCACCTTTGAAATGTTCCATACGCTTCATAGTTTATATCTATCTAATTTTCTCAACTGTTACCTATGGTTTCAGGTGGTGTTTCAGTTCATGAGCCGGAATACTCCTGTAAGAATCAGTGACCTTTTTGCATCAATGAGCTCATCAAGTGAACAGGAGACTGTAGATCATGAGGTTGAAATGGTTGGGTAATAGCCATGTCTAGATGTACTAAGTGAGTAATGACCCCTGGAACCCGTACAAACTTTCAAAAATCAAGATCTTGATATTTATCTTCCTCTCTCCTTGGCCTTTTATTTGTGCAGTAATATTATGAATCTATTGTAAAACTAAATTTAATTGGAAATCCAACTCTTTTAGTTTTATTGCACAGCAAAAAACTTATATACATTTCCATCACTAGTCACTACTCTCGTATTCAAATTTCAAACAGGAGATCAGTGGTTGTTCAAACATCTGCCTAAAATGCAACTGGCACTGGATTAGGTCTGATGAAAATGAATTGCAATTTAACAAGCCATATCACAAGATCAAGTGGTATGGAGCTTAGATGAGAGTAGAGGTAATATTGTAAGCCTCATGACTGAGATTTTCCATAAAGTTGAGCATAGACACTCCTAGTCCTATACACAACAATCAAGCTGAAGGCAACTGCAACAATACACAAGCCTGATAAGATCCCACAAGTTATGGAATAACATACATAACCTGAACAGCTAACAGATGATGAAACAGATGACACCCTTTTAAGATCCACCCATTGCTGCATTCCAGACTGTTTTTCTGCATAGTAATCATAAATACCGCTAGCGATCACACCGGAAAATATCAAAGAACCGGCTGGACTAGCCATGGTGAGAAAGTTATATAGCGCGCCAAAACTCTTTAGGCCGAATAACTCAGAGGCTGCTGCTGGTACTATAGCCCATAGTGCCCCGTAGCCTAGGCCTATTACTACGGTTAAGACGTAGATTGCGCCAGGCCAAGCCATTGCGTAGAAGAAGAGCCCTGATGCCATTAGTACTTCCACTATGGACATTGTGACTGGTCTTGGGTATGCATAGTTCCTGCATTTTTCGGATGATGATCAGTCAGACCGAATTTGAAAATATTTTCAGTTTCATTTTGGATTTAAAATGTTAACTAGAAGCAGACCTGACAATGAGTTCTGAAAAGTAGCCACCGCCAACTCGGCCAAGGAAGCACCAAATGCTGATCATGGATACGAAAACCTCCGTATCGCTATAACCTAATGATTCACTAATCTGACCCATGTTGTCAACTATTGTCAAGCCTGAGCCAGAAGCAAGCGCAAGTGACAGAAAAAGGAGCCAAAAATCAGCTTTTACCAATGCCTGCATCAAAGTGAAATCCTCACCTCTACGGGGTCTATTTCTCCCCTTGACCCTAACAGCACCTTCCGCCGCAGCCTGAAACAGTTTAGCTTGTAACTGAGCCATCCTTCTCCGTCGTTCAAACTCCGGAAGCAAATCTATATCTGATGGTTTCTCATCCTCTAACTCACTGAAAATAACCTCATTCTGAACAAGTCCACTAGATGTTGAGGTTGATTCAGGTTTGGAAATAATAAGACTTTCCTGCTCATCTGATGACCCTTTTCCCGAAAAAAACACCAATGTGATCGGTATGATCATCGGAAGTATAATCAAAATAATCAACAGAACTACCAGCACTGTAATGATTTCCTGCCTTAAACCGAGAAGATCCTCGAGCAGGACGACACCCATCATATAAGCTGCCAATACAAGACAAACACTGTATATATACATAAAGCTGGAATTATCCGAAGGCCTGTTTTGCTTGTGCCCTCCAACAGGCCTAACAATGAACATCAGGGAAATGATCACCATTGATGGACCAACAGCAACCATGAAGATCAATGATGATTGATCTGAAGCATTAAAAATAGCATAGACCTGTGTAAGAATTGCTCCGCTCAATCCTGCGAATCCTTTGAGTATTCCAACCACTGGACCGCGGTTTTTAGGGAAGTTTTGCACGCAAGAAACTAACGCCGCCGTGTTGTAATATGTTTCTCCATTTGTTCCAATAAATATTGCAACACAAAGCTGCCACAAAAAACCCAAAATCAGCAATGGCAAGAAGCTTAAAATAACTCGAAAAAAAGTTAAGTTCAGACGATGATCAGAAAATAGAGTGTAAAAAAACTGACCACCCAGAGAGGCAGAGAGGTCCACTGATGAACAACAATAAGCCAAACAAGACCATACCCAAGAAACATTTGCACTGCGCCGATGAGCAGAATTGCCCATATGGGCAAGATGTCACACAAGCTTCCAGCAATGAATCCAATACTGTCACCCAAATCCTTGGAAACTCCAAGAATAGCTACTTGACGTTGATTATAACCCATAGTGGTTTTAATCACTGGAGATATACTTCCAAACAAGTACCCGATCCCTGCGCAGGACTGCACCCACATTGATCCCACCATCACTACCCATCTGTTGCTATAGAATTCTCTTAGCTTCTCCAGCTTCCTCCCCATCAGTTTCAGTTTCAGCTCCAGAAGATGAACTAGCAAAACTATATACTTTGATCTGAACTGACTTTTCAGTTGCTTAAAGTGTTAATAAGCTTGTGCTACCTACCTTTCAATGCAGTTTCAATTTCAAACCAACTGTTCATTGCCAATTTCAGTACTTGCATTCTAATACTTTTGTCGACATGCAATAACTTTTTATCCATATGATATTGAATTCTAGTTGAACACATGCATGTAACGAATATGTACACTTGCGGGTATGTCTGTACTTAATATATATAGCATCAGGGATAGTTTATATGAACCTCAAAACAGCGAAATGATATCAAGACTTGCTTAGAAGAAAAAAGAAACAAGCTTCGATAACAACAGAATGTGTTTATATATGTATAGTGTACTTCTTTACACGCCAAGAAGCGTGAAGATCCAACTTTACGTTGGGTTTGAGAAGTTTTACATATGCTTATTTGTACAGAAATATAAGTCATGTAAAAGAAACTACATATTTAGAGTACACACTTGCCTCTGTCCTCAAAAAGCATTTTCAGTTTCCTCCTCTCCTCATGTATGTCAGCATGCCTATCCCAGCCATTACAGCGATTCCGGCTGCAACCATATGGTATGCAGAACCAGACGTAGCTGATTGAGCATATTCCATGTCTGCTGGATTGTAAGACCTTCCATGGTTACCATGAGTCCCGGAGAAATCCAAGTGTAATTTTATTCCCTGTAAAACGACATTACGTAAGCATCAAAAACAATCAATGCACAGTGCACAGATGAAGTGATCTTAGGTGATATGTAACACCTTCAAACCAATAAGTCTTGCGTGGTCAACTGCTGACGCAAGATCTTCATCTGACTCTAGTACAATTTTGTCATGGTCCTCATCTTCATACTACATTAATCCCAGGAACATGTTAGTGACCTACGAGTTAGTTCTAAAGTTTCAACTCAAGTTTACTACATACCAGAATCTGTGGCAAGTTATGATGATCCACATCACCTCCCAATTTCTGGATGACTGAAGCCATGAGATCTTGCAAGCTTTTTGTTTCTGAAAAATAATACAACACAAACTCAGAAGGAAAAGTTCGAGTTTGTGAAACATTTTTGAAGAGCAGATAAATTCTAAATACAGATTTAACACTGAAAACTAGGTAGTGAAAAATTCTATTCCAGCAAGCAAGTATAGGAAAGTACCACAATTGAACCTATGCATGCGACCCCTTCTATCCTCGACTTTGAAGCTAAACAAATTTTGAGCATAAGAAGGGTCAAGAACCGATCTCCCAGCCTCTGATTCAGAAGTTAGCTTCAAAGAATTTTCACTGAGAAATAACTTTCAGTGCGTGAGCTCAAGAACAACAATGGACATCAGTATAAAATATATTGCTTCGTGATCCTTTAATTACCTGTGTGTATCTTCATCTTCGATAGGACTCAGTGCCATGGCCGAGTCCCAAAAGTTTTGTATCATACTGCTTGTAGCTTCGTCAGCTATTCCAGAGGTATTTCCAACCTAATCGAAATAGACTCAAAAGTATATCATCTTCTCAGAGTCTCAACTCTTGATGTGATTATAATTAGCACATATGAACTTATGCTTATGAAACTTATACTCACTGTCGCTACGGCGGCATGAGTGATGTGAATTACATCCACAGTAGCGACTATAAATCCATCTGTATCAAAAGACCTAATTCATCAGAATACACATTTCTTACTGTTATATCTGAAAGAAGATATTTACTGCATTTCTTAATTAGTCGCTACCTTTGTCAACAACAGGAAGGTGAAGAAACTTCCCATCATGCATAGTGTGGAGAGCATCCACGAGAGGCGTGTCAATAGTTGCACACTCGGGATTCGGTGTCATAGCCTACAACCATAAAAAAACTATTAGAAAGAATTTAAAAGCATTCAAAGATATATGCTGCCTAACCAAATATATACCATCATTTCATATGTATACTAAAAGCTGCCAAGAAAGGGATTCGAATGAATCATGCAAGGTGCCTTTTGCAGAAATGCCAAGTAGTATTTGAGAAAAAAGTGAAAACAATACCTTTTCAACAAGAGTAGTTTCAGGTGAAAGATCTTGTGCTATTACTCGCATCAAAATATCCTTGGAACTGAAGATTCGGTTAGCATAATATTTATTATTAATCAAGACAGTATTCTTGAATTTGTAAGCTTGGGGAGGGAACATACGTTAGAATTCCTCGTGGTTTCTTATCAACTGATACCACTGCGGAGCTTGCTTTAAACTCGAGCATCTTTTTTGCTGCCTCTAAAACAGTTTCTGTTGGAGACACGGTGACAAGCCTGAAAGAAACCCAATGCATTACTAATTAGAAAGACAGTATATAGGCATATGTTGGTTAGGGTGCTTAAATTGTATGAATACTCAAATATTACTTAGAATTCTGCTGAAGGATTGTAGACAAAGAAGGTGTGAACATTCGATCCCGGAGCATCTCTACGAATGTATTTGGACCTTCCATCAGTAGTAAATATTGATATCAGTCAGGCCATACAATTTGGTACAAGGAGCTTGAAATAAAAAACCATCAGGTATATGCGTATACCGACCAGAAACAGATGTTCCCCAATTTTTTTCAACTCCTTCGACAGCAGCTGCGATTGCTTTGCCCTTCTCAGCTGCTCGCTCCATACGAGCAATTGCATCATACAGGCATTTAGCTATATCAAGCAAAGCAATAACTTCCCCATTTTCAACAACAGGCAAATGTCTGAATTTCCCTGCAAAGAGTAAGTACAAAAAGTTACTCAAACCTCAGGTTACAAACAAGTTAAAACAAAGATTGCATTGTGAACTTTTTTCTAACCTTGAACCATCTTTTGAAGGGCTTCGACCGCAAGAGTGTCTGAAAGAACAAAGACTGGATTCTTAGTCATAACTCTCGAAACTGGCGTCTCAGTTAGATTAACCCCGCGTGCAATAACTCTTAGAGCAATATCCTAACAGCATAAATCAAAATCTCATCACATTCATGCTCTTAACACAATCTAGTGTATATATTATAAATAGTAATTTTAAGAAGCTAGGGAAAAACCTTGTCGGTAAGAATTCCACATAACAAAGTATTAGAATCAGTTAACAACAAAGCATCGACTTTTCGAGAAGCCATCTTGCGGCAAGCGTCATAAATGCTCGTAGTCTCGGGGACAGTCACAGCTCTTGACAGCCTCAGACGCTTAACCGTCCGCTCCCCATTCGACACCCTACAATAGTCTCAAATTCAGCAATGAATCATTCAAAACAGCATTTTATCACATCTTGAAATTTTCTTATCATAATATTGAAAAATAAATAAAATGTAAAATGGTTACGAGGAGGATCTGGTGACAAGGGAACGATGCTTGCGGAGAGATTCAGCGCCATCAGTACTCTTCTTTCTAGCGGAAAACGACGACGTACCGCCTCTCTTGAAGGAGCTGTTGTTGCTGTTGCTCGCCATATGATCGATCTTAATCGCACAATTCCGATCAAAAAAAACTAACGCGATTGGAAGATGGAATATGATGAAGAGACGTGCGTGAGAATACGGCTGGAAGAAGCTGGCGAATGGATATAATTATTTGCCGGTCGGAAAAATAGTTTTAATTGTTCCGACCGACGAAGAGGAGATGAGATACGGAAATTTGGAGCTGGCAACGTTTTTTGTACCAACTGTCGGGAGGCATGCAAACAACGCATGTTTTGTTTAATTTTAGAATGTTTTTATCACCCAATTTTATGTTTCATCTTTCGTTCTATAGAAAGTGAAACGCAGTCCAATACAATAATAACTATACAATTTTCATCCAAGTAATCGAAGTCGGTTCTTTATTATCCAACAACTAGATTATGGAACATGTTTTTCACAAAGAAGATACAGAGAAATCGGAACTAAACAACACTTGGCTCTTGTTTAAGATGTTTATATATTATCATCGTTGTTGTGGGGGTTCCATCTCATATTTCTATGCCAAGAGTTTTTTTAGATTTTTCGATTTCCAAGTATGCTGTGAAGTAAGGAAGAAACTCGTGGAAGTGGTTCTTGCTCAGATCATTGATGGCTACTGCAAGTTTGGGAATTTCCATTTCTTCCTCGTGGCTCAGAGTCCTAACAAACCTGGCGGGATTACCAGCCCATAGTTCACCAGATGGAATTCGCCTACCAGGGGGAACAACTGATCCGGCTTCCAGGATTGAGTGAGCTCCACTAACGATCCTTCCATGAGGATAGAATGTTGTCCGATAATGCACTCTGGCTCAATCGTGCAGGATCTTAAAAGGGAGTATGACCCAATGGTCACAAATCTTTCAATCATTGTCTCAGCAGGAAGACCTGCCCCATATGTAATATTAAGAAAGGTCAAACGACAAGTCTCTGGTTTGAAAAAACTATTATATACGAAAAGTAGGACAAGAGCGATCACTAGAATAAATCAGTAGCTATCCAGTGAGATTAAATATATGGCTTGTGACTATTACTATACCTCAATGAGCTTTGTCAAAAAAACAAACAATTCGCACACAGAAATGAGTTTCATCACCTTAAAAATGACATAAACACCATGTAGAAAATTGCTTACATTTACATTTCGAAGATGCTAATAATTTGCCTATTACAACCAAATCACAGACTTTGGCCACACGGATCAAATCCATACATAAATCACAAACAAATAACACTTTTTGCCGGATCCGAAAAGTCAATAACTCATCTATCTGCAGTCTATGAAGTAACACTTGTTGCACGAAACAAAATTTTCAAATGGTTATGCACACTGTCTCTATTCTGGTGACCATCATCATATCCCAAGTAGTAATATTAAGACACCAAGAGTCATCATGTTCATGGGATAAAATGTGACAAGTATCTCCGCAACAACAATTGCCAATAGTTAAATGACCAAACACACAAACTAAGGCATCCTGAGCGAACAAATCCTACGAAGTTTCGTGTTTAAATCTATACATTTTCAACACAATTCACAGATTTAGCTGTTAAAAGAGAGCATCATAACAAGTTATATCTCCCATCAAATTCCTAATATTTTCAATATGATCAAATGCTCCAAACAGATCAAACCAAAACCTTAAAACACAACAATAAAAACAATCAAACACATTACCAGTAGGAGAAGACCAAGCAGCATGAACCACACACTTATCCTGAACATTCGAACAAAATCCAACAGTTACCTTATTAAGATCACCGCGCAACACAGACCCACCCCACACGGAAGATCCATCACATACAGTCACCTGACCAGCAAGAACAACATTAGATGCAACATAAGCGATCTTCGGATGCCATTGACCTAAGCCCAAGCCCTCTGTATTCCCACTTCACTCGCTCAGCCGATTCGATGATCTATTTCCCCACCTCCGCCGCTGCCGGAGAAAAATATTCACGGCGGAGCAGATTCTTCGGTGACGACGTGAGTAGCGAAGATTTCAAAGCCGTCCTCGAAAGTCGAGCCAGCGTCGCCATCGCTGTTTTGTTTCTGGTCGATTAAAAGCGTTTACTGTTTCGTAATGCGAACGAGACTAATGGGCCCATTGGACTTCTTTTTCTATCGGCCCATATATTATAAAGAAATTCGAATGCAGTACAAGTTTACGTTTATAGATAGTTGGGCCGTAATTACAGGCCCAGTTAGACGCATTTCCAGCACAAATGACACGTCACACGACACTAATTGACTAAACACGGTGCAGCCAAGTGATCAGTCACTCTGTTATCTGCTTTCAAACCCAGTGTTGGATCTTCTTGTTTTGGCTCAAAATTTGTCTTTGGGATTTCTATGATTATGTGCTGTACTGCCTGCTTTGTAATGGTTGTCTGACTTTACTGATGTTTGGTTATTCTTGTAAACTACGTACAGACCCATTTGGATCAGACCGAAGGCCAGCCCCAGAACATTTGGAAGCTGTGAAAGTCAACAAGACATTGAGTTAAGTCAATTAGAATTTTAGTGCTATTTTGGTTGAAGGGTATATATCACTTACAGCAATGTAGAGGTCCTTAAGTAGAGCACCGTATATGCCCCATATGATGGCACTTATTGTGAGAGTTAGGGACAAGGGGAATGGCATGAACTCCACGCTTTTTGTCCGTATAACCTGTCTCTGGAGGTGTTGAAAGCGATAGTTTAGTTAGTTGAAATGTGACAACATAACTTATGATGGTTGTGTGAAGTACTGAGAAAGTGATTATGTTGAGTGAAGCAGCTTACGATTACGCTGAGAGGAGCTGCAAACACGCTGATAGAGAAGGTTACACACATCCATCCGAGCAGCTTTACTCGTCCTTCTCCCTTGGCTAAGTATTGCGACAATGTAACAATCACAGCAAACCCTCCGAGGTTCATTCCCGTCAACAGCCTCAGCGTTGAAATCTATGGATTATAATGAGGGAAGATCAAGATTGATATAGCGAGCGAAATTCAACATAATTTGATTCCAAACCACATACTCTGGCTTGCTTGGTAGCAAATGTGATGAAGATTGCAATGTATATTGTTTCGACAAGGCAGGCTGCTGAATTGATTGTCAGTAAAAGGAACACATTGGTGTTATGTACAGCATAGTATATCCAAAGCATTGCGCTGAAGAGTGCAACTGTGTATGGGATGCATTGGAAGCCTTCTGTTGATTTTCTTTTCCAGATTCTGTAAAAAGTCGGTCTGATCGAAAACAAAAATAGAAGTTACTGAGCTCGAGCCAGCTACAGAATATCTCTCGGAAAAAAATTACGAAAGAGGACGAGGAGCTTACATAGGTGACAGCATGACGGCGAAGGAAATAATATTACCTGCATCGACATCAAAATACAAAATGGCAAGGCAAAGTGAGGAACTCGAAGGATTTGATCTAATAAATTTTTTCACAAATAAAGTATGAGTTCTTACCCAGTAGGCCAAATATGAAAGCCAGTTCGGCCATGGAAATGTTAAGTTCCATATTCCTGATCAGTGTTCTATATGCTTATAAGTGGCGAATGCCTTGATTCTGGGAAGCTTTTACTATAATGGCTTGCTTATAAGGTTGAGAAAAAGCGAGCAGTGGTAGTGGAAAGTGCATGAAGATAAGAAGGGCGGCATGTCCTGCACTTTGTTTTAATTAAGGAATGATACGGAGAGTCATCTGCATTGCACGGCTACTCATCCTTCCAGCATATATCGCAATAGTGTATGATAAGACCACAGATGTCATCTTATGGCGACTTCGCTCATTTTATGATAATCTAAAGTATGGTGTACAAAGACTACAACTCTTTTTAGAGCTGCTGTCTATGGCATACAGCTTGCAAGTCCTCTAGCTGTGGCAAATACGTACATGAAGCTTAGAATGTCACGCGTGAAAATGAAGAGAGGCACAGCATACGTCTGCTACTCAACCAGACCTCTGGAGCACTGCCAATGAAAAGGGTCTCTACAGAATGTTACAAGTATTTCAGTGAACCGATCCCTTTCATCAGCTGATGAGCTGAGACTTTACGAGCATTGGAATCAGTGAAAGATAAACTGATGACAAGTACAAAAAAGACGTGAGTCGACCTTAACACTTCGACAACTGTCTGCATTTTCGATAAAGAAGTCAAGCATAGATCCAAAAACATTCAAAGTGGCTGATGATTGAGCTTCATCTTTAGAACAATTCTATATTGAGCAGCCTTTATATCCTCAATCCCCAACCTTCCTCCATGTAAAATAAAAATGTGTACAAATGCCTTGTTAAAAATGTTGGCATGTGTTGTAACACATGTGCTTCAAAAATAGCCTAAAAAGTATCCAAATCAGCTAAATATTGCGAGTAACGTTTTATTTTAACTCTACGTAGTTTTAACTAAACAATGCAAATTGATGTTTTTTTGATAGAACTTGAAAAGCTAAATAAAATTTAGCCTGACTCGAAATGATAAAAAAATACGAAATAAAGAGAAGTGTTAAACCGAGCCATTTGCCAGTACAAATGCAAATTGATGTTGATGGATGCACCAAATCTTACATGACTAGTAAAAGAATGTAAAAAACTTATTCTTTCAAAGCGACGCAGTTTCAGATTGGGGATTGAGCTGCTTCGTGTCTGGAAAACCCTACACTAAACCCTAGATTCGCTACATTTACAGGGTTCGAAATTGATGGTGACTATGCGATTCGGTTTCGCTTTGAAGCCTCGCATCTCGATTTTCGCCAACCCGTTCTCTGACTTCATCCCCAAGCCTAAGGTATATAAATTCAAAATCCTATCGATGCAATTAGATTATTGTATTGATGCGAAATTCTTACCACGCTAATTTTAGGTTCGGCCATGCGTTCTCTCGTCATCTGTAAACAATGCGGATGAATCTGAGGAGGATTTTAGCCAGTTGAATGTAAACCAATTGCAGAGTTCAAAAAGAGGTTTTTTTCTTAATTTATGAGTTTTTTCTTTGATTGAATTGAGCTGATTTGAGTTTCTATGATATATGGATTTGTTTTTGGAACAAATTTCTATGTATTGCAGCTGCATGCGATGAACAGGCGAAAGTGAAATGGAAGAAAGTGAGTTCCAAAGATCTTGGGGTTAGTAATTCCTCAATTTCACAGCCTGTTAGGGTGGTCCTTAATGGACTCAAGCGGAAAGGTAACATTTGTACTAGTTGTGTTATCACCTGTGCTGTATATGTTCATATATGTCTTTTCATTAAAATGCTTGTTGCATTTGCTTTTCATGGAGTTCAAAAAGCATTATTCATATTTTATTTGATACTGTTCTATTTCTTGTATTAAATTAAATAGCTTGCAAGGACTAGAATGTTGTTGACGAGGATATGTTAGTCGAATGTCATCCTAACACAATATTTTGCAGGGCATAAGGTATATCTTGTTGGAGGATGTGTAAGGGATCTAGTCCTGAAGAGAACCCCAAAAGACTTTGACATAATAACCACAGCAGAACTCAAGGAGGTATGGATTGCATTATGGTCATGTTTGTTGTTAGCGTGGGTCACTGTTCATTAATCTTGCTGCAAATAGAGTCAAAACTTACCAATCCTGTTTTATTTTATTTTTGAAAATATTCCTTAACAATTCTAGTCAGTTGAATTTTCTGATTGCCTGATATTTAATTTAACTCGTACAAAAGTCTTATTGTATATACCTTTAATAATCGGTGATGTTCATTTTATTTCATGTTGCAGGTGTTGAAAACATTTTCACACTCTCACATTGTAGGAAAACGTTTTCCTATATGCCTTGTGCATGTTAACAATTCTATTATTGAGGTTTGCACTACTTTATTGAGTTGAACCTTTTTCATGTTGCATTTGAACTATGTCCTTGACATTTTCATGGTTCAGGTTTCCAGCTTTAGTACAAGTGCAAAAAAATTCAATGGATCTCCAGAATATTATGAAATACCGATGGAAACCAGCATGGAAGATAAACTTCGCTGGAAGAACTGTTTGCAGCGTGATTTCACAATTAATGGGTTGCTCCTTATCTCAAATTCCCAGAGCTTGGTCTTTAACTTTTGTGGATTATTTTGAAGTCACATTCACACTTTCCTTGTTAATAGCTTTGATAACTGATTGAGATAGGTCCTTTGCAGGTTGATGTTTGATCCTTATGAAAAGCTTATATATGACTATACCGGTGGAATTGATGATATCAAGAAAGCTAAAGTGTGCATGTATTCCTACTGAATAAGATACATAATGAGTTCTCATATCTGGTTCAATATCATTATAATAATAACAAATAATACTCATTCCTTCACTTTTTAAAATACTCTATGTTGTTTGGTAACAGGTTAGGACCGTGAGCCATTCAAATGTGTCTTTTCAAGAGGACTGCGGTGAGCGTTACCCCCCGTCGTGTCTTGATACCCATCCGTTGATGGCTGTAATTAAATCTATCATTTTTTCATTTTGATGTTTATTTTATTTTAATTTATCCATAGCTCGCATTTTACGTGGAATTAGAATTGCTGCTCGTTTGGGATTTGGTTTATCTAAGGAGACAGCCCATTCTGTTAAAAATTTGTCGACCACAATTCTGAGACTTGATAAGGTATTTGAAATGCGCCTAGAATAAATTGCTTTTGGATATATTATTATCAGACTTTACTTGTATTTATGCGTACTGTTTCCAGTGTTGTGCCTTTAATTCCCTTGACTTCATATAGGGTAGGCTCCTAATGGAAATGAATTACATGCTAGCGTATGGTTCTGCAGAAGCCTCAATGAGATTATTATGGCAATTTGGACTCCTGGATTTTCTTCTACCCATGCAGGTCATTTTTTTGTACTTTCCTTTCATGACTGATATTTGTCATCACACTTGTTCTAATATGTGGTTCACAAAGCAGGCATCATACTTAGTGTGTCAAGGATTTCGTAGACGCGACAAAAGATCCAACATGCTTTTTGTAAGTTCACTAATCTTTTATCGCCACTTGTCATACTTTTAAGCCCCGTATCCTTGAAAATAATCACATGAAAGAAAAGGTTAAGGAAATCAATCGGTACATCACTTGGTTCAGTCCATTTGACACTGTCTTAATGTTAATTTGTCAATATATTATTCACATCTGAAAATATTTTTTAAATCCAAACACAATAATAGATAAAACTATTTTCCTTTGATATTTTCTGTGGAATTTAAAATCTAAGATGGATTCTGAACATTTTCTTGACTGTTGACATTTTCATTAACCAACACAACGAGACTGCTACGGATCCATCTTTGATTTTTTCCTTTCCCATTTTCTTGATAACTTCCATTCCCTATAACAAAAACTTAGTAGCATGTTTCTTAGATGATTTAACTATGAGAAACAACCAGCCCTGAGAATAATGAATGACTTGTGTACCTTTTCTTTTTCTGGTTGCAATCTTGTCGTTAACATAAAGTTGTATGTATTCCGGTTGAAAGAAAAGCGACACATTGTATTGACCGTTTCTATAACCATGCTGCAGTCTCTACTAGGTAACATGGATAAGATGCTTGCTCCTGATAGGCCATGTCACAGTAGTCTGTGGTAAGTAACTCCCTTCCATCATTACATAAAATTTAACAAGCTTAAAAATTTATAAATAAAAGTTAGTCACCTTCTCACTGTTTACATCTTAAAGATGCAAACAAAATATATATCTCCTTAAAGATAGGAGGGTACTCACATGAAAATATCTTCCAGGGTTGGGATCCTGGCTTTTCATTTGGCATTGTCAGAGAGCCCTAGGGATCCTTTAGCAGTCTCTACATTCTGCCTTGCTGTCTACAATGGTGGAGATTTATCAGAAGCATCAAGTATAGCAAGAAGCATCACCAGACCACATGATGATACCTTTGAGGAGTTGCGAGATCCACGCAGCATGGATCTGAAATCTCTAATAGAAGAGGTTTTGGATATTGCAACGTCTGTAGACCGCTCTCTGTCAAAAATGACTGATGGACATTGTGTTTATGAAGCAATGGCACAGTATCCCCAAGCGCCAAAATCAGATCTCGTAAGACACGCGAGCTTCACTTACAGCTTTAACCTAAATGCTGTAAAAACAATTTGTTAGTTGACTAAGGGGATTATCATTATTGATTCAGTTAGACGTCCGTTCCACTTTGCAGGTATTTATCCACCTTCATCTGTATCTACGGACTTGCAGGATATTTGAGTGTGTACATGGCGGTAAAGAGAAAGATTTTGTACCAAAACATGGAAGTGAAATTGATTATGAGCAGCTAGCTGCAGGAAACGTTCAAGAGCTGAGACACATTTTTGCTAGAATAGTCTTTGATACTGTATACCCTCTGCGCCTTGTTCAGAATATGTGTGTTCTCTTATGAAATAGCTGGGATGTGTGTTTTCATCAATATATTTGGCAGAAATATTCTGGGCATTGAATGCCAGTCAGCCAGTGTGTAATGTAAGAACGTGAAATTCTAATTTATCACAAATCTTATTTTATGAGACATTAGATTTTCTAGTGTACGATAACAGCAGTGAGCTCTCTATGTTGCTATTCTTGTGGTTGCAGGAGTTAGTATATCCCTGGGTCTCTTAATTGTAGCCGTTCCTCTCAGCATTCTCCGTTCAAACTTCAAGCTTTGTGTGTAAATATGTGTTCTGAGCTTGCATTATCCCAATTGGAAAAGGTTGAACTCCATTGACAAGTAAAGCAATAATGGATTACATTGATAATAATTACTGAACATTGCAGCCACATTTTCAATTCTAGAATTTAAGAGCTGCTGGATTACACACTACTGGTAATGATACACCAATCAGTTAAGTAAACTAAGATGCCATGAACATCGTGCAAGGCTGAAACGGTTACTCATCATAACTCAGTCAGAATGCTCTCCACTATGATCATTGTCCTCATCATCTGTCCCTGATTTCTCACCTTCACCATTTGTGTCTTCATCATCTGTCCCTGATTTCTCACCTTCACCATTTGTGTCTTCATCATCACCACCGTCATCTTTTTTGCTTTCTTGGTTTTTCTCAACACCATCACTTCCTGGCAAGTCCAAAACAGGAGTCCATGAAGAAAGATGTTAGTCATTGCTAATTAAATCTGTTTCAAGAACTAGATGCCTAAGATACTGGAAAGACGTCTTTAGCAATTTAAGATAGTTTCCGGAATTCAATGACAGCATAATTGACAAGTAAAATTTGATCAACTCTGCAGCTGGCACATCTTTTCTCAATATTGGATAATATATATGCATCAAAGTTCAATAAGAAGTACCATACCGTATTCGCTGAAGATTACACCACCTGTACACAGCCCTTCCTCAATTTTAATGAGATGAAGTGTCATTCTAGGTCCAAGTTCTTGTAGCTTTACAGCGCTTTTTGTAGATGCTCGGTTTACTCTATTAAGATTGTTTGATAAAGTCACAGTCGCAGCCTCCTCATCTCCCTCACTTTCTGATCCATAGCCAGCCCTTCAATTTATAGGAGAATATAAATAAAGGATCTAGCGAGAGTGAGTTAACACAAGCTCAGTACTCATATAACATATTCATGGCATCATGCATTTCCTACTAATCAAAAATAAGAACAAAACTTGAGAAAGAAAATATAGAGACGCAAATCTTACTTCGTAATAAAATCACTAACATCTTGAAGGTTCCTTAAATCTGGCACTTGATGATTTCTGAACAAATTTTCTAAGTCGCCGTGTTACACCAACAGGTTCCAGTCTAATAGAATAATGCCTAAAATCGACCAACTTTGTCTCTTTATTATAATTTAGTAAAACAATACGTTGGCACGAAGAGAGCTTGACCTGAAAAGACATTGGATTATCATTGAATGATGATCACAAATTGACTCAAAGAAGTCTGTGAATTTGTCAATCACAACATACTGTATTTATATCGATGGCAGGGAAAATGTTTTGAAACATAATCGTGGTGAGTTTCAAGTGCTGTTCATTTGACCCAAAACCAGAGAGCACAATCTGCAAAACGTAATTAGAATAGGCAATATACGTGTTGTGGAATTGCAGTGTGCTCACACTAATCAATATAACTTACCAGAGGAGGGTTTTTGAAGAGATCCTGAGGACACCTAGGGCGGAGCTGAGACCGTGCAACATCAACTGCTAAAGTATAATCCTTTACTTTGAATGTTAGAGTCGGGCCTTGTGGAGTCCTGGCAACTCGTAGATATGGCCAGTTGTAGTCTTGGACAAAATCATAAAATGTGTAACTCCCATAGGACCAGCAACATTGAGAAAGTCTTTAAGACTGTTCCTTTTCTTTTCCTGCAATCAATCATAGCGCAATGCATAAACTTTGATACATCCACATCATCAAGAAATACTGTCATGAATCCATATTCTGCTAAAATGTCGACGTAGACAATAACTTCACAGTTATCAAGATTCAAGACATCACATGTTGATAAAGAATGCAACCAAAATACCTTAAGTTTGAGAGCAGTGTATGGGAGCATGAGCTTCCTGAGGTCCATTTGCAGCTGCCTGAGTACAGCAGGCAATTTACCTCTAGCAAATACAAAGCTTTTCGGCACCTTGTCTCCCGTAATATGATCCACATTCTTCAGATTCTTCTTCACAACAGGTTTCACAAAACCTTTTCTTCTTTTTCTGAAACAAAAAATAAACCAACAAATCAACATCAAAATAACAATAATCATTAACATCCCCAATGCTTAAATTCAACTTTAGACTACAATCAGTACTCAAACAAACAATTATACATAAATACAACCAAAGAGCACATTGCTTACGTCATGAAACCGAGCCATTCAGTTTGCCAATTCAGACTCCCTCTGAATTTGATTTTTGCAGATTCAATTGGAATCTCCTTTTTTGAACTAGTTTTTCTGGTTAGGGTTTATAGCGTTTCATCTCCGATGGCGTGAAAACTTTGAATCACTTAGATCATCTATTGGGCCGACACACCTACCCATCCAGTGGGCCTTAGTCTTATTGGGCCTTAATAACCCGCGCTAAAAATTATTTAGTTTAGATAAAAGGTTCGATTCCTGTTTCGATATTCGCAGTAAATAGTTGCGCTTCTCAAAATCCGGATCTCCAAGACAAGTAAAACAACTGATTCAAGTTAGATTAATTTCTTTGAAAATGCATTAATGGCCACAAAATGGAATAATAGTTTGATTAAATGTTTGAGTAAACCCAATGGATAAAACTTTAGAAAAAAAAGGTTCAACAAATGAAAGCCTTCCAATGCTCGTGGAAGGACAAGAATACAACAACCCAATAAATGAGTGCAGTGAGCTGCTATAACTTAAATGAAAATTGGTTCCTGAAGTTCCAAAGAAGAATCACTGCTATTGCTGCTGCCGTTGAGGACGATGACTTTTCCGTCGGAATCCACATCCACGATAACAGAATCACCATCTTTAATCTCGCCGGAGAGCATCTTTTCTGCCATGCAATCCTCTAGTAATCTCATTATGGCTCTTCGTAGAGGTCTGGCTCCGTAACTTGGATCATACCCTTCATCAACAACTCTGTCTTTAAACCTCTCGGTTACTTGGAGCTCTATTTCCTTTTCTTTTAGCCTCTTGAATACTTCTTTCAGCATGATGTCGCTTATTTCTTTCACTTCTGGCTTGGTGAGTTGACGGAATACGATCATTTCATCCAGCCTGTTTAAGAATTCGGGGCGGAAGTATTGCTTGAGTTCTTCGGATACTAGACTTTTGATTCTGTTATAGCTTGTGTCTTTCTCGTCGTAGTCGAGATCAAATCCTATTCTACGACCACCCTTTTCAATTACACTGCTTCCAATGTTAGATGTCATAATAAGCATTGTGTTTTTGAAGTCAACTGTTCGTCCTTTGCTATCTGTTAGTCTCCCATCCTCTAGAATTTGAAGCATCATGTTGAAGACATCTGGATGAGCCTTTTCAATTTCATCAAAAAGTACCACAGTATAAGGACGTCGACGAACGGCTTCAGTTAACTGACCACCTTCAGCGTACCCCACATATCCAGGGGGTGAACCAATCAGCTTTGATACGGTATGCCTCTCCATAAACTCACTCATGTCGAGCCTTATCATTGCTTCCTCTGAACCAAAATAGTATGTCGCCAATGATTTAGCCAATTCTGATTTACCAACTCCTGTTGGTCCAGAGAATATAAAACTGGCGATCGGTCGGTTTGGGTTCTTAAGCCCCACTCTTGCACGTCGGATAGCACGACTGATGGCCATCACAGCTTCATGCTGGCCAATGACTCGTGAGTGAAGAGTATCTTCCATTTTAAGAAGCCTGTCTGATTCATCAGCTGAAACTTTGTCTACAGGAATGCCAGTCCAAGAAGCAACAATATGCTGAATATCAACCTCAGTCACAACAGCACCGACATCCCCTGCCTCAACTTCAGCCTTGCTCATCTCTTTGCCTTTCACAATTATAGCATTAATTTGTGCCTTAAGATCCTGCTCTCTATCACGCAATTCTCCGGCCTATAAAAGATTCAATGAATTATAAATTTCT
This sequence comes from Sedum album, assembly GCA_006409495.1. Taxonomy (NCBI): domain Eukaryota; kingdom Viridiplantae; phylum Streptophyta; class Magnoliopsida; order Saxifragales; family Crassulaceae; genus Sedum; species Sedum album. The sequence continues at coordinate 163,633 of QZGG01000009.1, forward strand.
GATGACTTGTTTAATAATAACATATGTTTAGTAACTTCGGGAAACTAGAAAAGCTATAATTTCTGATGACTTGTTTAATGATAATTTCATGTAATTTATTTGTACCTTCTCAAAATCTTGACCACGGATTGCCTCTTGTTTATCCTTGGTAATTTGCCTGAGATCTTTTGCCAACTCTTTAGCATCTTCTGGGAGCTGTACAAAAGTAACATTGTAAGAATGATAATTAAGTGCGGCGATGAAGGAACTGGTAGCCACATACATGCATAGTAAAATTAGTACCTGGGCATGTCGAAGCCTAACCCTAGAGCCAGCCTCATCAATCAAGTCAATTGCTTTATCAGGGAGAAAACGGTCGCTGAATCAATAAAAATGATATTAGCAGACTAGGTAACCAAAAGTTCAGTTTTCACCAGCATAAGAGAAACATTTAGTATTATAGTTTTGATAAAACAAGAAGAATAGAGAGCAAGCATAAGCATATTAAAAAATAAAGAGCTTCATTTGGAAAGAGCGGAAGTAGTTTTGACGTAGCAATAACAATGGAAAATTACAAACCTGATGTACTGATGAGATAACTGTGCAGCAGCTACTAGCGCTTCATCTGAGTAACGGAGTTTGTGGTGTAGTTCATATCGTTCTCGAAGACCTCTAAGGATCTGTACAGCTTCGTCTACTGTGGGTTCAGGAACCTTCACTGGCTGAAATCGTCTCTCCAAGGCTGGGTCCTTTTCAATATGTTTTCTATATTCATCAACTGTTGTAGCCCCAATACACTGCACAAAAGGGTACACAGTCAAATAGACAACAAAATAAAAAGTCACATACTGTTCAATTTCGACACACATTGGCCATCTGTAAAATACTCCCCATCGCATACTAAGAAACTGACAAGTGGAAATGGATTTGAATAGGAACTATTTATCTGACACAACAATACCTGCAGCTCTCCCCTTGCGAGAGCCGGCTTCAAAATGTTTGCAGCATCAATTGCTCCTTCGGCAGCACCTGCTCCGATCAATGTGTGAACCTCATCTATAAACAAAATTATGTCATCACTTTGTTTTATTTCTTCCATGAGCTTTTTCAGCCTTTCCTCAAACTCTCCACGGTATTTGGTGCCGGCAACAAGAAGACCCATATCCAGGGTTATGACCTGATTAGAGATTCAAAACACTTGATGAAGATTCCTGGAGGCGCATTAATCATTATTTACTAAAGAACATCACAAAATATAGCAAAACATAATCAAGCATAAAGTCCACTAACATAAATGAGCCCACCTTCTTCCCCTCGATTGTCTCAGGAACATCACCGTTTGCTATTCGCTGAGCAAGGCCTTCAGCAATTGCAGTTTTACCAACTCCAGGCTCTCCAACAAGACATGGGTTATTTTTTGTTCGACGACCCAATATCTGGGTTACACGTTCAATTTGTAGCTCACGTCCAGCAACAGGATCTAACTTACCCTAATATCAAAAGAGAGATTAAAGTTAACAAATCAAAAGAATAGGCAAATGATTGTCATATAAACTGGATGCCAAGACAAAGCACCTCTTCAGCCAACTTGGTTAAGTTAGTTCCATACTCTTCCAATGTTGGCATCTTGCTATCTGTTCCTTTGTTTGGATCTGGAGAGGTTTGAACAGAATCGGAGTCACTTACCATGCGTAAAACCTATACAAGATATTATGATTGACACAGTTAAAACGGTTGTGTAAAGTACAATCAAAGTAGTGGCATGGAAGCAGAAAGTCACAATGATGAATACCTGTGCACGTAGAGTAGCAGAATCAGCACCTAAATTCTCAAGCACACGAGCTGCTACCCCTTCACCTTCGCGAAGAAGAGCAAGAAGCAAATGCTCGGATCCAATATAGTTGTGTCCTGTAATTAATTTGTTCTGTTCATCAGTGTCTGATGTGAGTAACTCCATAAAATAAAATAAAAAGAGTACACTTTCTTCCTACAGCAATTGTGTCACCAGATCACATTTATTTACAAAAGTATACATTATCAATGAAAACATCCCTAACGAAAGCATCCTGTCAGCCATGTTCATTAGTCATAACTCATTATATAAAGCGGCTTCATACAAAGTGTCTATCCCAAATTTAGCTCTACAGACGAATGTAATTAAGATAGAGGTGTTGCAGTGCCGTCAAACATTTCTGAATTCCATATAAACAGTAGAGATAATGTAATTCTTGCAATCTAATGGATGCAACACTTCAATCATGCAATTAGAAATAATATAGATATATATATATAATTATATATATATGTGAAGGTGCGCAAAAGCCTATTTATTTAGTCCGGCAATTACCAAGATTTCGAGCTTCCTCTAACGAGAGTTCCAAAACATGCTTAGCACGTGGAGAAAAAGGAAGTTCTACTGGAACAAATCCACTTCCCCTTCCAACAATTTTCTCGACTTCAGTACGCGCTTGTTTTAGACTGATACCCAAGGACTTGAGAACCTTGGCAGCGATTCCTGTACCCTCACCAATGAGACCCAGCAGAATCTCCTCAGTGCCGACAATGTTGTGACCAAGTCTTCTAGTTTCCTCCTGAGAAAGCATGATAACTTTAATAGCTTTTTCGGTGAAACGCTCAAACATGGCCTTCGGCACACCACGGCAAGCCCTCTTTGACTTGAAAGAAGTTACAGCTGCAACCTTCGAATGAAAATCTTGGCCAGACCTTGTAAGAGAATCTAACCCATTTGAACCCCTCAACCCTACAAAGCCTTTTAAACATAATTGGAAAGACTGAGTACCAGACATCATTCTAACACTAACTGTGGAACTCCTCAACCCTGAGGTCTTTCCCAAATATAGTCTTGGAACATGAGTGCCGGAAATTATCCTAAGACTCTTATTATGGCCTACCGATCCTTGAAGCTGACGGCTTCGTGGATCACCAACAGAAGAAGAAACAATAGCAGGCTTAATCATAGTCATAGCCATAACCATACTGCCTAGCAAATCCCTAAAAAAGACAAAAACCAAGAAGTCAGTAAACACATGTTCAAACAATATGCAGACTCTCTGTGCAACAAAAACTATCAGTTTAATCAAAACAAATCCCACGAATAAAACTTCATTCTTGCACACAACTCACTAACCAAATTGGCAAGAGAATCTACACCCAAAAAGCCATATCAAGCATCAACATTTCAACACCATATGTCAAATTGTCGCATTATATCACCAAACCTTCAAATTTGATATAAATAACAACATTTTCTTCCAATCAATAAAACCCCAATAATCAGAAACTGGAAAACCAAGCACCAAATCAACACAAACAATTCTGACAAATTCAAAATGTAAGCAACTAAAGTTCAACAAACCCAGTAAAAACGACAACCCATCACCAAGAACAGCTATAACAACACGCAGAATGAACAAAATCAACAACTGTCAAAAACTAACCAAATTGGGCGACGATTCCAACAATACAAACTCTACCGTTAAGTCCCGGAATGCAAAAACAGCACAAACTGTTAACGAAAGAGATGGAACTGAGAGAAGGTTCCTGAAAGAGCGTTGGATGAGAAAAAGCGAAGACCCGATGACAAGGGTTGGAGAGCAGCCGCCGAATAGGAGTTCTGATGAAGACGACAGTAGACGATGGGTGTTATTATACGACGCAACTCACCTGATTATTGCTTATTCTACGCTTAAATAAACCTATTCGTATTAGGTGTAGTTGTCGTGGATAATTATTAACCGTCCGATGATACGAATAAGTACACGTGGCATAAATCTCACGGTCTTTTGATAGTGATTGTTGTTGGGCTTAGTTGTGCTGCTAAGCCCAGTTAAAACTTATTATCATGTTAATTTACATTAATTTAATAAATAAATGATTTGGAGAAAAAGTCGAAGCTAAAATCGGAGACGACGATCGGCGGAGCTTCCGCAAAATTAAATAACGAGATGCTGCGGACGATCGCTTCCGAGTTCGGAGCACTGCGCCAATCTTATTATTCACTTTTACACTCGCGCTTCTGCTCCGCATTTCAATTTGAAACCCTAACTGACCAAAACGACGATGATGAAGCGCCGTATTTGGACGTACCGAAACCCGGAAAAGCAAAAAAGAGCGCAAACCCTACCCGACGCCGATGAAGGTGTTGGTTAAAAGAGCTAAGAAGGAGAAGGAAGCACGGATGGCTCAGCCTTGTCGATTACTAGATAAGCCCCCTGACAACGGCTTGCTTGTTCCTGAACTGGTTCATGTTGCGCGGCGTGTTTATCAGGCTCGTGAGTCGTTGCTTTTTGGAATGTCGAAGCTCGTTAGCGTCATTCCGGTCAAGCGCTGTTGGCAAGTTTCTTGTTTTTTTGATAAAAGTGTGTTTCGATTGATTGTGATTTGAAGTTAGGGACATTTTGAGTGATGAAAGTTTGTGTTTTTTTGTTTTGCTGCAGCCATTGTTTTGAGGTTCATATTGGAAGCGAGGGGCATGGAATAAGGAGTTGTAGCGGTATGGGTAGTGGTGTGAGGAATGCTACTCATGTATGGAGAAATGGAGGGGTTCGGGATGTGGTTTATTTTCCTAGTTGTTATCATTTGTTTGATCGTGTTGGAAAGCCGAGAGTTGTGCATGATGAGAGGCATTCGGTTGCTAGAGTCCTGCTATTGTGGAGCTTTGTATACAGGCTGGTTTAGATATTGATAAGTTTCCTACAAAGCGGAGGACAAGACCTGTGTATTCTTTTGAAGGGAGGATTGTGGATTTTGAGTCGGTGCCAGGAAATGAGTTGGATGGAATTGAAGAAGAATGTGAAAGTTTTGACCCTAAGTATGTGGTGAAGTTTGATGAAAGAGCGAAACTTGGTGAAAGAGCAGTTTTTGCTGATTCGGATGATTTAAATGATTGTTTGAATCGGTTAAAAGTTGAAGATGCAACGGATCTTAAAGAGCTGGGTACATTGACATTAGAATTCTGGAATGAGATGGTATCAGGGGTTAAGAAAATGATGGAGAAGTACAAAGTACATACTTGTGGATATTGCCCTGAGGTTCAAGTGGGACCAAAAGGGCACAAGGTGAGAATGTGCAAAGCCTCAAAACATCAGTCTCGGGATGGACTGCATGCATGGCAAGAAGCAACCATGGATGATCTTATAGGTCCGAACTATGTGTGGCACGTCAAGGACATCAATAAGCCTGTTTTGTACAATAATCTTCGAAGGTACTATGGAAAGGCTCCGGCTGTGGTGGAACTCTGCGTGCAAGCAGGTGCACCGGTTCCTGACCAGTATAAGAGTATGATGAGATTAGATGTTGTTCCTCCTGACCGCGATGAGTTTGATCTCGTTGCTTGACCATCAGCTCCTCCCTTGCGTATCGATTCAAATTATTTATGCAGTTATCATAGCCGGCTTCCTCTTTAAGTGATTTGATGTTTCTTGCCCATGCTCAAGTTCAAGAGTAACTCCATAGTGGGTTCAATTTGCTTGATCCTCTTTCTCACTTGATGTCCTCATCCAGCCTTTTAGCATGTTAATATGCTTGTAGTACTGGTATGATTTTTGGCTTTTTCTTTTCTTTCCTTCTCTTTTGGATGAAATGAGAACAAATGTTGCCTGTCTTGCAGTTATATCGCGGAAAGCAACAAAAATTAGTTCCTGTGAGGGGGTTGTCTCGGAAACGAGGTAATTTTCTCTACCTCATATAAAATGAGCTTCTTTTTAAAATATACTGAACCGGTAGGAATTAACCAAACCTCATTTAGTCTTCAGATGTTTGACATCCTGACAGTAGAGCCTATTGAATTTAATATCAGGTGGGGTTATTAGCTGTTGATGATTTCCGATATATACGGCTTTAATGTTTTTGGTATTATTGGTTAAATTTTTAGTGCAGTGTTTAGTTTTTAGTTTAATTTAGTAGCTCAGTTGTGAAACTGGTCCCTCACATTACTGTGTGAGCTGGAATGGCTTTTACTCCTTCCGTCCCATAATTTATGTCTTATTTGATGCTTTGCATGATTTTGAAGGAATGAAAGAAAAAATAAGTAAAATAAACAGTTGTGTAGTGATAAAAGAGAAAAAAAGTGATTTGATAGATAATAAGTAGTGAAAAATGAAGAGAGAAGAGAAATATGTGGTGAAAAACTAAAGAAGACATGTCCATTTATGGTAAGATTTAGAAATGAAAAGATAATTTTGGAATACTTAAAAAAGAAATGTGACATTAATAATGAGACGGAGGGAGTAGTGGACTCAAAAGGTGTAGCTGATTTTGTAAGTATCTAAGAAAATAAGCTTGATTGGCTTTTAGCACACTCAAAAGGTGTAGCTGAGATTCTAAGTATCAAAGAAAATAAAAAGAACATAGCCAGGGAATTGATTTAAGTTACTGGATTAGCTCACCAAACTTGTGAAAAGAACCAATGATGCACTGCCAAACTGACCGACATGTTTGGTTGATTATGGTTGAATTGAATCCAGATGTTAGTAGAGTAGCTCCAATGTCTTGATCTCTAACAACCCATCAATCAGTCCCTTCACATAAAGCCTTAGTCCCAAAGCATCATAGCAGCACCCAACTACCTTAGCCATTCATTTTTTTAAGTGCATCTGATCTTCAATAAAATGCCTTGAAACTCTCATAATTAATAACTTGTTAACAGGTGGAGGATGATGAGGGAGAGCATGAAGAGTAAAGCCTCTCTCAAGGTGTTGAATCTGAAAGCTATTTTGATTGGTAGTTCTCTAGCAATATTAGTCCTCCTCCTTGTCATCAGATCAAGCTACAATTCTTCGTCTTCCTCCAGTGCTCAAATCAGTACATCAATCAGTTCAGATTCACAAGGCGTCAAGGTGGCACCAGACCAGAAATGCAGTAAGAGTTGCGATAAGATTCCCACATCCTTAGCCCATGCCATTGTCCACTACACCACCTCCAACACTACCCCTCAACAGACATTCAATGAAATCTCAGTTTCAGCTAAAGTCTTGGAACAAAAATCCCCCTGTAACTTTCTAGTTTTTGGTCTAGGCCATGACAGCTTGATGTGGAATGCACTAAACTACGGCGGCCGGACAGTGTTTCTTGATGAGGATGAAACATGGATCAAGGAGATCGGCCGCCGGTTTCCCATGCTGGAATCTTACAAAGTCACTTACAGCACCAAAGTCAGTCAAGCTGAGGACCTAATGCAGCATGGTCTGATAACCCCTGCTTGCAAAGAAGTCGTTGACCCAGACACTCCTCTTGTCAACTTGTCCTAAAGGGTTTGCCTACTGAGATTTACGAGACTAAATGGGACTTGATCATGGTGGACGCTCCAACAGGGTTCCATGATGCAGCTCCAGGTAGGATGACTGCAATTTACACAGTTGGGCTGATGGCTAGGAACAGAGAAAGTGGTAGTGAGACTGATGTGTTTGTCCATGATGTGGATAGAAATGTTGAGGACAAATTTTCAAAGGCTTTTTTATGTGAAGGGTATTTGAAGAAGCAAGAAGGAAGGATTAGGCATTTTAGGATTCCTAGTCATAGAGATGATTTGGGGAAACCCTTTTGTCCAAATTAGTTCCAACATTTTGAAAAGAGCACTTCTGATATTCTGAACTTAAATGGTTCATCTTTAACCTCATAAGTTGAAAGTAAATGTTTAATAAAATGCATACATGAATTTTGCAAGTGAAGCTTTCAATTCAGTAGTTTTCTAAGTTGATTGAATTGGTCAATAAACAGAGATTGAGGCCCTGTTTTCAGGAAACACATCCCATCAAAAATTGCAGATTTCTTCAAGTCACTCCAAAAGATAGACTTTCGAGACCATTTAAAGACTACAAATGATACGTGTCAGTTGCATGTTGCATGTTGCATTGTACAAGTGAGTGGGTCTGTGATTTTGTGTTTTACAGTGGTTGACTTGGTCTTTGTGATAGTGGGCTGTTTGTAAATTAGGCTTGACTTGAGTCAATGTTGGAATGGGCTGGTCCGCTGGTTTGGCAAGTTTGCATCAATGATACAGATAGTTTATGTCAAACTTGACTGGGTCAATTCGACCAGTGCCGCACATTGTACACGACACACGACAGTATTAGATCACTTTTACATCATAAAAACACAGTTTAGTTCATCATTCTCATGCATCGCTGTTGATATCATTTTTCATTAGGTATTTTAGTATCGATGATAATGCAATCTGATTTAAATTCGAACATGTAATGGTTTAGGGTTTTCCACACTGCTAATAGAGAATCAGGTAGGCAACATGTTATTTTTTGTTTTGGACACATGATCGTTCTGACCTAACCATCTTGTTCTCCAAAACTGCACGATCAAAAACTGGTACTGCATCTGCAGCCATCCAGCAGGCTACTAAAAAAACTTTGATACATTGCATGGCTTGATTGCATGTAACGTTCTTCTACGTCAGCTAGCGCATGTTACCAAACCATGTTTGTCTCAACACTACTCGTAAACTTTTGGGGGTTATGACCATATGAAAACCCGACAATGCTTCACGTACGCTTGCAAACCGGCCAGTTAGGGTTCACACATCTTTTTATTTGTTTGCATGAAACCTTTTTCGAGGATAAGGTTTTCGTATAATAAATCATCTAAATTCAGAAATGTTTTTTGAGGCTCGGATATGCTCACATGCGTTTTATTTAGGTTAATTAGATTATGATTCAAGGAATGAAAAGAGTAGTGTAAACACACTTGGAGAAGTCAATGTTCATTATGTGCCCTTGTCAGGCTCTCTGAGTCCCCATCTGAGTGCACTGTAGTCTGTTCGTATGTATCCATATGTCTGTACAAAAAAAGATATTTTCTACTCCAAACCCTCCAAAATCTAAAAAAATGTTAAATGAAGTTGTATAATTTTTTCTTAGTTAGGCTGCCATGAAATTCATTCTCGACTGATGGAATATATTGTGTGTTTCACATTTTTTTCATGATTGAAATTTGTAATTAAGATTTTGATGCTTCTATTTAACAGCTCGGCCTCATACAATTAGCCATCTACAAAGTTCACAAATTTTGTGTACTCTTTAAAAAAGTCGTGCTAGATGAATACTTTTCAAGAATAAATCCGATACTCTATAAACATCACTACTATCTATCTCACATTGTAGATCTTGGCAAAAAAAACCCTAGCACAAACCCTAGCAGCAGCCTCCACATATATTTATACTTCTTACATGTATCTTCTTCTATCGCTATTCACAGTGGCCCTGGAGGCCGAGGGTGCAAAGGCTCTTTAACTATAGCTTAAAGGAAGAGCTGATTGAAGTAAAATAGATATGGAGCCAAGACATGGGAAGGGGCCTATTAAATCAGATAAGGTAGAGAAGGAAGAAATGAGTAGTGGTGAAGATGAGTTATTCTTTCCCATGTACTCCGCTAGATCTCAACAAGACATGAGTGTCATGGTTTCTGCCCTAAGCCGTGTCATTGGGAGCTCATCTGATGACTACGCACCTCAAACCATTGCACTACCAAGTATAGACTTTGCATCAGCAGCGTCTCAGCCCTCCTCAATGCTACCAGGTCAAGATGCAACAGGTATATGTGTACATCTTGTGCTCTCCTTTGAAACTAAATACTTGAATAGTGAGATAGTATATCAACTGTGTGATTTGGTTAATTACATAGGAGCTGGGAGTGACGCATTAACCACTAACACAAGAAGAAGGCATTATAGAGGAGTGAGGCAAAGACCATGGGGAAAATTTGCAGCTGAAATCCGAGACCCGGTGAAAGCAGCAAGGGTTTGGCTAGGAACGTACAGCACAGCTGAGGCTGCAGCCCTTGCTTATGATAAAGCAGCCCTTAAGTTCAAGGGAAGTAAGGCTAAGCTTAATTTTCCTGAGAGGGTAGAGTATGTGCAGGGACCATCCTCAACACTTCCATATCTCTCATCTTCCTCACAACCACCAACATCTCTCTACTACCCTCATATGCATTATAATCAGCATGACTACAATGTTGTTATGCATGGTGCTGCTCTTGATTCATACAATTGCATCATGCCAAACACTAGTGTTGTTACAACCACACCATCTCATCAGTCTTTAACATCTTCATCTCCATCAGCGTCCGCATCATCAGCATCTTCATCTCTACAACAAGAGCCTACTCAGCCATCTGATCCTTCGTTGCTTCACTACTATGGAGGCTCTGGATCCACAAGCAGCTGGAGTTACAACCCATCACACAATGGTTAATAATGTGTACTCCAAAGTATCAAAACTAAAGTGGAGGGTGGATCCATCTACCAATGTTTTTCCTAATTTAAGTCAATAATTAAGCGTAATGAAGTTGCTTTCGCAATCTTAAGACCACTCCACATATATTTTTCAGAAGTACCGCAACACTACAACGCCATATATATGTATACCTATCGATCCATGCATGCCTGAGTCCTTTTGCTTGTGCATTCATGGAACATAAAGCAGCTAGCTAGGCAGTCATACCTGCGCATATCATCTCTTGCTCTTTCTCTTGGAAACGCTTGCAAGCAGCAAACTAGGAATAAACTCCAACACGCTATAAACTACATATATGTGGATATCTCCAGCTTACTTGCTCAACCAGAAAACACATGTATATATGCATCCATGATCACATCATTGGTCAGTCAGTCTCCGGTGGATCATAAATGAGAGACGAGTCACTGAAGTCGGCTGGCAACGTTACGTACACACATGCTAATCAAATTAGGTCGGTTAGGATAAGTTGGGTTGAATGCCATTTTGTTTTGTTTTTCAATGGTCAACGTCGGGTCTAGACAACAAGCTATAGGAGGTTATTTTAACCAAAATATTCACTTTCAAAATTATTTTAATTTCAAAGCATGTTTAATTTTACCTAAAAAAATTTACAGTCGAAAATGTCTTAAGGTCAGTAGATACGCACAATGCATTGCTTAAAATGAGAGCGTGATTGAAATTGTATAAGAGAGAGAGTGGGACCTACAAGAAGAGTTTGAAAAGCACAATCCCGCGTTGACGCCGCATTATGTATCATTCAATTCAACATGTCTATCAAGACTTGCAAGTTCCAACAAAACACAGGCATGGGAGATTGGGAGTTGCCTTTGCTTTCTTTCCTTTTCAACGATTCCGGCCATGTTTTGATGCACTACGTGCACTCATGATACATGAACGTGGCAATCAGACCAACAACATACCCCAGTCCCCACCCACGCCCGTCTGAAACCAAGAACTTCATTGATACATTGGATACATGTAACTTGTAAGAAGAAACACAAACATCTGTGAGGTGATGAAACAGACACAGTGCACTCGTATATCTCACTGTGACACAGACAACACCTAACCACAAAACTAAGTACTCTTTGTCTTTGCTACTTGGCCATGAAAGAATGTCTGCAATAATGTGCTTTTTCAGTATACGTTTGACTTGACCTTTTCAATAAAAATGTGTGTGACCCTAATAGCCAAATACCTTCTTGTATCAGCCATTGGACACACCAGCATGGCATGTCCAACCTTTCTTCCCAAATCCATCTGTGTCACAGATCTGGCAAGTAATTTACCCTGTTTACAATCCTTCACTTCCTGATGCTTTCGGATTGAAATGTCCATACAGCGTCCTCATCATTCCCTACCCTCTCCTCGTTATCTTCATCCTAAATTTTAAAATATATAGGATTCAAAAAGTTCAATAAAAACAATTACATAAAAGAAGCTGTGTGATATGCTTATAGCCTGCATCTAGAAATTTATTTCACGTCTCTCAGCGAAAAATTTGCCAGTCACTGGTTGATCAGGTGGAAGCAAGGAAATCCAAACGCCTGTGTCAGCCCCGTCTGCGACTGAAATGTTTCCAGCCCATCCAGTCATTGCTGTTTTTACCCACCCAGGACAGTAACAATTGATGTATATTTTTTCACCATCTGGTCTTTTAGAGAGCTCCTTTGCCATTACTCTTGTGTAACAGTTCACAGCGAGCTTTGAAACTGAGTAGTCTGTGAATGATTGGGGCCAACCGCCTGATTCCCATGTTCCGTCTTCAACTTGTTTCAGGAATAAAGATACCATGTCATCAATTATTTCTTCTGTCAGGTTGTCTACATCGCTCAGTTGCTTCCTTAAAGATTCATTCTCAATTCTCTGTCAAAAATAAAAGACAGTTTAGAAGTTGATGCAACACCGGTTGAATACTTGAATGCAATTGATTAATTCACTCTATGACTCTGCGTAGTTGTACTCATACAATCAAAAGTACCAGCAACATGACTCTGCCGTTAGTATAAAATTGGTGTTTTTACGGACAAAAAGCTCACGCAACATCTGGATAAATTGGACTAATACAAACAACAATGTCCTCTCATTCTCATCTCCTCCATGATTCCCATGATATATAGTAAACAATTCACAATACCTTCGAAATTAGAAAAATTTAATGATAGTAAACTTACATTTCTCCTACCATTTAGCCTTGCTAACCGAGTACTCACACAAACAATTCGAGCACCAGATTCAGAAGGCCTCATCAAAGGAATCATTGCCTTCACAAGATATTTCGTCCCAAAGTAGTTAGTTTCAATAACCTTCTTTGCATTCTCTACAGAGTTATCATTCCCATAATTAAAGTTGACACCAGCATTGTTTATCTGCGATAAATCATTTCAAAAACACAACAACCACCAAAGCGACAATAAATATAAAAAGGAAGATAAAAGAAGCTCCTTACGAGAATATCAATACCACCATACGAGTCCTTAATCCAAGTAGTAAAGGCTTGTATCGAATCATGATCAATAACATCGAGTTGATGGAATGCAACATTAAAACCTCCTTCTTGTAACACCTTGGCCGCTTCTTCCCCAACCTCCGCATCCCTCGAGGTAAGTATAACAGTAATTCCATGCGCGGCAAGCTGATGCACTATCTCAAATCCAATTCCTCTGTTGGCTCCTGTCACCACAGCTATAGTGTCTTCATTCCACCACCTATACAAAAATCAAATCATCAGAAAAATCAACAGTAAAAACTCATCAGATTTGAATTTTTGGAATTTGAAAAAAAATGGAGAAATTGTACCGCTGGTGATCGGAATATGGAATGGTTCTGAGGAGTGAGATCTCGTGCATTCTCTTCTCTCTCCGTTCCTTTTTGCTCATCTTCGATCAATGCATTCATCTGAAGTCCGTCTGCATCTGCGATACAAGCATCAGAGAAGTGGTTAAGAACGACGTCGCTCTGAAAGCATTTGCCGCAATTTGAGGTTAGCCACTAAGATCGCCGCTGTGGTCTTCCATCGCTACAATCCAGGTCGGACGTGGTCCGCAAATTGATACAGAACGGTGTAGTTTCAACATTTCTTACTATTAAACGACGCTTTTTAACATTTCATACTAAGGAGTAATAGGCTAATTACCCTTCATTTAGTTTCCAACTTTACATGAAGCAGAAGATACAGAGGTACATGCATTGATCAAACCAAAATACCACACTCCTGATGGATGGAAGATTTTGATTACAGCTAGGAGGAACGGGTTATGAAATAACGACGATTTTCACTTCGTTAATATAGCGATAATACTGCTGAAGAGCTAAACTGACGAGTGGTAAAGATTGAAGAGAAGAGGTCATTCCATAAGAAGACCGCCTTTGCGTTCACGAAGACTTCTTCCTCGAGAATACTCTACCTCAGCGTCAGAGCAGGATCCCAGATGATATTTTCTGTTGTGCCTAGGTGCACCCATTTGAGAAAATATGTCTTCTTTCTCTGCTTCTTGTGATGCGAGGGTGCCTCGTGCGACTGTGGTGAAGATGTCACCGTTTTTCCTTTGAGACTTCAGATCTGAGCACATGCAGCAAGGATGAACAGATTAAATAATTTCTCAAGGATAACGAAATTCTTGCAAAAAAGGCAAAAGAACTTTTTGATCACAAATGCTGACCTTGGAAATCATTGCAAGAATATTGCAAAAGTTCAGGATCGTGTTCAGTTCTGACATGCTTCAAGTTAAGCAAGTGCGGTAGGGATAACTGATCGTCTTCGTTCTAACAGTTTTTGGCTGTTCAGCTCTGTCTAACTTACTTGTAGTAAAGGGTGTAGTGAACGAAACATCAGAAATTTCCACATATTGACTGGTTGTAATCATTTCATCAGCACTGAAACCGAAAGAAGCTCTATATGTTTCTATTTCTTCAGCGTCCTGCTTATTGTTATTATTCATAATGACTCGATTATGATGTCCATTTAAGCTACCAGAATAAGCATCAGTTTCTCTGGAAATGCTAATGCGTCCCCCACAATATTCCTGATCAGTCTGATCAACGTAAAATTGAGCAAATGTAGCGGGGCAGAAGAAGTTAGAATCATGAGATGCGCTGCCACAATTCCCCCCATACAATGTACCTGGGGAATTTCTTGTATATTTCCCATTTTGTGTGGGGTCCCACACATGAGCGAATTCACTATCTCGTTCAGGATATGGTGAAGGTACGTAGTCAGTAGCTTCCCTTGAAACTGGAGAGCGGAGACTGCTTGCTGGACTTCCAGGATAGAGCGCATAAGTAGCTTGGAGATCATTGGAGCCACGATATTTGGTCTTACTAGGGCTTTAAGATCCTTCGAGGATGATAAGAACCGAGCATAAGGCACATCAGGGATGAAGGCGTGGTCAAGTGAGCCAACTCTGGTGGAGGAGTCAAAGGTGCAGTTGAAGGCTCAGTAGTGTAATTTGAGAAGAACACTGGAGGAGACACCAGTTGGGTTTCATCAGCATATGGTCCCTTAGCATACATGGCCGAGGATGGCCCCCCTGGTGAATTAGCAGATAGAGATAAATAATTGTTGGGTGATTGGATAGTCGATGGAGCTGCAGAATTAGCAAAGATACTGGTGATGGAGGTGGAGCTTGAAATGATGTAGCATGTGCTGCAGCCTGATTAGCTAAACCTGCTGCTTGAGGTCCATTTTGATGTGAAGTTGAAGCATTGCCTTCTGGAGTTCGAGATGCTGGTACAATACGCTTCCCACCTTTTTGTGACCTGAAACAAAATAATACACCAGAACACCCAGTCCATCTCTTACACTGCACATTAAGACGAGAAATGAGTTTCTAAGGAATAACCTTCTAAAGTTAGAACAAAAAGCTCTATATCAGCGAACAAAAAAAACATAGTTGTATTTCAAGAGTTGGATTACAATTAATATCAATTATACAGATAGAACAAGAACGGCGGGTTGGTCATAAGAACTCCAGATCAATACAAAGAACGAAATTCTAAACACCTACAAATTGGTAAAGTGAAGACTCCAAATTTGTACTTCAACACAAATAGAACGCACCCACATAAACACCACTCATCCGTGATCCCAAGATTTAACAATGGAACTAATACTACTTGCCCATTACAACTTGAATGATGAAGCATACTGTTTCCGACAATAGTTGGTAATCCCAAAAGGAAATATTGATCTCATGCCTACAGATATTTTCAATAGCAATGTGGTAGCACAAGCCATAGTCCTCCAATCAATCAGGTCAGATTATTATTACATAAACTATTAACCCAAATTCCCAAACCCTAGTACTTGATCTATGCACCAGCAACACATGTTTCAAAATGACAACAAAAACGCCCATAAAATCCAACAAAGTTTCAATTTTTAACACCAACAATAACCAAACACACAACCAAAATCCTAAACAGATCTGAGCCATAAAACTGTTAATGGAAATGAACCCACTCAGGAAATGCAGTAACAAGGTTAAGAAGAGTAAAAAAGAAGAAGACAAACCCTCTCTCTGTGTTGTTCAGATCCCATTGTTAAGATTTGGTTGAGAAGAAACCACTAATGCAAAGTTAGGGTTTTTACTTTACTGGAACATTGAATCTAAGCATCTGAATTTGTTGGACCCTAATCTGGCCAAATGGGTATCCTGGGAAATCTTGCAGGGGGGGTGTGGGGTACTGAGAGAGCAATCTGGTGAAGGTGTGATGAATCTGCTGCTTCTGTTTTCTGCTGTTCCTGCTGCCACTGCTTTTGTGAATATAAATATATAAAATAAAATAAAAAATTATAATTGGGTTAAGGAATGAAAAACAAGGCCAGCCATGAAAGACAAAAAAAAGACAAAGTGAGTGGAAAAGATAGCAAATGGGTATGATTTCTGCTGCTTTTTTGATAAAGTATCAAAACCACCACTTTTCTTTTTCCTTTTTCTCCTTTTTATAAATAGTATATATAATTATAAAAAACAACAAATGACATTCTGCCACAGATAAGAAACAATAATGATTCAGATTCAGAAACAAAACAGTGAAGATTCATGATTTAATTTTTGTTATTTTTTTAGAACTTAGAATGGAAGGAAATCAGTGGTTTCCATTAGGGTGAAAACATTTTGAAAATGATGATTTTTTGCTCATATATATGCTTCAATGAGGGATGAGTGCTAATGTTAAGATTGGGAATTTAGAGCTCTATATATAAGTTTCCTTTGTCGATATGAAGAGATTTTAGGTTGTTTCGTGGGAAGAGGACTTTCATATTTACTATAGATACTTGTTTATATCGATCTGCAATGGGAGATGTGAAAGATTACAGTCATCGCCGTCCACTACTCCATTCATGGAAACTGGTAACTATGAATGGACTATAGATGTATAAAACTGAGAAATGAAGAACAAGCAGGTACCAAGTTGATACATGCATCTTTTATTTCTGAACATATGTTATGCACACTCAAGCCATCAAAGAATGTAGGTCATCATCCAGCAACCCGCAGAGTCAACTTGCCTCGTTTCAGCCGGCGGGGAATTACAGGACTAATAGAACAGTACACATTGAAGAACTACAGCAAAATGCAGTATAATTTTAAGACAAAAGATCATAAAGGAAGGATCCGGCCAGCCGAAACTACTAAAAGTGAAAATAATCAGTTGCATTTGACACCATTTCCACCAAAGCAGTAACAGCAAAGTGAAATCCAGTTAAAGAGGTTGCTGAAAGCCTGAAATATATAAGGCCATGAGTTGCATTTCAATATCATTACATGTTTACAGAACGACGTAGTTTTATTACTAAACAGTACAATTCCTTTCTTTACACGGACTGATAATCATTTCAGAAAGGTTTGTCAATCGGAGATTCGATCGCCGGTTCAATCGTCGGCTGATTCCGTCATCGTCGAAATCTGTAAGTTCTTATTCGTCCGATGTGTTATCGCCGCTTGGTTTTGACGTAACTATTGACTTTAAGTTTTTATTATGTTTAGCTGTGAATTAGGGTTTCATTTGTTGGATCGACGACGCGATGTCGGCCCGTGCGCTGAGGATTTATTTGGAGGAGCAGGAGGAGAAGCAGAGATTGGCGGCGGTCAAGGAAGCGGAAGATGTTGAGAATGATTTGGATTCTCCCGAGCCGGTAGCTGCTACCAGGAGAAATGTGTTTGACCTGCTGGATGATGGTGAAAATGAACTGGTTTGACTTCTTCTCATTTAGAGCTGATCTATATCTGTTGCATTTCATTGGTAGTATGAGATTATGCGTGCTTCTTAATTAGTTGGTTACGTCTTTGTTGAATCATTGTTAGGTATTGGCTGTCGATTTCTAGCCTGTACGATTTTAATAGGACTACGTATGTGGAAGTAGCATAGTAAGAGTAGTATACATTCATATCTGGTGCTTTTTTGAATGGTTAAGTGAAGGCATGAGCTACTGGACTTTGTGATGGATCTACAGTCTACACAAATGGCTACAGAAGCATTAGGAAAATACACCTAAATTATATCTCTCAAGAATCCAGCTTATCTATATTTTTAGGAGGGCGGCGGAGCCTTTTTTCATAACCTAACTCAACTAGTTTTGTAGAGTTCTTCGTATTGGTTTCGTTATCTCCTAATCTCTCATTATTAAATCTCGTTTATCTGTTTGTGGCCTGTTAACTGTTTATCTTGCCTCTTGAACACAGGACGATGAGCCAGAAAGTGAAGGAAATGTTGCTAAGAGCACTGAAAAAGAGCAGGAACCTTATGTGAAAGACTCAGCTGTTGTTGTTCCGTCGCTGGAACGTAATGCGAAGAAAAAGAAGAAAAAGAAAAAAGCTAAAGAGTCTTCAGCTCAGGTTGCAGGGAAAAAGGAAAAACCTATAGATATTATTTAAAAGAGCTGGCTCTTGATTCCCAAAGTGCCACTCAACACCATGCCCCTAATAAAGGCAATGTAACAATGGCTCAGTGCAACCCTAGTAAACAAAGCCAGAGTTCAGCATTAGAGTTAGATCCAAAATTGCTGAGACCAGAGAATGAGTTAAAGAGAATTTTTGGGTCCAAAGTGGTTAGTTCATATGGGAATAGCAGTCAAGCTGGAATTTCTAGACCAATGCGTGGGGGTAGGCGCGGAGGGCACATTATGAGAAAAACCATTCTAGCAGCTCCATCAGTAGGCTGGTCTATCTGGGATAAGTCTCTTTCCATGGAGCTTCTTGCAACAAAGGATGGAGTACACTTTTTCAGGTACAGCAATAAGTATTATTGTATATCCGTTACAATGTTTATTCCCAGCTTCCATATTAGCATACAAATTTTAACTTCATGCTGACACGAGTACACATTTTGGAACATTTAGTTTAAATTGACACTCGGTCAGAGTATAATTTGATCAAGCGGCATAGTTGTCATATTGATGTATGAACTTGCACAAAACCTGCGGAATTGTGGAGATAGAAATTAGAATGAACATCGAAGTTCCTTCTTTGGCGACGAGTCTTTATTTTAGTTTACTCTTTGGTGTGGTAAGACCAAAGGTGTTTCAATCAGACAAGAATGTGAAACTCATTGTGCTTTTCTCCATCAGACTTGAATAGTGTTTTCTTTAGAGAGTTTTTATTCAATTCTATAGTAATTGTCATGCATATACATTACACCAGGCATGCACATAATCATGACAATTGCTTGACTATTGATCTTGTTGTTATAGATATTTGCACTCACCCGAGTATGAGCAAGCTCAAAGGGCATATGAAGCCGCCAAAAACCTTCATGATCTGAATGTTGTATACAGCATTCTTGTGGACTATCCCTACCATCTTGACTCACTCTTAGCAATATCAGAATACTTCAAACTGGTTGGAGAGCAACAATTGGCAGCCAATGCTATCGCCAAGTGTTTGTATGCTTTGGAATGTGCATGGCATCCACTGTTCACGCCTCTGCAAGGCAATTGCCGACTGGAATTCATTCATGAGACGAATAAGCCATTTTTTAAGATATTGTTCACACACATGAAGAACACTGATAGGCGTGGTTGCACCGGGTTGCACTGGAGATTAGCAAACTGTTGCTTTCACTGGATCCAGAAGATCCTATGGGAGTAGTCTTTTGCATTGACTACTATGCTCTGAGAGCAGAGCAGTACACTTGGCTCGAAGAGTTTTCTGAAGAATATGGGAACGATAACTCCATATGGTTATTTCCAAATTTTTCATACTCCCTTGCGGTATGCAGATTTTTTCTTGAACGCGACTGTCAATTGAAAGAATGTGTACATACTGAAAAAGCCTCTTCAGCAGAACTTATGAAGCAGGCATTGATGCTCTATCCAACCGTGCTTAAGAAACTTGTTGCAAAAGTGCCTCTCAAGGACCAGATCTGGAGCACAATACTCAAAAATTCCTTCTTCAAGGCAAACGAAAGTGAAAGTCCAACGTTGGATCATCTGATTGACATATATGTGGAAAGGAGTTACTTAATATGGAGGCTCCCAGACCTGCAAAATTTGTTGAAGGACTCTGCCTTATTGGTGATTGAAGTTCTGAAGCATAGTCGAAATGAAGCTGAAGACTGGGCTTGTGTAAGAAAGGAAACCTTCTCGACTGCGAAGAATGAGTAAGTGTCACTGATTTGTTTTGGCTTGTTCCCTTCAAATTATATACTTATTAGTTGTGGGATGCTGGCAGAAAAATGCTACACCCTGTGAGGTGTATGGATGTTAGCTTGCTTATTTTGTTGAAATTTGCAAGTTTTATAGAATCTCATTTGGTAGGCGCTTTAGTATTGTTTAATGTTGAGCTGTGATGCTATGATGAGTTATTAACATCTTCTTTTCCATTCTCCAGGTATAGCCATCTACTAGTTTCTGATTTCTCAGATACAGTCTCTACAATCCCGCCTGAAGAGTTGCAGAACCTAATGGGTGGTGGCCCAGGCATGATACCTCAAGGTGCTCACTTACCCCAAGGTGTTGCCATGGATGACAACGAAGCTATAGTTATTGAGCTACCTCAAGGCAATCGGGCTCCTAGGGATGTTGCAAACAGAAATCCATTAGCTGTCTTGTTTGAGTCAATTCTACCGTGGGCAGATTATGGAGGGGCAGATGAAGGACACATAGAAGACAATGAAGATCAGTAAACATCCTCTATCAAATTTTGTCTCAAAGCGGCAACAGTGATTTACTTTGGTACAATCCAAGATCAAAATAATATTTCAAACTCATATATATTTTCAATTATTCAATGATGTTTTGCTCACTGCATTTCATTCAGAATCCCCATAGGGCGCCTATCTTCTCGATCAATCTTCGTAGATCCTACACTTATCAGTCTCAGGATTCTAAGCACAAATACTCTGGAGTCTCAGATCGTTCTTGTTGGCAGGGAAAATTTCATACTTTTTTTACCGTCTCCCACTAGTCTTCCATGATTTGGATGGCATGTCTTCGTTTCCTTCTACCTTCCCAACTCATTCATACTCTTATTACAAACCAAATAAATCTTCATCTATGGATTAACGTTAAAGCTGCAGAAGCACGCATACAAAGGACGTCAACGATTTGAGGCGGATAAGCAATATCAATGGGCCTTCTAGATACGGGCTTTTTTAGGCTCGTTAAGGGTGCTCGGTCTTGCATTCAAAATTTGAATATCTCGCCATTCGCCCAACGGACAAAGAGGAAAGTGACCAAGAGATAGAGAGAGAGACGAGAGCGTATCAATCTGTTTAGTAATGGAAGACGGAGGAATTTTAGCGGCGGAGACTGCGATCTTGGATCCGGAGACGCAGTTTCTGTACTCGAAGCAGCAGACTGGGAACGAGTGGGAACTGTTTAAGGAGAATGTAAGACCATTGAAGAGAGGACGGAACGTTCAGATGCTCAACAATGCGCTTAAGCTCAATACCGATACTCATATCAAGAAAACTCTACTGGACAAGCGCAGGTGAATTACGGTTTTAATTAAATTCTTTATTCAAATTTCTTTTTTTGGATATGGTGCTGATTTGGTTTTTGTGATAGGGAGATGATCAAAGCAATAGATGATTATGAAGGAGATGATCCACTTCACCCTTGGATTCAGTGAGTTTTTTTCTATTCGTCAATTTAATGTTTCTTTTGAATTAGTTGTCTTCCAGAGAATATTCGCTAATTTTCCTCATTCTCTCTTTTTATATAGGTGTATTAAATGGATTCAAGAATCATTTCCTCCAGGTGGAGATTCCTCAGGATTAATGGTGATGTATGAACAATGTGTTCGGAAGTTTTGGCATGATGATCGTTACAAGGACGATCATCGATACTTGAAAATATGGTTGGAATATGTAAGCTTGTTAGACTAAATGTTCTCCTTAGCAATTTTGCTAAGATAGTTTGCAGTGTGATGTTGGAGTTTTTATATCAAGTCTGGAAGGTGCTGAGAGTATTTGATATGCAGGCTGAAAGCTGTGCTGATGCAGAGGTTATATACAGTTTTCTTGATGCGAATGAAATTGGATTGACACATGCTGACTTCTACATCTCATATGGCCTGCACATGGAAAACAAGAAAAAGTACAAGCGAGCTAATGACATATTCGACCAAGGCTTAGCTAGGTACATCTTAATGTCTTGCTGGCTGATGGCAATCCTATGATAAATATACCAACTGATCTTTTTATACCGTCTATCTGCTTGGATAAATGATGAAATCGATCGTGGTTGACTGTTTATGTTGGGTCATTTACCTGTCAAACTTATAAGATCACTGGGTGCATCTCTTTCCTTATGTGTGCTTTTCTTCTCAAACCACATAAGTTGCTTAAGAACCTATTGTTCAATGAGCGGTTCAATCTTCAACAAGCCAAATCACAACTGTTAATGCAAATACTGTAACCTTAAAAAGAAGATTGGTCTCATTTCGTCTGCACTCTGCTCTACCAGCCTCCTGTCTTTTGTTAGTTTTGTTGGCAACTTATTGAAATTATAATGCAGGAATGCACAACCGAAAGAAAAGTTGGAAGCAGCTTATAAAAAGTTTTTTGGTCGTTCGATGAGGCGACCACAAATGATTGAGGTAGGATGACTGGTGAATTATACTCTTTTAATCATTGGCACATGTTCATTGTTGACATTTTACAATATAGGAGGAATCAACAGAGTCCGACTTACCTGTCCGCAGTTTTGGAACTGTCTTGACTAGAGAAGAAAATAGTAAGAAATGCTGATGTTGCTTGTTGCCCCAACTCTTTTTATGCATAGATAGTAACTAACATCTTTTGCATAGGGAGGCTAAACATGCAAAACTCGGATCATGGTATTAAGAAGTTGAAATCCAATGGGTGAGAATATTTGCTTGAGTTGTTGTTAAAGATATACCATTTTCACTATTTGACCTTAAAATGGTACCAAGATGAATCTTATCTGAAGCATTAGTCTTTTGTTTCATAAGTATGTTTCAAAAGACATGTGTACACATTGAACTCTGAACATTATTTGCTTAATTCATTCATATTTGTCCATTGTATGATAATCAATGATAAATATTCTTCCACTTAATTGTCACAAAGATGACTACTCACTTTTATTGCTGTTCTAATTTGTGCCACAGTGCTCATGCTACACCTCTAGCAGTATACAAAGATCCACGCACCAACACTGCCATGGGTCATTTGAGTAATCTTCCAAAAGCAAGCAAAGCTCCATGGCAGAACCTTGGAACTCTAAGTGAGCGCAACAAAGAAAATACTGCAATCCCTTGCAAATGGACATCGCATAAGGTATGTCAGTGTGTAATTTAGAATTCAATCATTATGTGAAAGTATCATTGCAGAATGTCAAATCCATATTTTGCATTGCTGCAGATACCACAGAAACCAGTGCCTAGGGCTGGAGCTGCAGCAGGTCCCAGCATTGAGGTGTTCGTTGATGAAGATTGTGTTGAGTAAGTTCCTGAGACAATTCACACAGCCCCTGAAAACACTTTTTCTCTACATTCACTATCGTTATTTAAACTTCATTTTGCATTATGTAATCACAGCATGGTGCAGTCAGATGCATGATGTGATCATAGAATCCTAACCATAAGCCTATTTAGGCATCATAGGGGCATGACTGATCTTTTAATCGTGTGTTGTATTTAGTGTCTAGATGACTAGATATCTTACTGTTATTCATCATTTTGCTCTTTACCTTAATCAACTCCAACTCTTTGTCAGTGTGCAAAGAAAGGGTAACCAAGGTGAGAAGTCTTCAGCACTACAGCTTAGAGAAGGAGATGGTTTGGACCTCAAGAAGTAAGCACTTGTTAAACATTATATAACTCATTCCTGCATTTGTATGCATATCTTTAAGAAAATGTGTGATCATTGTAGGGAGACGGAGCTACTTCGTGAACATCCACTACGCAACTTCCCCTTAAGTTCTCTTCCACGATGATACCACAACTCAAGACAATCTCAACACAAGATTACAGTCAGCTCTGTATCTCCAGAGTTGATCATCTTCTAGAATTTGTAACCTTTTCTCATCCTTTCTCTGCCTCTTTGTCGAGCATTACTCTCCTGCTCGGCCTATTTGTATTTGTATGTTTGAATTCACCATCTGTAATCCGTCTTCCTTATAATTGAAATATTGGCCAAGGCTGATAAACTTGGCAAATTAGTCTATCCAACACTCATTTCCAAAACTCTTTAAACCCAAATGGGTTAAGTATTACAATTGCAGTTCTATTTACACTCATTGTTACAAAATTTGAAGGACATCTAAGAAGCATATTCTCTAAGAATGTTAGGTAAAGGGACTCTTGTTTGGTTGGTGCCTTCACTCCATCAGTCTTCTCCTTACACCTACTCAACTCTTTTAGTAACGTTAGATTCACTAACCAAAACTGGGCCTAGTTTTCCGGGCGTGGCAATCTCGTAAATATCTCGAACACCGTGCCGAATAAGTAAGATCAAATCTGGCCTTTGGCTGGTTGGTTGTATCGCCCAGTCGCGACTCGTGCGAATATATAAACCCAAACTGACCATCCGAAGCCCTTCTCCAACTCTTCATTTCTACTCTCACACCAACTACCGACTCGACGCAGCTGCTACGCTTTGTTTTAGCGGAGTAATCAACCGAAGCTTCTTCGACAGTCACCGGTTAAGATGGATTCGGATTACGGCATTCCTAGAGAACTCTCCGATCTGCAGAAGCAGCGTTCTCTTTACCAACCAGACCTTCCTCCATGCCTCCAGGTCTGATTTTGTATCTAATTTTGTTGAGTTCATGTAACTGTTGGACTGATTTAATTGTTGTGAATTTTTTGTGTAGTATTGTTTTTGAGTGTAGTGAGTAGATCTGGTTTGTGTTTTTTAATCATTTTTGTCTTGTTTGAATTTGTCATGGATTGTGTGTATGTGTATCTCATGTCATCGATGTTGATAGTGTTTTTATGATGACGAAGTGTACTGTTTGGACATATTTAGATTTGAGTACAAACTGTGTGGTTTGAAGGTCTGATGAAGTCGTGTTATTGGGATGTAGGCTTCCGATTTCTAGTGATATAGACTTGAATGCTTGTTTGTATTTTTGGTAAATGATTGCCGGTGGTAGGGAATAAGGAAATATATTTGTGTCTGGTCTGTTGTGCAGGGTACGGCAGTAAGAGTTGAATTTGGAGGTCCCACTACAGCAGCTGACCCTAGTGATGCTCATGCAATCAGCAGATACTTCCCACATACCTATGGCCAGCCTTTGGTCCATTTCCTTAGGAAGTCTGCTCAGGTTCCTGATGCTCAAATCATTACAGAGCACCCACCAATCAGGTAATCCATTTACAATTGAAATGTGTTATCTTTTTCTGATGCATGTGTCAGTACTTCAGAAGAAGTCAAATTCCCCTCATTGAATGCAGGGTTGGGTTGGTTTTTTGCGGAAGGCAATCACCTGGGGGACATAATGTGGTTTGGGGTCTTTACAATGCCTTGAAAAGCCACAATGCAAAGAATGTTTTACTTGGATTTCTAGGTAGTTAATCGGTGATATCATGCTCTTTTTTCAAGTAATATGCCATTTATATCTCTCAACAGTTATTGGTTAATCCTTCTCCTTTTGGATTATTTTTTGTCGTTTATTTTTTCAATTTTCTTTCTAAGTGAAAATGTGGTATTATAAGAGGATAAGGTCTTAACTGGTTAAGGTGGCAAAAGATTGAGAACCTAGATCCATTGATCCTTTTTAGCATCATTAGTTCTCTCGGGGTCCTGATGAGTATGTTTGCATGTGAAAAGGCGGTTCCGAAGGCCTGTTTGCTCAGAAGACACTAGAGATAACTGATGACATTCTCGCAACTTACAAAAATCAAGGTAACCTGTAATGGAGTAATGTTTAGATTGGCTTATAGTTAATTTGTCATATATTTTCTCAAATCTCGATTCATATGTTGGATTTGGTTTTTCTTAGGTGGTTATGATTTACTTGGAAGAACAAAGGATCAAATAAGGACCTCTGAGCAAGTTAATGCTGCTCTGGCAGCCTGTCAAAATCTTCAATTGGATGGCCTTGTGGTTATTGGAGGTATGTTTGTTTCTCATTATGTTCAATGTTTTACGGTAACATACAAGTCATATGAACATTTGTTTCTCATCTGACATTTAGGAGTAACATCCAACACTGATGCTGCGCAACTAGCTGAGACATTTTCTGAGGCCAAGTGCTCCACCAAGGTAAACTGTTTATTTATGCAGGACAATTATACTGGTATGATTAGACAAGCTCTAACTTTGCTTCAGGCCCTTTTATTTTCAGTCTTCTTCTTTTTCCACACACCCAACTTTCTTCCATTTCATGGCCTATCAGTTGAACTAACTGTACAGTTCGGAAACTCCAGGTGGTTGGTGTACCTGTTACTTTGAATGGAGATCTCAAGAATCAATTTGTTGAAACCAATGTTGGGTTTGACACTATTTGTAAGGTATCCATCCACTTGCATGCAGTATTGTGTTCTTGTACTTATTTTATCTCTTTACTTTTCTCATGATTACTGAGTTCACTTTGCGGTTTGCACTGTTTACCTTGTCATACTAGCTTCGTGAGGCATAATGTTACAAATCAGTTTAAGGTCACTAATAGTTGCTTATAGTTTGTTATATCATTGTTTCTGGCCCATGATTTTCTATTTTTACGTTTTAGGTCAACTCTCAGCTCATAAGCAACACCTGCACTGACGCTCTCTCTGCTGAGAAGGTAACATATTCATGCCTGCACTTGATTCCCAAGCCATTATAGACTCAACCCTACCCACATTGCAATCCTGTATTTATGCTATATTTCTTTGTAAAAGATGCATGTTTACATTTCTCAAATCTCAATTGTCAATTCATTATATTCATTCTATTTTTTTGGTGATTGATACATTATTTTTATAATTGTACAGTATTATTATTTTGTACGACTAATGGGCCGTAAAGCATCTCATGTTGCTCTGGAGTGTGCTCTTCAGTCCCACCCAAATATGGTTTGCGGCTTTGTGCCATCTGCTTCCATGTTTTTTGTTTTGAAGAACTGTTGAAAACCTGATTTTTTACAACTTAAATATCATTTTCAGGTCATTCTAGGTGAAGAAGTAGCTGCGGCAAAGCTTACTCTTTTTGACTTGACAAAACAAATATGTGATGCTGTTCAAGCTAGATCTGATAAAGGTTTTGACCTGTGCATTTAGGCTGTATATCGCCTTATTTTTTGCACCTAATTATTTGTATTACTTGCTTTCAAACCAGATAAATATCATGGCGTCTTCTTGCTGCCTGAGGGGCTTATAGAAAGCATTCCAGAAGTTTATGCTCTCTTGCAGGTATCTATTGTTTTGTCAGAACTCAGATGATTGACGATTCTAATCCCCCTCACACAATGATCATTATTTATTTAAGAAGTTGAAGCCTGTTCGATCAGTTTTTGATAAATATTTAACTTTTACATTTTCAGGAAATTCATAGCTTACATCGCCATGGAGTGTCGGTCGATATAATTCCTTCTCAGCTATCTCCCTGGGCATCTGCGTTGTTTGAATTTTTGCCAGTATTCATCAGAAAACAGGTCAAAAACTTAATTCATATCAGACTGGATATTTTTTCTGTGTTGTCTTATGGTAAGTGGATACTGATGTATCTGAATCATTTGTTTCAGCTCCTTCTGCACCCAGAGTCAGATAATTCAGCACAACTGTCTCAGGTATTATATACTAACTGTTGCCATTTGCAAACGGGCTAAGTGGACCGTGCTATTATGGTAAATTAACTTGTGCTGTCTGATCCAGATCGAAACTGAGAAACTACTGGCATATCTTGTTGAGACAGAAATGAACAAGCGTTCGGTATGCTCGTCCTGCCTTTCTGTTTTTCATGGAAATTATTTATCTAGCATACCGATTCTCTGATGCATTTTCGAGTGTGAAATGGTATAATGTGTCTTTTGGATTTTACTAATCCCTCTTTGATAGTCAGTGAATCAGTGTTAAAGTTGAACTTCTAGCGTCTTAATTATAACACATGTCCTTTTTCCTGACCAGAAAGAAGGAACTTACAAGGGTAAAAAATTCAATGCCATCTGCCATTTCTTTGGTTACCAAGCTCGTGGTTCTCTACCTTCAAAGTTTGACTGCGACTATGCTTATGTAAGCCAGGGTTATGCTTTAGCTCCTCTTAGATTTTCAGCTTGTAAATATTAAATTATTTCTAATTTTGAGGACTATAATTATCCAGGTTCTTGGGCATATCTGCTACCACATTTTGGCAGCTGGTCTTAATGGCTATATGGCTACTATTAATAATTTGAAGAATCCAGTGAACAAATGGCGTTGTGGTGCTGCTCCCATCACAGTATGTTAACAAAACTACCAAAAGCTTCATTTGTAAATTCACAATTTTATTGGCTCGAAGCCTCACTTCTCTTTCGGATCTCAGGCCATGATGACAGTCAATCAGTATTCTCGTGGTCCCGGGGACTTTTCGGTAGGCATACCTGCTGTACATCCCGCTGTTGTTGATTTGAAGGGAAAGGCTTATGAGTAAGCTCATGCAAATTGATTATATTCATTAGTAATAGGATTTTGTATACAAATTGATTGTTCACATGGACTTATAATTTATGTTTATTTTCCCAGGCTTTTGAGACAAAATGCAACCAAGTTTTTGATTGACGACATATACAGAAACCCCGGTCCTCTTCAATTTGAAGGTCCAGGAGCTGATTCCAAGGCTGTAAGTCTTTGTGTTGAAGACCAGGACTACATGGGACGAATCAAGAAACTTCAGGAATACTTGGATAAGGTATGCCCGCAGTCCTTTTTCAAAGATGTGTTACATTCAAGGCTATCTCTGTCATAGACAAAATAACAAGTGGAGGGTCTACTAACAATTTTTTTAAATGCTGAAAAGATGTGGTTTTATTACATATCTTGGTTAATGAGTGTCTTGATGTTTAAAATTTGTCTACACGTGCAGGTGAAGAGCATAGTGAAACCTGGCTGCTCCCAAGATGTCTTGAAAGCAGCTCTGAGCTCCATGGCATCAGTGACAGATGTTCTTTCTCTGATGTCTGCATCCTCATCGAATGGCCAGGGAGCCCTTTAAAAGCTCCACAGGGACTGTTTTCAATGAACTTTAAGGCTCATCCGTCCCACAAGAATGCTCACGTGAAATCTAAAAACCCATATAGAGCAAGTTTTCACATTGTTTGGCATATTAACTTAATGTCTACAAATTCTGAGTTTTTTGGAATAAATTCGGACTTATCTATTTGGAACTTCAGTAGTTCTATTCCAAATAATAGTTCATAGAGATAAATGAGGCTTTAAATTAACTTTTTGGACGATCAGTTAACTGTTTCATCAATTAAGGTTTCTCTCTTTCTTTGTAGATGCTTGAAACCACTTATGGTGTGTCAATTTCGTCGGAATGAAATCATTTGAAATGAAATGAAAGGATGAATCTAAAATGAAATTATGTCCAAATTCATCATTCCATTCTCACGAAATGCATTCCATTCCTTCAAAGTGGACGCACCATTAGGCTTTAGGTTTACGAGTGATGCATAATATATTATCTTCAACATTTTTACTAGTGAATTCTGCTTATCGACACTACTTAAAGCGAAACAAGTATGTGAGCGACACAACATAAAATCTTCACTCAGGAGACATTTCTGGTCGACTGCTGGTAATACCTTCACGAATGAAACACAACTGATAAGTGGATGAGACACAATCACACAACTAATAATCACTGCATTTCATGATTTCCAATGCACCTAGCAGCAACATTTGTTGTAGTACATTTACAGTATATAACTGATGCAGCTTTCAGCACATTAGTAGTACAACAGTTACTTTTTATCAAGATCTTAAGTCAATCATCACACATTATGTTTCCTATAGGCTCTTTCTTGGCATTCCCACTTATAAACGCGTTGGGAATGTAAGTCTTTCTTTTCAGTTTTAAAGGAAAAAATGGAGCTTTCAACACATGCATCTGCAGACAGTATGAGCATGAAATCTGGTAATCATGTTGACGTTCCTTTTCTAGACATTTCTTTCTGAATACCTGGCTTTGGCCTTATATACTATTCATTACAGAGTGCTTTCAGTTTCAGCACACAATCATCATCTGCATATCCATGTTCTTATATGTATCCTGTCTCTCGCACACACACTTCTTATAACTGACCCTTTAGCAATAGAAGAATCAGTTGTAATTGTAAATTTACTTCTTTTTGTCTAAAGAAATTATTAAAAAACCCTAACTTGTTTATGCACATGAAAGCTGAAAATAAGGTTCTTCAGATATCATCCGGTGTAAGGGACGTCCTAAACCCTGTCAATTAAGGCTTCTTGACATCGACCCAATGAAAAGCTGGAAATAATTTGTAGCACACGCAAAGTTTCTGTATAGAACAGCCCTAGAATAAAATTACACTTCATTATTTAAGTTTAAAACTCATCATATATAGAATGATAATGCTTTTGTTGATTGGCCCTCTCCCTCATATACGCTTAAATATATGACCGAAATAAACTCCACTAAATCACACAAACTGACCTCCCACTAGACACACAGTCACACAACCTGGTTCCCACTCATCCAACTTGTAATATATTCATCAGAAGCTCCATTCTCTTCGCTCTTTAGGGTTTATAACTCCAGATAGGCTCTCTTCTCACTATGATTCATCCAGCCTTGATAAAGATAGAGAAGAAGGAACTATTTACTTGATGATCAAAATGATGGCCTTGCACCTGCAGACCCACTACTCCACCCAAAAAAATCAGTACCAGTTGAGAAAGGGTAGTTTTGCTGCTGATGCATAGCTGCAGCATTGTTGTTGATGAACACATTCCCACTTCCACCACCACCATTACTTCCTCCACCACCACCAGTAACCCCAGATGACTGAGAAGCAGTAGGCTGCACTTGCACCCCACCACTCCCACCACCCCCTTGCTCCACTTCCTCTGGCAAAGGAAGCCTCTCAAACATAGCATTAGCAAAGCTAGCAGCCATTAACACCACTGGTCCAGAAGCCATCAATGGCCCCACCACGTTTCCTCCCACTACCTGCCCTTGTCCACCAGACAAAAAGATCGACAACCCACCTGCCCCTGGAGGGGCTGGTGGAGGCAACACCGTCCCTGACAAAGAGAGTATTTCAAACCTACCATGAAGTGTAGCTGGCGGAGAAGCCGCTGGCTGCCTTAGAATTACGTTAGACACCATTCCACTACCACTCAAAACACAAACTCCTCTCCCTCTACGCCTCGCATAATCTGAAACGCTCTCAACCACATCCGAACCCGCTGAGATCTCCAAAACGTGAGACTGCAGTGCGTTAGGGCTGTCGCGCGTGATGATAACTGGTGGTTTAGGCTTGTTCTTTGATCCAGCTGGACGGCCTCGAGGACGACGGCCAGTGCGTCCACTACCTCCTCCAGAACTGGTAGTGGCTGTCGTCCCACCAGCTGATAAAGGATTCTTGTTTGGTGATCCTTCATCGTTTTCCTCATCATCAGACCGCTCACAAGGCTGATGTTGGTGCTGATGTTGGAGAGGGAAGAATGATGAGTTGTTGGGTTGGTGCAAGTCTAGATCTATGGGTCGGAGAAGGTGGTGGAGATAGCCACTTGCTGACGAGGAAGGCTGACCTGCTACTTGGTGGGATGTTGGTGCTGTCTCATAAGGTCTCCCAGCCATCACGTCCTCCTAAATCTGATTCTTTCTACTGATTGATTTCTTTCTTTCTAAATCTCTCAATATTTTGTTATCACTAAGATTTAAGCTTCCAGTAGTACTTTTGTACAGCATCATCAGATGTGGAACTGTGTGCTCTTCATGAGAATCTGTGCTTGAATAAATGAAGAGAGAAGGACAGCTACTTGCTAGCAGGAGATTGAGTTGAAGACTTCAGGGTGATGCTATGCATATATATCTCTAGAGAGAGAAAGAGATAGTAGATGACTGAGTGCAATGAATGATGGTGAGGGGAGTGATGAATGAAGAAGAGGAAGAAAGATGTGATGGGGTTTAGGATGAGGACAAAAAAGTAGCCCTGAAATTGAGGGTGGTCAAAAAAAGAGACCAGACAGACAGGCCAGACCAGACCCTTTTAGAATTTCAACAGCTGCTGCTGTTACTGCTGATTCAATTCTGTTTCCTCAGTTTCTGATGATGATGTCTTCTGCATCTGGAGACTAGTTTGTTTACCCGTGAGAGAGCACGCAATAACTATTGCTTTGTAGCTCTCTTCCCATCAGCAGAAACAAGAGCTGGAACATGGAGCTAGCCCTAAGGCCGGCAAAGAGTTTCACAAAACAAATCTCCATTTCATTCTTTCTTAAAGTTTTGAGTAGCAATGGTGCCTATGGTTTTACATTCTTTATAATCTGACTCAGAAAATTTCGATTCAAATCGCGCTGAATGCATCTTCTTTTGTAGAATGTAGAAATAATTATTCAAAAAATAAAACCAATCTCTACAAAAATTTATTCATTTATTCATATTTTTCCGATAACATTCAAATACTAAATATACTACTCCTTGTGCATAGTAACTTTGTTACTTGGGATTATTATCTCGATCTGTAGCTGTAGGGCCACACTGGTCTATAACTCTTCTTCATTGTTGGTCCTTTGGCTTTGGCAGAGGGACTATTTTGATCGTGAAGTACCTGCAGCAATTTCAGATGATGAGTAAACACGTGCGAGCGACCTCAACAAGTACTACTCATATTATTCACTGTGTCTGTCTGGGGTATGGAACGTCACGTGCGGTCAACAAGTCAAGAATGGTCATGATGTAAGGACCATGTGGATGCTGTCGGTACATCGGTACTTGGTCGTATTAATCTTTTTACTACGTATGAACTATGAATGATTAACGTATTTGCTGTCTCCAAATATTTTTCAGGCATAATTTATTTTTATTGTTTTTTGGATCTAATGTAGCGTAACTTTTACTGCGATAATTAAAACGGCGTTATTTTAACGTTATTTACTATAACTTTAAGTAGTTTTGGATGAATTTTTTTTATCAAAACTACGTAATTTTGGATGGCTGCAAATTATTGTTGCAGCACTGAATCTGAATCCGTTTTTTTTTTGCTATTTTGAACTACTTAGTAAGTACTTCCATTCAAACATAGTTTATCATGTATTAGCTAGAATTATTAAGCATAGGTTAATTGTTTCTTAATCAGTATCCATTTGTCTAACAGGATTTGACAGTTTGTCTAGTTTGATTTGAAACCAACAGTACAAAGTGTTGGAGCTGCTGTGATGTAGCATTGAATCTGCTCTCAAACTGCTGATATGCTTCGTGTTTGTTCCTTGAAAATGATGGCACGACAAATGTATCAGTTGCTGAAAGCACTCACGATCCCTTTAATCTGCTTGACATTCCACTCCAATAATGTGTAGATTGGAAGTCATTAGCAGTGTGGGGAGGATTCTGCTCATGCTACTCCTGGCTTAGGTTGGACAAACATTTTTTGCCGTTTATATACCTTAGCTGAAAAACTATGAAGAAAATGTGATCACGGTTTGAAACAAAAATAAGCAAGCAATACACATTAACGGATAGGAAGACTCCACAAATGAACAAACAGGTCACTTGCAAATGTTTAGTTGCATTTGTTGTGTTCACATCACTTTGTAAATTATTGGAACCACTCTAGCAACCACTAGTCGAATCTTAATGAAAGAATTATCAAGTTCTTCCCCCTCATTAGAATTAAGAGCATTGTGTTCACTAATGATGGTGGGGATGAGAATCAACTTGCAACCTACAATAGGCTGAGTTATTAGTAAAGAACAAAGACAATAATTCCAAAACTGATCAAAACAAGGGGCTCCAAAGAACTTAACACTCACGGTTTCAAAGTCCCATTCATAACATCTAAGTCACTCCCCACCAAGAGACATAAATTAGCAAGGCACATGCATAATCCCAAATTGCAGGATACCTCTAGCTAGATAAGAGCCACTCATCATAATTACAAGTGGTTTGGCAAAGAGAAATCAAGAAAAACAAAAACAAAACCCTGCCGATATAAAGAATGTATGTTCAATCAGGACATCAGAAAGAAGCTTCTAGAATTGAAACAGTTCCAAATATCGTTGTTGGGCTAAAACTCCTACATCCAAACTCAACCACATACAATATAACCCAATCATCTTGAACAGACAAACAGAAAGATAACATGCATATGCAGGGTAATACCAAAATTTCGTAACAAAAGCACATCATCAAGAATCTATTCAATATTTGAGTATCATCAGTTCATCTGGGATCATTAATCCATTATATAACTTCGAGTTCTAAAAATATTATCTGATAGAGAGTAGACATACTGTACAATTTACATTATTTTGATACCATCAATTACCTTATGATTAGTGTTGCACAACAAAAACAATACAGAAACAAAAAATTCAAAAGACCGAACATAAACCATTGCTGTATGTTCCATATAATATATGCTCAAGAGTTCAAAACTCACACCCAAAATCCTTCAAACTATCACTGCTGGCTAGAGCTTTTACTTGCCGGTCCCTGCACAAAAAAGTTAAACTTTTGTTAAACATTTCTCAAATAAATGAATATCACACAGACTCTAATGCAACACCAACACACAATGGTTTAAGCATTTTGAATACCTCAACATTAGACCTCTGCGCCTCCGCGTAATGATATGAATTTGTCAACGCAGCAAGAGCTGCCTTTTCCTGCAAGTTCAACAAACATCAAAATGCCACAATTTCAAAGCAATCTAATGATCTAATTTAATACAATTTCAATCAAATCGACACAATCCAACTACCTCATACTCTCTCCTGAGATCCTGTGTCGGTTTCACCCAAAGGTAATACGCTAACGATCCAGCCACAGCCCACGCTGCAACATTGCTCCGCCCACTCACACCTCCCATCAAAGACTGCGCCTTTCCCACCGCCCTTCTCCATCCACTCGCCATCTGATCCGAATCGAAAACAACTCGCTAACAACGCCCTCCTCTGATCCGCTACGCTTTCGATTTTCAGATTTCACGCTTCATCGAATTCGTTAGGGTTTGATTCCGCGACTTATGTAACTTCATACCGGAGTTAGTTAACCTCACCGACTCTATTTACCAAATTGAACCGACAACTCGATCTACCCAATTGGACTGAACGGTTCGAGTCAGTGAGTCGACTCGCGGTACGAGTTGTTGTCGTCTTCTACCAACCTCAACAAAACCCTATTCAATCTTCAGCTCTCTATCTCGAGCTTTCTCAAGCTTCAATCTCCAATCCCCAATCCAGTCGACTCCATCCAGCATCTATCAAAATCGAAGATTTGAAGGTTTTTTGGAAGATTTATCAAAAGCGCTGTTTTCGAGATGTCACACACGGTCTTCCAAATGGCGCAAATCATGCCGGTCAACACACGAAACCTTAACAAGAATATACTTTCACCAACGCCGCCGCGATTAGCTGGTTTCAAAATTGGTTCAGTGAAGGTCCGGCGAGGTGCGGTGGTCGTTAAGGTAAAGGCGTCGACTTCGGTAGATGCGGATGAATCGGTACTGGGCTTGAAAGGTGCTTGGCGGCCTCGCCTGCTTCGACATCTTCGGCTACGAATCATATGGAGAGCGGTGTTGTGATGAAGGGGAAGTTTGGTTCTGTTGGCGGTGTTACTTTGGAGAAATCGAAGCTTGATACTACAACTCAGAAACAATCCAAATCTTCTCCCGAGGTATCTTGAAGAAATTGTAAACTGTAGTATCTTGAAGTATTAACAGTCATTGGGATTAAGTAAGAAATTGAAAACTGCTTCTTTATCTGTTTGGCAAGCAAGCTGTACTTATTGTAGCTAGAAGTGCGTGCTAATTTTGGTAATCAGCAGCTCTGATTTTTGGTTCTGTGAGTATTCTTGAACTACATTACGGTTTACCCAAGTTAATTACTGTAAAAAATTGTAGTTATCAGTTGGAGGTGGTGGTGGTGACATCGGAAAAATTATCAATTTTGGTGGTGGTGATGGTGGTGATGATAATGGAGATGATGACGATTATTTTGACGACTTTGATGATGGAGAGGATGGAGATGAGGGTGGGCTTTTTAGAAGACGGATAATTCTTAAAGAGGTATTTTTCACCTGCAAAAATTTATGTCCAACTTAATTTCCCTCAAACCTGGAGCTCTCTTGCGCAGTTTCTTTAATATGTTTACCTATTAGCACTAAGTATTGGTTTCTTGGCCAGCTCTTTGATCGAAAGTTTGTAGATTCTGTACTGAATGAGTGGCAGAAGACAATGATGGATTTGCCACCTGGTCTTAGGCAAGCTTATGAGATGGTAAATAGTTTTATACATATTACAAGGAAAATGCTTTATAGTTAGCTTATTACCATGTTTTTTGTGAATTTTTATGAAGGGCCTAGTTAGCTCAGCCCAAATGGTGAGATATCTGGAAATCAATGCTAGACCAACTACTGAACGTTACATATCCAGATTACTACCTGAGGGAATATCTAGAGCGTTTAATGGCAGGTAATATTTCAATCGGACCTATCAAAACTCTTTTCCTGTGTGTTTATTGTTTAAATTGTGGTATATGAGACCTTTGTAAACCTCTCAGTAAATATGCTCTTGTTAGTTATTCATATTAATGTTTCTTTGGTCCCACATAAATTTACTTTTGTCAAGTGTCAACTGCATCAAAAGTCCCATGTTATCGTGGAAACTTAAAAAATGAAATAGCATGCTCTCTGCACAATGCTAGTGTCTTGCTCCAGATTTTATTATGAGTATCCTGTGCGTTATTCTTTTTCTGATACTTGATGTAACTTTTCTCTAGGAGGATGGCTGATCCTGCTTTTCTACATAAGTTTCTACTTGAGCTAACTGCTACAATTGGTTGCTCCGTTTGGTGGGAGGTGAAGAATCGCAAACATAGGTAGTCTTGTTAGCTTTCGAAAGTAGGACACTCATTAAACAGTAAACTTACTAATTTTTCCTGTTTTCTCATCTTTGAATAGATTAAAGCAGGAATGGGATCTGGCGCTACTCAATGTGCTCACCGTATCAGCATGCAATGCAATTGTTGTTTGGTCGCTTGCTCCTTGCCGTTCATATGGAAATACATTTCAATTTGATCTTCAGAATACAATTCAAAAGCTCCCTAACAACATATTTGAGATGAGTTATCCGCTTAGGGAATTTGACATGCAGAAGAGAATCCAATCGCTTATTTACAAGGCTGCCGAGTTATGTACTGTTGGGTTAACTGCAGGAGCTGTACAAGGTGCATTATCTAATTTATTGGCCAGCAAAAAAGAGGGAAGGTCAGTAAACAAGAAAATGTAGAAGCTGATATTTCTGTATTGTTGGACATTGAAGATATTTTAACTTCAAAGGGTAAATATGCACTTTTTCTGTGCAGGTTATCTGTCACAATTCCTAGTGTGGGTACCAATGCACTTGGTTATGGTGCCTTCCTCGGTCTATATGCAAATCTTCGGTATCAATTGCTGTGCGGAATAGATATGTCGTTGTCAAATCGTTTTGACGTTATTGGTGTGACACTATTTATCAGCACAGTTTTGAGGTGAGTTTAATTCTTGGATTTATTGTTTTGTTTATATTTGGTTTGATGATGACAAAGCTTATATATTGAGATTTCTATGTGAATACGTCTTCATCTCGTGATTAATACAATTATTTGTAGGGTAATGAACGTGCAGCTAGGAGAAAGATCAAGGCTCGCATGGCTTGGTGTTGAAGTTGATCCCTTAGTAGTAGACTCAGAGGATTCATTTAGAGCATACAATAGACCATCAGAGGCTGACTCCACATCATCTTTAAACTGGTTTACATCAAAGAATTCGGTGGTTAAAGGACTTGAACTCTTAGGGATAAAAAAACAAGCGGATGATAAGATGGCTGGTGATGACGAAGCTCCTACTAAACCAAGAAGAAAAAGAGTTGTGAGGAAGGTGACCAAAAGAACAGCCTAGTGTGGTTTAGTACTAGACTCGTCTCGATTTGGCTGGCAGCAGCATTTTGTGATAACAATAAACATAAACAGTAGGAAGAGAGAAATTTTTTGACAGATAATTGAGTAATGTTATTTGTGGCACATGATAATGAAGGTCCATTGAAGGTCTTGCTGTCTAATACACGGCTCACATAGTAGCTATAAAGGACAATACTCAGGTGCAGTCTAGCTTTAAAATACACTGCAGCCTGAAGAATAAATTAACTAGCAGCTGTTAACGAGCTTGAGAAGCCTTGTAAACAATTCATAACTGAGCCTGCTGATGCTTTACTGATAGGAACTTCTTTCAAATATCTGTTTTCAAAAAATATTATTTTTTACATTCAATGGCCAATAAAACATGTGCACATGTTTAAACTAGAATAATGTGTCTAGAGGAGGTCAGGTGAATCGCTGCTCTTTTTATTTTGGTCGTAAACATCAGCTTCCATGTCAGCAAGTTCATAATCTGTTTTAGCACCAGCCCTAAATTTTGCATGTGAGGGTGATTTACCAGGTGAACCATCTGGACTTCCACCCAGATTCTGAACTACAGGTTTTACTGGTTTCCCGTCTGTCTTCTTTTTTTGCGCATTCATATGCCATTTCTTGAGTGCCTTGTTGGTGTGTTCATCAAATATAGATTTCTTCATGGTTGATCCCATCTGCATTTTACCATCAGTGTATCAATGAACAGCAACAAGGCACCTTTATATAGTTCAAACTCAAGGTCCAATGAACATAAGTTTAATTTTGTTTTGCGGCTCTGAAACACATCACAACAATCTATTGAGAACAGGATTCAGAACTTTAAATACCTGAGTAACAAGCGCGTACAGTGGGAGCGTAATATAGCTGCACATAAATTGGACTACTACCCTGTTTGTGAAAGATAAAAAATAACCGATTAAGCTGATTTTTAAGCTTTCAATGTCAATACTTGTAAAATGGAATTATATTTACATGATAAATTCATCCTACTACACAGTGTACGTTCTGCCCAGATATGTGAGATATTTTGACTGTTTTCCTACGTGTATATTTATATTTCAGTAGATGGCTATATATGTGTTAAATGGACTTACCCAAGAAAGACTCTAATAATCAGTAGAGTGAAGTTGTCATTAAAGCAGGATCTCAACCCGAACTCATACTGTAGCAGCCAGATGAATGTGTCAAAACATCATAATGTCTAAAGAAATGAGTAGTTATGGAAATACAGATGTGCTTACCCATATCCAGAAAAAATATGTGAGCTCAAATGCATTCTGAAACACATTACAAGAACAAATAAGAAGTCAGAAGCCTGGAACAGAATATAAAAAGTCGCTTTCTAGTAAAAAGACGAATAGTAATAATTACCTGAAACAAAGTGAAATGAATTAGATATAAAACCATCTGAGGCCAGCTAAACCAAAAATGTCTGTCGGAGACTTCAACTAATGGGATGCCTTCAACCACGGCGTGCTTTTCTGTGATTTCAACAGCCATCTGTGTTATAATAGCTTGAAGCTTAGTCCCAACAGATATAGTCACCTATGAGAATCCAAACGGATTAGTGGGGTTTCTTTTCAGGAGCCAACTGCATATTAAGCAGCTTAAGATGATCAGACATCTTACTATCAGAGGCATAACAGACACCCAGAACATAGATTGCCAACCTGCGAATCTATGAACGAATCAATATGGGCCCAAATCCAAAATGAACAATCGGTCTAGGGTTTTAACTGAGATTTATAATACTAACCATGAACATTTAAAAGCAGAAAGATCACAACTGATGCCCACAACAAGGGACTGCAGTCAGCATAAGCAATAAGTGTTAGCCAAGTATCTGGATAGAAGACATGGATTTTCTATCCAAAACCATTTAACTATGGATATGAAACAAGGTGTACCTAATGCCGACAACAACTTTGAAATCATCCTCAA
This sequence comes from Sedum album, assembly GCA_006409495.1. Classification (NCBI taxonomy): domain Eukaryota; kingdom Viridiplantae; phylum Streptophyta; class Magnoliopsida; order Saxifragales; family Crassulaceae; genus Sedum; species Sedum album. Next base: position 203,327 of record QZGG01000009.1, read on the forward strand.
GTGATCTTTTAATGTATTTTTGGAAGTCAAACTTTGTTCCAGGTGCAAGGTGAACCTACAAAAATATAAATTAGATTGTTCATAAACTATTTCGGCTTCTTCAAGCTTGCACTACAAAGAAACTCACAGTAATAAATCCGTGGCGCATTGTTAAGTAGTCAGCTCTACGAACTGACCTAACAAATTGTCGAATGAAGCATACCTGCAATATCAATTTTTATATAACTGTACCAGTCTAATCAGTAACTGAAGAACAATATTTGCGGAGATGAAGATATGATTTAAGCACAAAGCTACATTTCTTTGATACAAAAGAGAGAACCAATATAGTTAATACTTCCATACTGAGTTTTGTTTACTGGTCTGAGTCATCATAGAAGACTCGCTCTAAGTTCACCAAGTCTAAAAGTACTGTCATGAACAAATAATCAGGAATGATGATTCAAATTACCAAATAAAAGAGAAAGGCATTCTTAGTCCAAAAACTTGTGTGGTCCCGCACAAATGAAGTTTCATGAGTGAGTCTGAACCTTGTAGGACCTGCAAGTTATATATACTGACTTGAGTTTTTACAACACTGTGTACATGGATGTAAGTGGCGTTGCAGTTGAGGCTCAAACGATTTGCAGCTAGCTAACTCAGAAAAAGAAAAGACTCTTTTGGTGAGAACAAAAATGTAAATTTCATTGGTGATGGTTGTGAAATACCGCTATCAGCTTCTTGAGCCATGATCTCTCGTTCCCATTCCTTCCATCCACGGATCTGTTTAAACAGATATTACTACTGGTCAGGCACTAGTTACTCAAACATTTTTCCTGAAGTTCAAGACAAACGTATTGTGCAGACACATCAAAAAGAATCAAGCACCGCATATCAAGACTAAAAGAGAGCATTAAAGAAGATCATTGTAGAATTTAAAGGTCTGCAAGCAGATTTTGCATGTAATGCATGAACATCGGCTAGGAGAAAGAAAAACGAAACGACAAGGAGAAGAGAACGAAAAAGGAAAACACTCGCCTTTAATCTGCCAAGCAGCATCGTTATGGCACTGTAGATGACATGGAACACAGCTAAAAAGAATATGAATATATGTAGCTGATGTAGTCCATTCAAAGAGATAAGAGGCACATGACCCTGTTGATCAAGAGCGAGTTAGTTGAGAGATTTAAACAAATTGCACCTATCAAAAATCTCAATAGTTGGACTTAAGAACAGACAAACATAGCTGAAACGGGGTTGAGAATAATATAAGGACAACTAATAATCAACATTGAGACCAACTGGAAACAACATCATAGAATTTCAAGCAGTTGGTCGTTAGAGATTGTACATGCCAATGATGATCGGATGATGTTGCTCATCTCTTGACTTTTAGAAGTAGTTCCATGATTCACAACAAAAAGATAGTGAAGCTTAGCTAAAAGATAAATGGCTGAAAACTCTTTTGATTTACCTTGATTTTAGTCACACAACCAACTGTTTATGACATTAAATATTATTTAGGAAATTATGTCATTCAAACATAAATAGTTCCTTGAATACACTGTCTCAGTTTCCAAAACTACGATATGATAAACTTTAGGTAACTGCAAAACCTAGATATCAACTACAGATTCAGGGATTCACACCTGTTACATTACACGAGGTAGATTCAGGAAGGTTGCTACAAAACACATAGGAAGGGGAAAGAAAAACTCTAGTACTCTACACGCAACAGCATTTATATGCCAATTACACTGAAAAATAGAAGTTAACCAGATTGAAAAGCAATGGTAATCAAGACGAGCAAGGAACATTATGAACTGCATCTTTCCAGTTTAATAATGATTTTAATACTGATAAACTTACTTTAGCGCATTCTTTTGCAGATCCAGCTGCTAATATTCTGCGCTGATTCCATAGAAGCCGGCGATGATGAGAGTCATCACTGCCAGCCTCAGGTTTTGAATCTTCTCCATGGTGAGAAGAATGTACCGGTGGGCAAGGAAGCATCGTATCTGCAAGCTCTACAGGTATACAAACATTGCTGATTGAAGTCTGTGTGAATGTCAAAATAAGGGAAATAAACCCCAGCACCATAAGCTCTGCAAAGAGGAAAGTAACAATCAGGGCAAACATATTCACAAACGTATAGCTTATTATAAAATTGTAATAAATAATATCAATTTTAACTTCCCAATTTCAGAGCACTAATGCAAATCCTAGCTCCTAAATATGTTCTTCAGTTCTTAGTAGTAACAGTTTTGCAGAAAGCTTCAGATTATAGGCTGTACCTGCTTTCACTTTCTCAAGGGCCTCATACAAAGCTTTTTTGCTTCCTCTTTGAAAATACTATCAACAAAGCATCAGATAAAATACATGGAATCAGATGCGAATGTTATCCATGTAAATGCAGTAACCAAAAACACATTGAGGACAACCACAGCCGGAAACTAGACAGACCATCTAAGCATGACAGCAAGTAAAAATAAAAGTCCTCTAGCTAGACACACAGTAAAAGTTGCAGTTGGTATAACAACATACAAATGACACACCAGCGGCTTGACTTTGTCGTTCTGCTGCAAAAATTAGACAAATGTATGCACATGGTCAACTAAAATAGCTTAACTATCTTGATTATGACCAGTTAGAAAATCGAAAGACCTATCTTAACAAAAATGAATTCAAATACCGCCTACTCAATTTCCCAACCGAGATGATGATTCATGACAACATTCTTCCTCTGCGTAATGTATCTTAATGATTTTCCTGAATATTGTGTTACATAAAACAGTAAATACCACACAAATTTTTTGCTACAAGGGTAGGAATACCTCTCCGAACCGATGAAGAATCTTTTCCAAAACAATGGATATGACGATAATAACAGCAACAACGGATGCCACTGCCCATGTAGGCGTTTGATCAAGCTCCCTTGCATGTGGATTCCCACCTGCCATTTCACTTCCCTACCCCAACTTCCGAAACATCACAATCATCTCCTCCTCAAGATCATCCGCATAACCTTAATATCAAAATCCAAAGAGCAGCAAAAACCCCTAAATCTCCAGGCATCAAACCCAACCCTTTTCTTACTTATTTTCCATGTATCTATTTTTTCCTCTATACAAAAAGCTGACGGTTCAACAAGGCAGTCGATCAGACTGGTCCATAATCCCGAAACTGCCATTGCTAAAACCTGTTGATGGGAGTGTTAATAGGGGATTCAGTAAAATGCGATTCATTGATAAAAAATCACCACATAATTTCCACCACCAACCTAAAAATAGAAAATATCTCAAACAGAAGAATCACCGTCGATTCGTGTCGCTCGCAGACCAGCCGCCAGAATCCAAAAACCCTCTCAGTGGCGCATTTCTTCAAACACCTAATCTGCATCTAATAATTAGAAAATCAAAAATCGCCGTTGCCGGGGATCGAACCCGGGTCACCCGCGTGACAGGCGGGAATACTTACCACTATACTACAACGACCTTGTTGTTTGCCAAATACTGAAACAGTATATATAATAACGAAAGCACGACCAGACGATGATAACAAAGCCGAGTGTTTGAACTCTGCATCGCCGCATCGAATCGATCGATCGTGTGTTCGTTCGTCATCTGAAATTCAGTCGTTCTTTTAGCTTCGTTTCGTAAAGAGATCTCACAGCAGCGGCATCGGCCATGTCCATCTCCGCCTCCACCGCCGTCGTACTGTCCGGGAATCAACCCCTGCAAACCCGGTTTGGTATTCATCATGCGTTTGTTTGGAATGGATTAGTCATATATTTTTCACACATCATAAATGTTGTTTTGTACTGCATGTGAATTTAAATGCGTGATTTTTAACACCTCTGAATCAATTTCATTTGCTTGAATCTAAAGATTTAGCCTTTCCTTTTTCGAATTTTTGTGGTTTACTCTTTACTGTAGTGTTAGGTTGGACATTTGGCTGTGTGACACTCAACCTGATTCCTATTTAAGCTTCTTCGTAATTACTTTTTTGTTAGATAATATTCGACTGATAGTTTCGTTGTTGTTAATATTTATATTTTTGCGTAATGTTAAGAGTTTGGAATTTGTTTAGGTTCTAATGTGAAGCCATCTGCTAAGCGTCTTGGGAGTTTGGCTCCCGTTCATATGAATCTTCAAGTAAATCGAGTTGGAAATGGGAATTTGTCGACGTCTAAAAGGTCATTGAAGGTTCAAGCTGCTTACCGGTAATTACCTCATGATAAATGAATTTCTTCCTTTGGATGTGTGTTCGAGGACTTTTTCAGATTCTGTACATGACTTTGGTTTATTTGATTGTGATTTTAGTCCTGATGAGAGGCCTAGCAGTTCAAGCATTTTTGTGTGGTTTTGTTTTGGGCGGCGTTATTGTTGGCGCACTTGGTTGCATATTTGCACCAAAGGTGATGTAAAATATTTCTTTTGCATTTTCATTTTTCAGAGAGAGCTAAGTAAAATTAATTATAAGATCATGAGCAACAAACAAGTGTGAAAATTAACGTGATTCAATGAAGGGGATGGGATCTGTGAGTTGACAGTCTTATTGCGTTCATCCTGCAGATCAGCGAAGCACTAGCTGCAGTAGCTGGAGCTGATCACAAAGATTTGATGAGAAAACTACCTGACTTCATATATGATGAGGAAAAGGCTTTGGAGGTGAGTTACCCTAAGGGAAACCAAATTTTAATATAGATGCATTACTTTACATGTCCGTGGGTTGGCTTTAATTTTTACTAACATTTCAAATCTAACTGGTGTTAATATTGATATACCATTTCGACATTCAGAGAACTCGTAAAAAATTAGAGGCAAAGATTGCAAAGCTGAACTCTGCTATAGACAATGCTTCAGCTCAGATAAGAATTGATGACGAGCCAAATAGTGCTTCTGCAAACTCAGATGAAGTGGAAGCTGCTGTAATAAACTGAGCTTACAAGCAGTGTGGATTTCTCTTTCCCTTAGTCCAAAAACTTTAACTTTCATTTCCAAATTGTGCCGTATTTCATTGTAAAAACGAATTCAAGTTATTCGCTCCGCTAGCTTCATAAGCTGTCCCCAGCTCTCAAATATCTTTCTAGTTTCTACCGCCCTATATCTTTCCTCCGCAAGGTATTGGGTGGTTTTTGGTAAAAGAACATTGTTTACTTTTTTGATACAGGAACATGTTTTTACTTAGTTTTGCCGTAAGATGTGTTTTACGGACCGCGATATTGATATCTTACGACGCACTTAAATGTTGCGAGTATTATCGAACTTTTTATTTATTGATGTACAAAATTACTTTCTTTTATTACCTTGCGTAGTATTGTTTTTACTTTTTATCACAAAACTACTTTTTTTATGTACAAAACTACATTTTTTAATTAATTACAGTACATAGCTTTGGTTGGACTTTTTGGGGACAAGGACGTGTTTGGATACAAGACTAAACCAATTCACACAATCCCAATCCCTAAACCAATACCTACCAAAACCACCAATTCGCACAACACCGCAATCGTAACTCGAAAGATGGTTGAAGATCGCGAATCCGAAGCGGAAGTCGGCATCAATCGTAGCGGAGACGACGACGTATTGCAATTTCTGGACTCGGTTGACGATTACTTGACGTTGATGTCATCGCTCTCTTCCACTCTCAGTCAGGTAACGACTTTATCTTTTCACGATTTCCAGATTCTGATTCCGTTTATTTGAAAAAAATCGATTTTTTTGGATATTGATTTTTGCAGGGATGGATGGAGCTGGCTAGTGCAAGGCATTCGATGGGCGCGACTAGAGTGAGCAGTGCTTTGTTTGATCTTAAGTCTCATTCTGCTGTTACTACATTGCAATTGGATCAGGATGATGGTGAGTTTGTGAAGCTTGAAGTAAGTTGAGTTTAGTGCTTAAATGGTTAATGATTTGAGTTTAATGATTTGGGATGTACAGAAAACAAGCCGATATTTGGGTTGCAAAAGTGGGGATTTCATGAGACTGGAACGAAGCAATTGAATGACGATGAGAAGTTTAAAAAACAGGATGCACCGCAGCTGAGACGTCGAGGGTCCGTTGAGGTTGCTGGTATGGATGAGTCGGAATGAACCGATATTTCACATTTGCTGGTCGAGGAAATACATATGAATAAATGATACGTATTAGTTTGAAAAATTTATGCCGTAGAAGAATTTACTCTACTAATTAATCTTTTCTAAGAATGCAATAGTATGCCGTTAACATGTCTAACTCTGGTACATGTATACTCAGTGGGACAGGATTTGACCAAAGATGTTGCGCCTACTATTGATCTCCAAGTAAGTTTCTTTTGAGAAACTGTGGTCCAATGTTGATATTTCTTCCTTTATTTCTTTGTTTTAGTGTTAAGTAGGGAGTCTTTCGAAAAATGGTGTGACGAGAAAAGTTTTTTACGAACATGAACTAATCTTCAGATCTGGATGTGTTGGCATCTGAGATTTTGACTTATTTCTGGTAGTTGCATACTACAACATACAATGTTTATTTATTTAATTATTTTGTTCAGGTTCAGAAAGAACGAGCTAAATCTTTGTCAGTATTTGGAAAATTGGTGTCTCCAAAGCTTCGATCAGCCCAGCTATCATTTGAGACAGGTATTCCAAAGATATATAAAAAGGTTGTGTTATTTGTATTTGTAGTTAAAAGCAATTGTATGAACTGCAATGCATTTTGCAGCATTGGAGACCCTCGTTCTGCTGGCAAACATGAGATCATCTCTATTACACGCTGCTGATAATGTTCGGCAGGATATGGAATCCGTTAGACCTTGAAAGTAAGTGCATACCTTCCGCATGTGTCAGTTGAATAGTTTCAAATTTCTACTCTAAATTATATTTCTCTGCTGTGACGCTAATGCATTAGAGGAGGTTTAGAGTTGAATAGCTTTTCATCCTCTTGTCATAATGAATAACTAACTCTTTTTGTTCATTTATATTCTAATAGAGCCAGTCCAGTAGATTTGGGAAGCCAAAACACTCACCATCTACTGCTCCTGTCACCATTAAATAGAAAAATATGAAGGATGACCGGAAGATATACTAAAATCACTTCATCAAAGTCGTAATTATATCAAACCAAATTGATCCTGTAAGCCACAGTTTATAGTAATATAGAAAAAATGTTATCTTTAATTAAGAGTCCTTTGACTCCTTTCGATCTCATTTCATTTTATTTCATTTGATCACGTTCACATATTAGTATTATTAATATTCACTTTGTTATATATTTTGGATGCTTTTTAATTAAATTATGCACCTTATTTGCTGTGTTGATATCGAAAGTTGAACCGTATTTACACTCATATATTCTAGTAAAATTCAAGTCTTATGTTTATACATATGAATCACAATTTGTATTAAATTTGTATCAAAATGACTATACAATTATATATAAATATCTAATAACTTTGACAACTACAAACACCAAAATATGTATTCACTCAAGTCTTCATATCTGCAAAAAAGATTACTCATTTTCTTATTCACATTCTGCATCTGTTCTCAAATAACATATTCTGATAATCCATTAATTCAACAAGTCTGTTCAAAAACATCCTTTGCAATCGAATGCGAGACAATATTACACACTGCTCCTGGTTGTGCTGACGCTCCAGACATATTTGTTCTTACAGACGCTGTAATTGATGTTGCACTAAAAACTACAAAATTCATCCTCCAATTGATATCATTTTATACACAACAATCTCATTCTCCTGAACAAATCGAAAAGTTCGAAACATGCAGGATGCAATATAATCATGTGAGACATAATATGATTTCTGCACATGAATTAGTGAGTTATAGAAGAATCAATTATCTTCTTCTTCTTTTAAGCAAGGCTGTAATGAATAGAGATGCAGTTGATGCATGTGTAAATGCTGTCGGACAAACACTGCCACTTCTTGCCGACAAGAATAATGCTGCAAACAAGTATAATGAGATTCTTGAAGCCATTGCTAGATATGCACAAGCACATCAGTCTTGAATTACATTCTAGAAAAAAACATATACAAAAGTCAGAATAACACACTGCATGAGTGTGATTATATTTATTAAAATGCATAATAAATCTTTATGAAAATAATAATTTTATTTTAAATGTGAATGTGTGATTATATTTATTAAAGATTGAGGACACTGATAAAATAAGATTTTCAGATGATATTTTATTGAGGAGTACAAAACAAAACATAGGGAATGATACTTTAAAAAATCAGGGCAAAGAATTTCTTATTTATTGTGCTGATATTGAAAGTTGAACTGTTGAAATTTTACATGCATATATTCTAATAGAATTTAAGTTTCATGTTTATATGGGCATATTAATGCAACACGTGATTCAAGAGTTAAAATCTAAATATTATCTAGTAACTTGATTGAAAAATTATATTAAAATATTTATTCTATATATAAACCACTGACAAGTAAACTGTTAGTTATTTTTGAAGCCACATTTCATCTTCCCGAAATACTCTTAATTTTATAATTCAATTTATTTTATTATTAATTTTCAATACCAAAATATCTTTCAAAATGAACTGTTATATATAAATACCAGTTATATATGATAACAATCCACATCAAAATATGTATTTTCTCAAACCTTCACACATGCAAACTAGATTATTCATTTTCCTATCAACCTTCTGCATTTGTTCTAAAATAACATACTCTGAAAATCCATTGATTCAACAGGTCTGTGCAAGAACATCCTTTGCAACCGAATGCGTGACAATGTTAGACACCATCCCAGGTTGGGCTGATGCACCAAATATACATTTCTTGCAGAAGCAGTACTTGAAAATACCCTAAAAACTACAAAATTCATCCTCCAATTGATAAAAATTTATATTACTCAAACTCAATCTCCAGAACTAACCCAAATGTTAGAAACATGCAAGACGAAATATAAACTTGTGAAAGATAATATCAAACATGTTCATAGAAATACTAATGATTTAACTCATCTTTCAAGCAAGGCAGTATCGAACAAAGATGCAGTTGATGCATGTGTAAGGGCCATCGGACAGACACTGCCTACTCTTGCTGATATGAATACTGCTGCAAACAAGAATAATGAGATCCTTAAAGCCATTGGTAATGAAGCACATCCTTAAAGAGTCTTCAAATAGTTGTTTTGAGGTGGTTCATTGATAAAAACATTACATGGGTTATGTGAAATAAGTCTTATGTATGATTGGAACATTATTAACAAAGAGAATAATTGATGTTTGTGACATGTACTGCAGTTGTACTATCAACAGTACATTGAAGTTGAATAAATGAGTTTTACACTTTTCCAATATCAGCATCTATAAGTAGCTAGCATGAGTATGTGTAGAAGTTGTAATATCACAGCTCAACTTTCTTATATAGCACTCTGCTACACTTCATAGTTGTAGCTTTGTTGGACTTTGAACCAGCTGACACAGCTTACTTTCACTACACTAGAAAGTCATGCATTCATTTACTACAAAACTCCTCAGATCTTCTCATACATGTTCCATCTTGCTCATCAATGGTCTTTCATCTTCATTATCTTTGCCAGAAATCTGTGTTAGAAGTTGTGTATGCATAATTAGTTGTGGAATGGATACATTGTAGTCGTTTATGGCGGACAAATGAGAAACACAATACCTTAAAATGATGTAAATAGATCATATTGTTATGTTCCTATATCCACCTCACAATGTGTTTGCTACACATCTCACACCACCATATATATCCAACCTCATCCAATGACATCAACCCTTTCAAGATTACATATCCCATCTGCACCATGTAGCTTCATCCAGCGCATCATCCATTTATCCCATCCACACCGCATAACCCCTTTATTAAACCCTAACCTTAATCAACAAACCCTATTCTCTAGCTGATCATAAACACAAACAACCACACACACACACATAACAGTGGCTTCAGTAACCTCAGCAGCAGTTACAATTCCATCATTTCACAGGCCTCAAATCCTCTACTGCAACTTCTTCAAACAGAATGATCAAAGTTTCAACCAAAGTCTCATCATCTCCCAAACTCATAACCCCAAAAGCCTCTCTCAAGGACTTCAGCCTCGCTGTTGCTGCCACAGCCACTAGTGCAATGCTGGCAAGTAATGCAATGGCCATTGAAGTCCTTCTAGGTTCAGACGATGGAGGTTTAGCCTTTGTCCCAAACGCCTTCACAATTGTACCAGGTGAGAAGATAGTGTTTAAAAACAACGCTGGATTCCCACACAACATTGTTTTCGACGAGGATGAGGTTCCTGCTGGTGTTGATGTTTCAAAAATCTCCATGAGTGATGAGGACTTGCTTAATGCACCTGGAGAGACATATGCCGTGACTTTGTCTGAGAAAGGCACTTACAGTTTCTACTGTGTACCTCATCAAGGTGCTGGCATGGTTGGAAAGGTCACTGTAAACTAATTAAGCACTAGAGACTAGTGTGTGTGTCAACATGTGTAACATACCTTCAACATTTTGTTCATTTTGAGTTTAATGATAATAATATAAACGTACTGATTCTATTCGAACATGTGTACTTGAATTTAATAAAATTGTACGAATGAATTTTGCAAAATTTACGAATATATATGTCGAGAATGTATCATGCGGATCCTCTCAATTTGGTGGACTCGCGGATCCCCTCTTGCACCCGTCGATTGTATTTTTTGGACGCACCAGATTGTGCCAGCGTATTAATGAAGCATGTGACTTGCACGTGTGCATTTGTCATGTGCACACGTGATGTGCACATGACAATTGCACATACGTGACGCAATATGGTTCGTTCAAAAAATGCAATTAACGAATGCAAGAGAGGATCCATGACTCCGCCAAATTAGATGAATCCACAGGATACAACCTCTATATATGTCATACAAAGATCTTCTATACTTCATTTCAATCCGGGCTGGCCGGATATTTAAATGACAAATTCGGGTATTCCTTATTGGGCTTTTGAAAGCCCAACTTAATAGGCTGATATCACAGCCTATATGGATCTTACTAATTCTGTAACATTTTTTGAAGACGCGACAGCTAACCTGGGATTTGATTTGTTACTGGGTCGGAAGGTTGACCTCGTTGACTTCTTCTGGTAAGACTTTCAGATTCTTGTTCTTTCGATCTTGATAAGTAGTGCTCTTAAATGGGTGTTTCTTTTCCGACGTTTTGTTTTGAATTCTGCAATTTGATTGTACTTTGTATTACAAGAAAAGTTTGGGTTTGGGTTGTTTGGTTGATTGTGGAAATTTTATTTATTCTATGCGGAACTTGAGATTGGCAGTTTGCTTAATATATTGGGCTAACTAGGCAATGTTTGATTTTGTTTTTGATTAATTAATGAAATTTACAAACTTTATTTAAGATGAATGAGGAATTAACGTTTTGGAACTTGAGATTGGCAATTTGCTTAATATATTGGGCTAACTAGGCAATGTTTGATTTTGTTTTTGATTAATTAATGAAATTTACAAACTTTATTTAAGATGAATGAGGAATTAACGTTTTGGAATGGACAAGTTGAATAGAAGAAAGTAGAGTAAGGCATTGGTTTGAGATGACTAAATGGGGGTTTTTGTGGGTTTTTAGAGATAGACTGCAAAAGCAAGCAAGGCTAGATATGGTCGTTGCACTTAGTTTGCAGGATTTTGTACTTCGAGCTAGAGTTTTGAAGCTGTACAGACAAGCATTGAGGGCTACAGAGCGAGCTCCACCGCCAGCCAGAGGTGACACTGCGACAGTTCTATTCTCCTTAAAATCTCGCTTTATTTTTGCTCAGTAAATGTGTCAGAGTATGTTTACTAAAGCAAATTAGGTAGTTTGTTTTGGTAGATAGTCATAGAACTAAGGTTGTAGCTCATTGGTATCTTGCTGAAATTGAAACTGAATATCCTTTTGTGTTTCCTTAGTTTGATTTTAAGATCATCAAACGCTATAAGTAACTTGTGCCTAAGAACTCAAAGCCATTGTTCTTTCTAGTGACTGTCGGTTAGACATTCTTCTATTTTTGGTTGCTTTTCTATTAATTTTGTCCGCATTTTGCATTTTTTGTTCAATTTGGCATAATGACCAGTTATCTTTTTTTACAATAATTTACTGCTTTATTGGTGCAGCTGAGTTGAGACATACAATCAGACAAGAGATGGAGCTCAACCGAGGCTGCAAAGACAAGCAGACTATACGTTTCTTGATGAGTGAAGGTTTAGAAAAAATTAAGCGACTAAATGAGATGTTTGACATGCAAGGCCATCATTATTAGTGACAGAAATATACCAGACATTAATCATATGGTCATGCTGCATCAAGGATAGGCGTAATGGAGCTCGGTTAATGCCAGACAAAAACAGGAGGCAATCCTTGTGATCCATAGTAAATGATTATTGTAGCAATACATTTCATATTCAAGATGTTTGTAGCCAAAAGCCAATTCAAATACTTCTGAGATGCACAGAAGAAACTGTACTGTATCTATTTGGAATGATGGAATTTGAGCACTGAATAAAAATTTGAGGGAATGCCTTTTTCCAAACAATATGCTGTGCAGAAATGCTTGTTAGTACTCAAAATGTTGAGTTTTACATGTGACAAAGCTATGCAACTATTCAGATCTCAAATCGATATGATCATATATATTTTCTTTGAATGTAACTATCACTGGTAACAAACAAACCAGAGAAAATCGTTTAACTTTCAGTTACACCATGAAGAATGATACAAAGGGCACCAACATAACTGGGACGGTCAATACAGTATGACAAATGTTAGACAAGCCATTAACATACCTGGTGGATGGCTACAGTTTTTCTGTCAATTTGATCATGAATGAATTGACAGAAACAGAATCCAAAACAATCCATGAAGATTCAAATAATTCATGGAAATACTCAGCACCAATTTCTTCAGCTGCAGATCTAAAAGCAATGCCAAATGCATTACCCTGCACTGCTCCTAATCTTGGTTTCCCACATATTCCAACAATCAGCATTTTGTTAATATCTTGGGATAAAGAAGCACACAACAGTGGCTTCATTTTTGCACCCTTTTCTCGTAATGCATCCATAAGAAAATACCCAAACTTTGTTAAAGCTTGTGGATATCCTAACAACCTTGCATCCACCGAGTCTTCAAGCTTGACCCATCGGAATTTCCTTCCGCTTCTTATGGACCCACTCCTAGTTATTGCAGAGCTCCCTTGCCTCAAAATAGCTTTCTGTATTTGATGGCTTTTTTCATTCCATTTTCAGTTTGTCCAAATTTTTCATGGATAAAGCATCAAATGCCACACCAAACTGCTTAGAAGCACAGGAATCATCTGACTTCACAAAAGATTCAAGCAATGCAGTGATTCCATACACTACGTCTGCAGCAGAAACCTTTGAGCTATAACCATCTAGTCGATGGAAGCTTCTATAGTAAAAATCATTGAGTCCATAGTCAGGCAACATTCTATCAAATTCATCTTTCATCTTACGTTTAACTCTTATATTCATGTACTGGAACTTCTGTTGACAATCCACCAATGCAAAGCCCATTCGAGCTAGAAGGAGCTTGAGCTTCTTGATTCCATTTTCAGTCCAGGTCTTCAACTTAGTTGCCATATATGAAGAGCACTGCATTGAATCAAAAAGATTCCACTCCTGTAAAAGCATCAATCTTGGTTCATCTTCATAGAAATTTTTAATGCATCAGGCGCACGAACCTTTGTTCCATCCTTGAGAGTCACTGATGTAACTGTATCCAAATTTCCCGAGGTATTAATGTGGAGCTCCAGCTCATCTACCCCTGCCTGATATCTTTCATCAGTTAGCCGCTCATGTATGTACTGATCAGTAAGTGAGATGCAAGCCAACCACAGCAATTCATTAGTGTTTTTGCGCAAAAGATGTGATAGTTCATACATAGAACAGCCCGATGCTTTCCCATGGAAAGTACCCATATGATAATACTCCCTCTTTAGTTTTTTGTAAAGCCTAACAGGATCCTCATCAATTGTACCTCCATCAGATGCTTCTTTTCCACGTTTTCTCTTCCTACCACCATCCCCTTCATCTACATCAGTATCGCTATCATTTTCATCATCTGATGTCCCTTCAGTAATCCCATCATCATCACTATTCAAATCACTTGCATTCGCCAATGCAGACACGTCAAAATCATAAGCCAAATCAGTTTGATCCTCATCATCACGTGTATACAAAACCACCACCCTATCATTCTCATCACTCAAATTATGCAAATGTATCGGCCTATGACTATCAACCACAAAAACACGAGCCGCAGGACCCAGTCCCAATATCTTCCTCAAATCCCGATGGCATCCCCAATTTATCAAAAGAATCGATATAGGGTTATCAGCAGACACCGAACTCAAATCCGGACCTGCGTATTTATGAATCTCTTGAAACGAAGAAACCGGATAACACGCATACCTCAGAATCGGACTCAAGCACATGAAACAAAATCTTCAAAGCGCATAATGAATCAACATCCGACGTGGATGGGAATATAAGAAGTGGAGAAGATGATGATGTAGCCACATATTCACGCAGCCTAGTATAAAAAGTTTCAACCTTTTCCTCCCTCACCATTACCAGCTAAAATGTGAGCAAAAAGGGGAACAAATTCCAGCCTGAAAATTCATCAATTAGCAAATCCTAAGCTTATATAAACATACTGACATGCCATATATGCTGAAATGAAATTGATGGATCTAGAAAAGGTAAACCCTAATTTAGAACAGCTAGAGTGAAACTAGACAGAGTCGATTTAACAACGTACCTGAAGAAAGGATGAGGAAGAGTCGATGGAGATGAGGATCGGTGGATTGGCAAATGCTGAAGATTTGGGTTTTGAGGGAATTGAGTTTGGGTTCAAATTTGAAGAAAAGGAGAAGCGCCAGTCGAAAATTTGGGCGGCCATTTGGATTTCGTGTTTCAGATCTGGTGAGCATCGTACGGCTCAATGCGTACGTTACGTTTAGCATGATCGCGTCGTCGTTTTGATTTAGGCTTCTTGCTTTACTTGACGAATGATTCAAGTAGTCTATCCAGCTCGAATTGAATATTTTTTACTGATTTTGTAGTACTTAAAAATCAGTATTTGGCATTTAAATTCTACAACTACAGCCATTCATCATGGTTACGTGTATGGAACAGCTGCTGTAGTGTTTGAAAGCATTCACTAAACCGAGGATTAAAAGTACTTAGTAAATCATAATTGGATTATGTCTTGGAAACATTAAAGAGTTACGTAAACAGCTGCATTCAACAAATTACACAGATAGGACAACCAGATCACTAGGTCTGTAGATAATGAGCAAACAAGAAACGTAGAACGAGTTCATAGTCCCTCTTGATAGCAGAGCAATAGAGAGGTTACTCAAATGCCCATTGGTTCTCACGGCGTACCTCTTCTTCCTCTTCAGGGGTAAAGTCATTCTTGATGTTAAAGGTTTTACGAATTTCTTCAGGTGTCTTTCCTTTTATCATGTCAGCAACGGTTTGGCAGGTGAGATCCAGCAGACTCTTGATGTTAAGATAATTGGCAGCCTGTTGCACGCATTAAAAAAGTCAAAGCTCAGAATTGTAAGCAACATAGTACAGACTGGGACAAAGACGCTGTACTTGGGTGATCTACCACAAATAAACAGATCTGCTCTTTTTCTTGTTTTGACAAAAATTAAATGAACATACAAGGATGAAATATTATCTAGAAGACTAGCCTACCTTACAAGCTGCAGTTTGAAGACTAAACATAAAGTACAATCCTTGTTCAATGTGGATTCCATTTACCTCATTTGGAGGTACGAAAACATGAAAACTCCTCTACAGTGATATGTCAAATTGGGAAAAGAAGCAACTTCAAAGCAATATGTTACAATCGTGATAGATCCGATTATAAATCTTAATAACTGGCTTTATTCCAACCACAAAACTTTCTGCCTTCCAAAACATACATTCTAAACTCTTATTCAAATCAAGGTGAAATTATTGAAATGGTGCATAAAATGAATAACTTGTAAAGATCCCAGCACACGCTAATCAAAACACGTTCACTTTAAAAGCTACACAAGGGCTTCAGCAAAGAAAAGACTACATATGACCAAGCAGTGCTCAATATCGAATACTTGATCCTATAACACTTCAAACAAAATCATAACTCATCATTGCACTATAATTTTCCAGAGTGATTACCTAACAATGGTGGGACAACACTACTGAGAAATTCAAAATATCAATACAACTACCTAAAAAACTCACCAGTATAAGATCAAACAAAGTAGCCTGATCAACTTTCACAAACTCCGCATCCCAAGCCTTCAAATCCTCATCAGATGCAGACGCAGCACCTCCCTCTGATTTCACAGGCTCCACATGCTTCTTACAATACTCAATCACCATAGCGAGGATCTTACTCGTAACATTAGGCAAAGGTATGCCGCTATCAGCGCAATCATCTTCAATCATGTGTTTGATCGTCTGAGATTCTAAAGCGACGATCTCATCTACCTCGAACGATTCACCTTCAGAACTCCTCAGCGTAATCTTCTTCGACGACATCGCGATTCGCACTCTAAATCGCTTCCGTAATCGCAGATTTGTAACCCTAGAAATTGAGGACTAATGATTGCACAGATGCAGTTGGCATGTCTCAGTTGGGCTCGGTGTTACCAGGCCTCTTGTTTTTGGCATTTCAACTCGACCCAATACAAATAATTTTTAAAAATATATAAAAATTCGTGCAAATGATTAAAATTGTATATTTTGCTTTCTACCTTCTTTAAGCGGATAGATATGTTTGTCGAAGATTGAATGAAAATAACCGTAGTGCCAATGAAGATTGCATTCAACTCGATAATTCTCATATATGAGATTTCATAAATATTGGGGGGAAATAGTGTACAACAATTAGATATCAGTGTGGCAATCATTGTTTGGGGTACTTATTTAGCTCTCTTTGATCGGGAGTGAAACCAGAAATGCTGCACAATTTACAGACTAACGAGTACCTGTTCAAAAAAGGAATTCTTAAAAAATTAACAAGTATATTTGAAATTAAACACAAAACAAGATTGAATACCAGCTAGTTCTACATATGCATTAGCTTATTGATTGACAATAGTAGATGATCAAAATTCAAAACCATGCTCTATCATCGCAGTGTACGAAAAAAATAGTTTCTTATGACTTGGTGCCACAGGTAATGCCCACTGCACTTTCCATTCTGGTGTACCAATCACCAATCTTAGTGTTCTCCACCATGTCTCTACCCGACTTGAGGTAACGGATTGGTCTCAGCACCCCGAAAACAGCAAGATCAGCTAAATTTGGCTTGGTGTCACCTGTAAAAGAAAAGTTGAATGCTCATTTTCCAGCTAGCTCATTTTTAACAAATAATAGTATGTCAGAAATGTCATGTAAACTAAACTAACCCAGGAATTGTCGTCCCTTCAGGGCATCTACCCATGTATTTGCAGCATCATACAAGGCTGCACGTTCATCTGTGATGTTGTACTTCTTCTTGAGCTTCTTAGACACAAAGTACATGGCTGCAGCTCCAGCATACTTCGCTACAAGTCTTTCACTCCAACTAAAGTTTCCTGCATGCCATAACTACATTCATAAATACTGGTAATTAGTTTGATTAAGACCCCAAAGCCCCAACTATCATTTAATTGTCACTTGAAGTTGAATAAATTAACATGAATTTCAAAATTCAATCAGCCTATACTTCAGCTCTGAGCCCTATCCATTAACCATCTTATTTTGGTACATGTACGCGGACACAATGGAAACAAAAAAGTCTACTGAGAACTGGTACTTACCATGAGTAGTTATATAATCAAATGACTCAAGAGCCTCAGAAGTATTACGATAAATATTCGGGGACAGAACATGAACCAAATGGCTATCCACCCACCTACAATTTCAAGAATGCAATATTAGAAGAAATTACAAGTTCATTATCACCACAAGTATGTACCACAAGATTAAACTTTAAAGTCTGAGTTTAGAATGAATGCCAAATGAGTACCAGAAACTACACAAGTCAAACAGAAATGTTTATATGTATCAAAATGTTTGGTAAATTATAATCAAGGTTCCGCAAAAAAATCACAAGTAGAATATTATTTGAAACGAAAATATTATAACTATCGTTACCCTCTCCATTTTTTCTCCTCCTCATTGTCCAGAGAGCCTTTAGGATGAAGCTTAAGAAACAACTGATCAATTATAGCTGCAAAATGAAAAATAAATTAGAACCAGTATCAGAAATATTATTATAGCTTGTGATAAGTTTAGATACTTTTATAAACTCATGTTACAATCCTGGGGGATTCTAGAAGTAAAATAGGGAAAGCAATCAATCACGAACCTGAAGAATCAACCAACTGCTCTCCATCAACTTGCAATATTGGAACTTTCTTGTAATCAGACCACTTGATTTCCTTTTTGCTTATCGGATTGACCTCCACAACTTTGTAAGGAATGTCATAATAATCCAGAAATGCTGTCAAGGTAAAAAATAAAATCATACTACAAGAAGTGAGGTTCACTGACACATTGACAGGCAATAAACAATAAGAAAATCCGATTGACTAATTCTTTCCTCGAGCTTTACTAGTACCGATACGTTTCCCACATCACCTAATTTATTGACCACAGCAGGAACCAAAACATATGACGATCCTTCGTATGTTTTCTAATTAAAGTGAGTTAGTACTTGATACACACAAAAACCCTTCTCACCACACTGAGCATTTCATAAACACGAACCAAATCCGAAAGACCTTAAAATACATTACATATATCTCTAAAGTTAAAAACTTTCCGAGCCATTCATGCAATTATAGTAAAAATTAAGACTTGTCTATGGGATGAAACTACGCTTCTCCAATAACAACAAAAACAAAAAACCTAAACTGGTAAATGGAGTATTACAAACCCTAAACAAGCAACATTAACTAAAAATCTCACCTTTAACTTTATTACAGAAAGGACAAGCCTCATACTGATAAAGCACAACTTCATCAAACTTCACACTCGGAATCGACTCTTTAGCATAAACCTCCTGCACTGCAGGCGACGCAGCTGCCGAGAAGAACGCTATTCCCGCTAAACCATGAGCCGCCGACCTACTAAATCCCCCAATATGATCAACAACAGACTTGTTCGCAAACGAGTTCGTACCGTACGACGCCGTTTGGACTAGCCGATGCTGCGCGTTGGAATTTACATTACCATTGATACCGGAAACGGCAGCGGCCGATCTGGTCAACGCCGCGATACGGCAAACTCTTCGCATCTTCAAACGACGGCGTTTGAGTGTTTAAGGTTTCGACTTCTGATTAGATCTCCGCAGCAGTGTGTATTTGTTTAGTCAGAATTCAGAAGCTTGGGGAAGAAGAAGGGCCTGTTTGGTAACCAGGATAGAAACGTTCTTGAAACGGATAAGTAGGGTTTATGGATTTTGGGAAGCTCGAGAGACAGATGTTTGTTTGGTTACAAGGATAATCGTGGTCTTGTGGCGATTGGGAGAGTTCCAGTTTAGGGCTTTTCCGCCTCCACGTTGCTTTTCGACGACCGCCTGAATTCGAAACTACGTCGTTTCGTTGAAGATATAGTTGTTCACTTTAGGCAGTTAGGTTGTCTCAACTCAACTGCTGCCATTTGCCATCTGTTGATACTCATTGTATAAAATCTTATTAAATGCAGAAAGCTCAAAGTTCCTATCAGCCATGATGTGTTGCACCTTATCATCAACTTTCTTTAAAAAGCATATCAACCAGATTGATACACAACCAAAATGTTGACAAATCAAACATGGACAATGACATGTACCAAAACAAATATCAAGTTGATCATATAATTCCATATTCTGAAAGCCATCAAGATATATCCAAACTGAGCTCAATACTTAGATAGACTATGAAGGGTCAACTAAAAGCCACCACCAATGAAACATCCTCACTTTTTGGTACCATCATTCTCATTTTTATAAGACTTCATTTAGTCGAGTCTGCGTGGTAGTTGTGTTTAGTTGAATGCATCAAATGTTAAAGCTTCGTGATTCATGACAGTATCGAATTCATCGAAGAATTTCGGAGAGATTATGTTTATGGATCCTGAGGTAGTGAAGAAGATTATGTTCATCCATGAACATGTTTCTTCTTGCTTAGATTGTGGTATGATGTTTGGTTCCACTTGATATTTATTTTGTGTTTCTGTCATTTTTTTGGCTAATATATTGTGTGATCAGGTGCAGCGTCGAAAAATGAGGATGAACAGGTTTGGTTTGGGGGAGGTAGAAATTCTACTCGAAGAGCTGTTAAGGCGATTTTAAAGAAATGTGCAGTCATGAGAATGGCTTTAGGACCGAACCCGAAGAGCATTTTGAGGTATGAGTTTGGTATGGGATATATTCATTTCTGATTTATTGGAGAAGATTTGATTCTGTTTTATGGTTTCAGAGACTTGTCTGTGCAGCTCACACCTACAACTGCAGCTGTTCTTGCTTTTCGACATGGGAAACTTGTATTTTCCAGGCCTTTGATCATAACCAAGCTAAATGATTACAATATGGGATTTGAGCAAAAGTTGAGAAATGGCAAGAAACAATCTTTGGATAGAAATTTGGTATTGCGTAAGAAGACTTCACTGAAAAATAAAAGTAATGAGATTTCAGGCATTAAACTAGGCTGGCCTTTTGGTCTGAAAGGCACTTCTCAGGCAGCTCAAACTGCAGAAGATGAAATAAGAAAGTTGGAAGCAAGTCGAAAATGGAGAGTTCAGATTTGAGTTGGCCTTTTTGCAGAAAAGGGACTGCTGAGAAATGTGCTTCTGGTTTGGAGTTTGGTCCTGATGTTGAAATGCAGAAAAAAGCTCTGGGTTGGCCTCTTAAGAAAATTTCTGTTATCATAAATCAACAGAAAACACACATGTCTGAACTAGTAACAGCGGCCAGGTTGCCTGAAAGATCAGTTTCAGATATTAGCACAACCTGTGATTCAGAAGAAAGTTCTACTGGAAGTAA
The DNA here is from genome assembly GCA_006409495.1 of Sedum album. Taxonomy (NCBI): domain Eukaryota; kingdom Viridiplantae; phylum Streptophyta; class Magnoliopsida; order Saxifragales; family Crassulaceae; genus Sedum; species Sedum album. The sequence goes on from QZGG01000009.1 coordinate 224,367, forward strand.
TTACTCGAATGACAGTAAAAATATAAGTGACTTACACTGCTCATCTCCCATTGAAAAGCTTCGAAAAGAAGTACAACAGTTACCAGCAAGCAAAACTTCTGGCATTTATTTGTTCAGCTATAAGGAGCTTCAACGCGTCACTTCTGACTTTTCACCAGGTATGCAAATCAGCAGCTGTAGTCAAGTTAACAAAAATATTCCAAGAGGATAACATTCTGATTATTTACGTATTGTAGGTAACTTGATCGGAATGGGAGGGTCGAGCAGCGTGTACAAAGGAAGCCTTCCCAATGGAAATCTAGTAGCTGTTAAGATTTTTAGATCATATAAAGAAGCCTGTGAAGACTTCTTCACTGAGATAAATATTACTTCTTCACTGAGTCACAAGCACATTGTGCCGTTAGTTGGAGTTTGTCTCGACCAGGACTGCCTTATGTCGGTCTACAACTTGCTGCCACAAGGAAGCCTAGAGGAACATTTACATGGTACTTTGCCTTTTCCTTGTCTAACTCAGATTTTTACGATTTTTCTTGGTACAGAATCATCGTGCATTGAGATTTAGAGACTTTTCTGGCTCCTTAGGTTCCAAGAGAAAACCTGGATTGCCTGGGAAGCAAGATTCAAGATTGCAGTGGCAGTTGCTGAGGCACTGATATACCTGCATGATGATTGTCCGCAGCCTGTCATTCATAGGGATGTCACATCTTCGAACATTCTTCTTTCAAATGATTTTCATCCTCAGGTAAGATATAACTACAAATATACCAGAAGCCTAGTAGCAAAAATGGCACACATACGATCCAAAATCCTAATTGGCATATGTTATTCAGTTGTCTGATTTCGGGCTTGCAACGAGGGGACAAGCTTCAGAAATATCTCAGACAGTGACCAGGGATGTCTTGGGAACATTTGGGTACATAGCTCCAGAATACTTCATGCATGGGAAAGTCAGCGACAAAATTGATGTCTACTCCTACGGCGTTGTTCTACTCGAGCTGCTGTCTGGACGAAGGCCAGTTAACCTGAAAGCACAAAAAGGACACGAGAGCCTTGTCAAATGGGTAAGGAGCAAAAACTATACTCTCATTGCAGCTCCCATACATGAATCATTTTCTTAGCATAAATGACACTCTCTTGTTCAAATCAGGCGAGACGGCTAATAGACAGCGGAGAAGTTAGCTCTTTACTGGACCCAAAGTTTGGTGACACACTAGACGCAAATCAGATTCATACAGTGGTTTTGGCCGCATATTTTTGTACTAGTCAGACAGCTGAGCAACGTCCTAAAATGAGTCAGGTGAATGACACTTCTCAAAATCATAAATTACCCACTGTCTGCTAGCTCAGTAAGAACTCAGCACTATTCTCACTCAGTACCCGAAATTATTACATCCGAGCGAGCACCAGCTGATGTTTACTATGTACATTTCCATTCACTGATCCTTATATACTGTTTTTGAAGCAGATTTGCAAGATACTGAAGGGAGAAATCAGTGCCAAGCAGCTGATAATATGCGAGCAAAAACAGTTAACCGAATCTGACAGAAAGGAACTCTGGGCCTCCTCACATTTAAGTAACACCATGCTTAAAATTATGAATAACTCACCATCAACAATCAGACCCAGACTCGAGGGCCGTAGAACGTTGTCCGATTGTTTACAAGAATGTGATCTTCATTTTACTCTAGCAGATCTCCTGAAACAAGATCAGTAACATACAAAACAATGTACATAGTGTGAAACTTGTTGTACAGTTCTTTATTTTTCTGAACTCTTGTTCGCAGTCTAAGTGAATAAATAACAAAAGAAATACAGTTTGACTTCGTTGACTTACAAGTTGATAAAATCCAACGGTTAGGATCGATCCAAGCACATCTCAAGTGCGATCTCGACCGTCAGATTAGCCTTCTACGAAACAAAATTATCTGCATCGCCGGACTTGGCAACCTTCTCCGAACTCGCTCCGATTGAGATCATAACGAGGACGGATTGGGAAAGTGGAGGAAGATGATCGGCGATGTAAGTGAAGACGAAGATAAATGGCTGGCGGAGGGGATTGCCGGAATTCAGCAGAACGCGTTAATCGTTATACATGCATCGAGCTTTGGTAATCGGAAATCCTTCATTGATTTGTAGAATACTGTTTCGATCCGTTTGGTTTTGATTTCGTTAAACCCTAGGATTTGGTTTCTGAAGGATACGAATAATCTGAGGGAAGCGTTGAAGTACTCAGCGCAGATGCTTTCAGAGCTGCGGACGTCGATTACCAGATTATATGTTTCAATTTCAACAAATCTTTTCCCATTTTTGGGAGTAGGTTGAGGCACTATTCGAGTTGATTAGTGGACTTATCAGAGATTTAGATGGAATCCCATAAGGGTTCTCACCAAGTTCTCTATAACTAGTATGAATCTGCATTTTTCATTTATGTCTTCCACGCATTATTCCATTAGACGTGCTTCTTCGATATCCAAAAAGTGTGACCACTCTACGAGACTAGAAGTCGTATACGAAAAATATCAATGTAATTGAAGTTGACAGTAAACAAGTAGTGCTTATACCTTTTACTATTTAACGAAAGTATGCTCTTGAAGATTTAGTGAAAGTTAAAGTATTTCCTTGGTACCGTTGTAAAGGCATATGTCTTTGTTGCTCTTACATGACATTTTTGTTGACAGATTGATGAGGATGATTTCAGCGAAGAACAAAATTACATTGCTCGTCTTATTTACATGTTTCAAAACGATGACCCAGAGGAAATGTTCAAGGTTATTGATTAATTAAATGTTTCTTTCAGTATATATTGTCTTCTAGTGACTGTTGCCCTGGTTGGTTATGCTTAAACTGATTGCGGATTGATGTATGGTTTAATCATGAAACAGCTATGGCCTTCAAGCCAATATTAGTTTCAAGTCCATTAAAATTGTTTGTAAATCACTGTTGTTATTTTACCGGGTGTTTAAGAAGTTGTTGCACCGATGCAAATATGATGTCCGTACCCAATAAAAACATTTTATAAAGCTGTTACTGATCTTAATGATTGTAAAGACATAAAACAGGTATTTTGACATTTTGCCTTTTGTCTAATTATATCACACCTTATTAAAATAAACTTAGTCAGATGATATACATGAGCCATTAAGTGGATCTCTTGGACTCATCATCTCAGGCTACTCTATGCTCACTTGGTCTTGTGGCTTTACTGTAAATTGCCTTTTAAAATATGATCCAACACACATAAATGTGCCATTATTTATAGTTTAGAGAGGCATGTGTATTTATTTGTATCAATATAAGCATTTAAAATATAATTCATTCACTCGAACTGATTTTTTCAGTGTCTTGCCTTCAGATAATTTGTACAGTGAAAAGTCATATTATGAAAGGAGGACCAAGAAGGCAAACTTTTACTGTGCCGCCTCTTGTTTTTTCAGCTCTAAGGGTAAGTTTGCTCGGGTTTCTCACATCTATATTAACTTTGTTAAATTGAATAATTGTATATAATCAATACAATACATGCTCAAAATTCTTTTTAGAATAACCTACATAACAATTGTGGATACAATTTATCCGGTGAAGAATTAGTATATAATTTGTACCAAACATTTGCAGATATTGCGTATACTATTCTTTGTTGTGTTTGAGCATTGCATGTGATCCCGTTAAGGTGTTAGTGCAAAACACTATAATACCTGAAAAGGCGGTCTGTGAGCAATAACATCCGATATGGCTCAACTGTGTGATGTTTTTTTATTTATCAGGACCAGCCTAATCTGTAGGTGGTTAATGTTTTGACCTTACATTAAATTGGCATTTTATAACACTTTTGAATTACAGTTAGTTAGACGGTTGCAAGGACAGGATGGGGATGTAGCAGGTGAAGAGAATCCTGCTACACCAAAGAAAATATTCCAACTATTCAATCAGGTACCTTCTCCAAGACAAACTTATACCTACTGCATTTAATTGATCTTGTGAAGGAATTCATAAATTTAACCCTTCACTATTGCCAGTTGTACATTAGTCTTTTAATTGATTTCATGTGTAGGTATTTTAAATTTCAGTGGCTCATCCTACTAAAGTCATCTGCAATGCATTTCAGGTTATTGAGACACTTTCGTATCTTCCATCACCTGAACTTGCATTACGACTCTACCTGGAATGTGCACAGGTAAACTAAACAGCTCATAGATATTTATGCTCATGCTATAGAAAGCGAGACTAAATGAAAGCTATGAAATGTCAAGGACTAATAGTTATCCACATTAAAGTTTTCTTATGTATGGGTTCTTAATTTAGAAGCTTATGGCTCACAAAATTGACCTATTGTAGGAAAATTTTCCCTCCGGATCTTATTTTCTTTTTCTGTCTATATCTATCTATCTTTGTAGTCAACCATTGTAGTTACACTATCTCCTGAAAGGAGACCCATGAAAGGAGACCCCTCATTGTAGCTGCCTGTAGGAGTCCGTGTAATGGCCTGTTTGTTTTTTTGTAAATCAGTCTGCAAATGATTGTGATCTTGAGCCTATTGCATATGATTTCTTTACCCAAGCTTTTGTATTATATGAAGAAGAAATTGCGGTAATTCTCAATCATCAATGTGGATATGCCTTTAGTTTCAGTTACTAGTGAATAGAATGATTGAGCATATAAGACGTACTTCAATATGTGTTTTATCAGGATTCCAAGGCCCAAGTAACTGCAATACATCTTATTATTGGAACTCTTCAGAAAATGAATGTCTTCGGTGTTGAAAATAGAGATACCGTAACACACAAGGCAACAGGGGTAATTAAGATACGCCTTTCTGATAGTAATGCCAATAAAAATGGAAAATGAGAGACCCAAAGTAATGAGAAAATGACTTGTAACTGTGAAGCTTCCAGTCTTGTTCATTTTGAATTCTTAACACAAAGTTCAATGTATGCAGTACTCTGCCAAGCTCTCAAAGAAGCCTGATCAGTGTAGAGCTGTGTATGCTTGCTCGCACCTTTTCTGGGTTGACGATCAGGATGGTCTTAAGGACGGAGAAAGGTAAGCCCTGTGCCTGAATTCTTCAGTTACATTTTAATACACATGCAGCCCGCTTCATATTTTCTTCACTGCAGGGCTTTGCTTTGCCTAAAATGTTCTTTGAGAATTGCTAACGCTGCTCAACAAATGGCTAGTGCTGCAAGGGGTAGCAGTGGTCCTGTTTCTTGTTGAGATTCTGAATAGGTGAATATATCTAACTTTATTAGGCCGTATAGTTTTGTGCAGTCACCGTGTTCTTAACACAGTTTCACACTTCGGAAATGATATGATTATTTGCTAACAGGTACCTCTATTTCTTTGAGAAGGGTAACCCACAGATCACAGGCTCAACAATTCAGGGCCTGATAGACTTAATAAACACTGAAATTCAAAGTGACTCCACAACTCAGAACCATGCCTCAAATGCCTTCTTTGCCAGCACAATAAGATATATCAAATTCCTAAAGCAGAAAGGCCGTGCTATAGGCGAAAAATATGGATCTATCAAAGTGTGACTTGTGAAGTCAGTAAAGATGTTTTCCATGTTCCAAGGGAGTAAAGCAAGTCAATTTGGTGTCAGCTGACCAAAAATGAAGATGAAATGACTGACAACATGGTGTGCAAAGAGAGAGTTGAAGAGTTCATGTACAGATAGGATCTGGTAAATTATCTAGGAACTGGCAGGTGCTCCTCCAACTCCATCCATCATTATCTTTGGGTATAAATTGCGTACCAGTTACCAAACCATTCACCAACAGGCCACGCACTTTAGGACTTATTTAGATCCTAAACATGTGCCCTGATACAAAGATGATTCAAAAGCAAACTGGTGAAATCTGTTGAGCTGTTATCGCAAGTTCATATGCTCTGTAAATCACCTCAAGTGTTTAGAAACTTTGATTTCAGCATATAAATTAAAAATTAGGAAGATTAAAGTGATTGTCTTGTGCTATTTTGTCACAATATTATGGTCATGAATATCATATCATTACATGATGTTAGCTTAATATGTTTGTTTGTCGTTGACACAAAACGTTCAAGTTGTGGACCACGTCTTGTAACGTCCGCCTGTTTGGAGAAATGCGAATGTGCCAGCCGTAACAAAACAAAAATAACTGAAAGTCCTTAACAGGTCATGTCGGCAGAGTTAAGAATGAATATATTACAAAATTGAATACTTTGTAAATTGCTAATTGAAAAGTCCAAAAATGAAGTAGGTCTACCATGTCTGAAAAATGTCTTAATAAATAGACACAAAAATATCATTCAATAATTAATAAAACAAATGGTTCAGATTCCTCATTACTTCCACTTCCGGCTCAAATTTAATCCTCACAAAAAAAGTCACATCCAATTGGCTCCCTCGAATCCGTTTTGACAATTAATGAATCAATCAATCAATACAAAAAAAACGTTACCTTTACTCCCTCCGAACCATTTTGAGTGATCCATTTGAGAACTTTTACGGTTTTTAAGAAAATTGAAAAATGTGAGATATAAAATAAGAAAGAGAATGAGTGGGATAAAAAGTATGAAAGATGGTGTAAATGTAGAAGTAAAAAAATTTATATTTTAGGAAATGAGAAGATTATTTTGGGACATTCAAAAAGGAAATGGAATACTCATAATGGGACGGAGAGAGTAAATTTTACCGACACATTACCAACACCGCAACACGTCCTACTCCTCAACCGATCTATTCGAATCACATTTTCATGGAATACAAACTGAAAGATTAATCACAGAAACGAAACCCCCCTTACCCACATCCCCAGAATAAATGCTTTCTCATTCACTCTCTCTACATCTACTCTACTTCATCATGCGTTGTTAAAAATTCAATCTTTTTCATTTCGGTTACTTAAAGTTTCTACCTTTGTTTCGATTTCTACTTTCTGGATTGACCCTTTTCGTGTAAGAGATTGGAGGTGGTGTTGAAGGTCTGATCTGAGATTTAGACGAGATGGGTGTTGTGAGTACTATTGCTGGATGTTTTGGATTTGGAGTTGGGATTTCTGTTGGACTTGTTGTTGGGTATTATCTCTTCATTTACTTCCAACCTACAGATGTCAAGGTCAGTTTTTGAATTGGGTTGATTCATTCTCTTAAATTCATTGCAGGTTTTGAATTGTATTTGTATGTGATGATTCATGTGCTTCAGGTTTTGGCTTGTTGGTTGTTTACCTAGTTCAGATGAAATTTGGGTATGGTTGATTTTTTGTTTGAGTTTCAATTTAATATTGTATGATTTTGATTGTTAGGTAGAAGCTACCTCCTTTTTTAAGACAAATAAACCCTAGAAACTCGAGTCAAATTTTTTTACTCTTTAGCTGTTTTGTGTACTATTTATAACCTGAGCTCCGGTTGGTCTAGACTCTAGAATTTTAATTTTACTATCTAAGTTGACTTCCATACTGAGTGAAAAGTTTCGACTAGACTGGCTGGTTTTGTATTTGTTGTCAGCATTTGTAAAACAAAAATGGTTGGAGAGTTTGTAGTTTTTTACTTATGGGTGCAAAATGTATAAATTATTGTATGTAAGCTTTGACAAAACTATAGTGGCTGCTCTTACTTCATTGTAAATGTTAGGCATACAAAGTTTACTTATCAGGATATTATATTCGTGAAGATGCTGGTGTCGGGGATTTAATTTCTTCATGTACTCTTACAGAACCCCGTCATCCGTCCATTAGTTGAACAAGACACTGAGACTCTTCAAAAGTTGCTTCCTGAGATTCCTCTATGGGTGAAAAATCCAGATTATGATCGGGTATGTTGGCTTTCTAACTAGACGTTTGCAACTGTGTGCTCTGCACTCGAGACACATTTAGCTTGATCTGATATTTATTCTAATACAATCTCCACGTGCAGGTTGACTGGCTAAACAAATTCCTTGAGAATATGTGGCCTTATCTGGACAAGGTAACTGTTCTGCAATGACATGCACATCACTGTGATGTGGGTAATTTTCTCTTCAACATTATATTGTGTGTTTACTAACGTTTCAAAAAACATTAGGCAGTTTGCAAGACTGTAAAGACTATTGCAAAGCCCATAATAGCTGAGCAAATTCCTAAATACAAGATTGACTCAGTTGAATTTGAGCAGCTCACTCTGGGGTCACTTCCACCAACTTTTCAAGGTTATTTTTTCATTTGCCTTCGTTCATACGTCATCTTTGTAGCAATTCTACTGACCTTTTTGGACCTGGTGTCTTTGTGCAATCTATAAAATGAACTAAATGCCCCTCTTGCCTTTTCAATTTTAATGCCATTCGGAATTGTGATGACATACTTGTTTGTGAATGGCGCCCAATGCGTACATGATAAAGTAGCTGAAGCATATAATCCTTATAAAGCAAAATTATCTGCATATTCTCACGTTACTCAGATGTGTAACTCAGTAGAGGTGTTTTGTTCACATTGTTTCCTATCTCATATATAGTATCCAACTGGCCTCCGTATGTCATACCTTAAAGTGGTGTGCTGATTCTATAGATTTGTATTTCAGGAATGAAAGTTTATGTCACCGACGAAAAGGAGTTGATCATGGAGCCATGTTTCAAATGGGCTGGAAATCCTAATATTCTCGTTGCAATAAAGGCTTTTGGGTTGAAAGCTACAGTTCAGGTACACTATTTTTTTTTTTGCTCAGGTTTTTATGTCTAATTGATTACAGATTGAACATTAGTTGTGCTTCTACATGTGAGAGTTCACTTTTGCTTTCTATCCTCTTTTGGGCATTTGCTTACAGTCTATACATTCACTAAGTTTTACTGAAAGTGTTCGCTTAAACATTGCTATTTCAGGTCATTGATCTGCAAGTGTTTGCTTCTCCACGTGTCACTCTGAAGCCTTTAGTACCAACATTTCCATGTTTTGCAAATATACATGTCTCACTGATGGATAAGGTGAGTTTGTGGTGTTACCTGTTTATGATATTCGATATCTGATGTATGTCTCATAATTGTCATCTTATTTTGGCTAATGCATATGCTTACACCAATGACAATTCTTGAATGGTTAAGATATTCTTAGTTTCATTATTTCTTATTTTATTGTCTAGTTTTGGACCGTCTCTTGTAGATTTATAGGCTTTCTTAATATTTTTCTAACAAAATTAGAATTCTGATCGCAAAGTAAGTGCCTCACTGGCTCACTCTTTATTGACATTCATTTTTCTATTGCAGCCGCATGTTGACTTTGGGCTGAAACTCTTTGGAGCAGATGCAATGTCTATACCCGGTCTGTATACATTTGTTCAGGTAAATAACTTGTACTTCTAGTTAGTTTTGATAAAGGAAGTTTGTTTCTCTATATCAGCTACGTTAAACTCTTGGCGGTGCGTTGCTATCCATTACATTTAGTGTTACTTGGATGTTTTCAAAAAAGCTTTGAAGCCGCTGCTGTCTTTAGTTTAGATGCTCACTGACTCTTAGTTGAGTTGTAGAAAATGTTAAACGTAGGGTGAATAACACATTCATTTATTTCACTTCCTCGACTTCAGTGTGCTTCCGGCAAGTAGTAGTACTTCATTTTTTATCAGAAAACTGCAGTCCTTGATCCATGCAAACAAATTTTCAGGAGGCAATCAAGCAAAAAGTTGCAGATATGGTTCTCTGGCCGAAGACATATGATGTCCCAGTTTTGGATCCGTCAAAGTAAGCGAATTAATCAAACTATAAATTATTAGATTTTGATTATCAATATTTAAAGGCTAAACAAATCTCCAATTTTATCCTCTTTTATTCAGAGCTATGAAAAAGCCTGTCGGTATGCTTCAAGTTAAGGTTATAAAGGCAATGAAGCTGAAAAAGAAGGATATCATGGGCGCATCTGATCCTTATGTCAAACTGAAGCTAAGTGAGGAGAAGCTTTCATCAAAGAAAACTACTGTAAAACACAAAAATTTGAACCCTGAATGGAATGAAGAGTTTCATATTGTTGTTAAAGATCCGGAGTCTCAAGCCTTGGAGTTTATTGTGTACGACTGGGAGCAGGTATAGAAGTATAAATTGTGGTATGTCACTCTACCCGGCTTTCTGATATTTCGTAGGATCATGACATTTTTTCTCATAAAGGTTGGTAAACATGACAAAATGGGAATGAACGTTATCCCGCTGAAAGAGCTTACACCTGACGAGACAAAAACTTTGACGCTTGATTTACTCAAGAATATGGATCCAAATGATGCACAAAATGAGAAGTCACGTGGGCAACTTGTGTTGGAGCTCACATACAAGCCTTTCAAGGGAGATGAAGTACCAACCGAAGCTGATGACCCTGATGCTGTTGAAAAAGCTCCTGAAGGAACACCTGCTGGCGGTGGTTTGCTTGTAGTCATCATTCATGAAGCTCAAGATTTGGAGGGGAAGTACCACACAAATCCATATGTTCGTTTACATTTCAGAGGCGAAGAGAGAAAAACCAAGGTATCAGTTAAACTCTATCAAAAGCCACAAATGTTATTTCATCTTTCTAATACATAATTTGGGAATGTATGCTTTTTTCACCCAAACTTTTGTTATCAAATTGTTTATGATTTTATACATATTGTGATTGATAAAGTTATTTGGATCTCGACAGCTTGTCAAGAAGAACCGAGATCCAAGGTGGGAGGAAGAATTCCAGTTTCCATTGGAGGAACCACCAATTAACGACAGACTCCATGTTGAAGTAATGAGTGGTGCATCTAGGATGATGGGTCTGCATCCAAAGGTAATTTCATAATTCGAATCAGGTCAAACACCATATGCCGCATTTAGGTTATTTCCTTAAACTGCGCTTTCTTTTACACTTGTGTTAGGAAACACTTGGGTATTTAGACATACAACTAGCAGATGTCATCAGCAACAAACGAATCAACGAAAGGTATCACCTCATTGACTCGAAGAATGGACGCATTCAAATCGAGCTGCAATGGAGAACATCTTGATAGACTCAATGTAGTACCATCACCATGAATCCATGTGGATAATCTCTCAGAGTGTTGTAGTACTGAGTTTGCTGTTTGCTACTAGATTTGTTGCATTGCATTGGCTCTGTGTGCATAAATTCCACTACTGCATTCTTCAAACATCATTCCTTTCACATTTTTTCCCACTTATTTTTATTCCTTATAGTAATTTTTGATGCTTCTAAATAATTATTTTTTAGAATTAAACGAAAAAGTAATACTTATTTTCTCAAATGACTTTTAATGATCAGTCATCGTATCCTCTCTGACATAGTAATTATTCCGCAAAGACGTGCACAGGACATTCAACACTGAGTTGACATTCTCTATTTCTCAGAATTTTGAATGTAGATTTCCATCTCACCCCAATTTGGTTGACCTCTTTATAATGCCTGTAATAAATATTTTGCTGATCTTACAAACACATGTCCAAGCGTATGAATCATTCTGTGTTGGGATCAAGTCAGCTTAAATAGTCAACTTATTTACCAATAAAAATGGACTTGAGCTGCGGAACGAGGTCCGTTTCAAATCGGGTTTCGTGTTATCGAATTGGAGGTTTGAACGAGGTGCGTTTTTGAGTTTTGTTGTTTAATTTCGTTGCGTTTTTACTGAAATTAGGGTTTTGATTTTGTCGACTTCGTTGACTTTTTTGGGTCTTATTACAGCAACTGTATTTCGGTACTATAGTTTTCTCTACTTTAATTTGTCGGATGAATTTCTACTACAAAATGAGTAGTTGTTTGGTTGCGTATTTTGTTTATGAACTGTATTGTGATTGTTCAAAGTAAGCAAATTGATCAATATTTATAGGCTAAACAAATCTACAATTGTAACCTATTTATTTCAGAAAAATGAAAAGGCATGCTTCAAGTTAAGGTTATAAAGGCAATGAAGCTCATGGGCGCATCTGATCCTTATGTCAAGCTGAAGCTAACTGAGGAGAAGCTTACAACAAAGAAAACTACTGTAAAACACAAAAATTTGAACCCTGAATGGAACGAAGAGTTTCATATTGTTGTTAAAGACCCGGAATCTCAAGCTTTGGAGTTTATTGTGTATGACCGGGAGCAGGTATAGATGTATAAATTGTGGTATGTCACTCTACCCGGAATTCTGTTTTTTCGTAGGATCATGACTTTTTTTTCTCATAAAGGTTGGTAAACATGATAAAATGGGAATGAACGTGATCCCGCTGAAAAGAGCTTACACCTGACGAGACGAAAACTTTGACGCTTGATTTACTCAAGAATATGAATCCAAATGATGCACAATATGAGAAGTCACGTGGGCAACTTGTGTTGGAGCTCACATACAAGCCTTTCAAGGAATATGAAGTAACTGCCGAAGCTCCTGAAGGAACACCTGCTGGCCGTGGTTTGCTTTTGGTTGTCATTTATGAAGCTCAAGATTTGAAGGGGAAGTACCACACGAATCCATATGTTCGCTTACATTTCAGAGGCAAAGAGAGAAAAACCAAGGTATTAGTTAAACTCTATTGAATGTTCTTTCGACTTTCTTATATATTATTCGCGAGAGTATGCTTTTTTCACCCAAACTTCTGTTATTTGTATATTACTCAACAGCTTGTCAAGAAGAACCGAGATCCGAGGTGGGATGAAGAGTTCCATTTTTCGTTGGAGGAACCACCAGTTAATGACGAACTCCATGTTGAAGTAATGAGTGGCGCATCTATATTGGAGCTACTCCATCCAAAGGTAGTTTCACAAACGAATTCATCACATCATTCGAGCAACCAGCTATCTTGTCGCATTTGGGTAATTTCCTTAACTGCACCTTTGTTTGAATTTGTTAGGAAACACTTGGGTATTTGGACATACAACTAGCAGATGTCATCAGTAACAAACGAATCCACGAAATGTATCACCTCATTGATTCGAAGAACGGACGCATTCGAATCGAGTTGCAATGGAGAACATCCTGATGTTTGCTGTTTGCTTCCCGATTTGTTGTGTTGTATTGTATTGTACTGGCTCTGTGTGCATAAATTCCACTTCACCAGTTTTTCGATTTGCTATGCATTTACTATTGCGAAAACTAAATATTTTTCCACTTATTTTTTTCTTTTACAGTTTTTGAAAGGCTTGTATATAATTATTTGTAGAATTAAACTAAAATTACTAATTTTTTTTATCTTGATGCTAATTTCAAAAATGTGATTTATTACCTTATTCACATTTAAATTTAATTTAAATACCTTAAATAGTGAATTTATGTAGCAATAAATTCCGCAAAAATGGAAACAAAAACAGACACGAGGCACGCCCTTCGTCATGTTCACGTGTTTCGTCGCAAATGCTCACCACGTGTCAACATATAATTGGCTATTACTAATTAATAAATGTATACAAAATAAAATAAAAATACGTATACAGTCGTCAAATTGCAATACGCAGAACGGCGAGAAGGTGAACGAACAACGCGACGAAGAAAGAGACTTGAGCTGCGGAACGACGCCGTTTCTGACGGTCATCAGTTTTCGACTCTCCGTGATTCGGATGTTAGAGTGAAATCCACTTTGGTGCAATTAGGGTTTGGTGTTATCGAATTGGAGGATTGAGTGAGGTTGGTTTTTGAGTAGTTTTCTCTAGCTATATGTTGTTTAATTTCTTTACATGTTTAGTGAAATTAGGGTTTTGATTTTCATTATTTGATTGGATGATGTGAAGTTTGTTGAGTTGCGTATCAGCTGGTTGTGTTGCGTGATTGGTTGAAGTGGTTTGTTGGGTTTTTTTGCGTATCTGAAACTTAGGGTTTTGTATGAATAGCTGATTTGTAGTAGTTTGGGTTGATCGATCTTCTTTCCGCTGGTTGGGTCTCCTTAGCGTAATTTTATATATCTTATGAAAGTGGTTGTTGGGTTGATTTCTGTATAGTGATTGTTTAACAAGAGATAACATTTATCAATTTTTTGTCATTTGACTTGTGTTTCAACTCAGTCCTCGCTAGCAATAGCCTGTGGCTTTGAAACGTCATTTTTTGAACATGATGAGCTTGTTTCTCACTAATTGGATGGTTTTTATTTAAATTTTCTAGTCTTCCAGTTGCTAACTGATGACATTGTCTGCAGTGAACGGCACAGACAATAGGTCTCTTGGTGCTGTGTTAGCGACTTGGCCATGGGTGGAATGTTTGCTTACCAAAATAGTTTCAAAACTGAATGAAATTGATAGTTCAGAAGGATGAAGCTCGAAGAATTCCTCAACTTATCCGATGTTAAGGATGGAGTAACAACTCCAACTCGCATTGAGGATTTGATCACTCTGATGCAGGAGGAAAAAGATGGTGAGACGAAGAGCGCCTATGAAGCAGCAAGACAACATTCTGCCATTGCAAGAGTAATTGCAGAGACTAGAAATACAAATTGCCTTGATCACTTCATCAAATTAGACGGCCTAAGGCTCATAAATGGGTGGTTAAATGAAGCTCATGCATTTGCTGCTGACACAAGTGGTGACTTTATAAAGGAGTCGATTACATTACTTTGTGGGGCAGTTGAAAAGCTGTGCATTAGTAATGAGATGCTAATTTCATCAGGACTACTGGATACTGTCAAGAATCTTTGTGATCACCACAGCACTTTTGTCAAAGAGAAAGCAAGAAAGCTGCTTGATAGCTGGGCAGACATAGATCCCTCTCTTGTTCAAATGAAAGGTGAGAAAGTTGACGCAGTTGATGATAGTGAGGAAGATAAAGCTATGACAAAGACAGAAGAGGATGGTTCATTGTTTGAAGTGTTAAATGCTGCTCCCAAAAAAACTGAAAATAGTCAAAATTTTGTGGAGGATGGAAAAGAGGAAGGGTCAGATTGCTTACAATTGGTGGAAGCCGAAAAAATAAATGCAGAGGCTACATGCAGCCCGATGACAACTCCATTTTCTCCGGATCAGATAAACTTGGATAGAGGAGCTATTGCTGTCATCGTCAGTGCAGGGGTTAGTGTTTCTGAAGTAGTTACTTCAGGTGAAGGCATCGTCAGCACCTCAATGAATGACAGTCTAGGTGACGGAAAGCCAGGTGCTCATGAGAACACTAACAGTGGGAAGGTTGATGAAAAGATAAATAGCATCGCTGCAGATATGAAGATTGTCAAATTTACTCGGTCCTCAATTCCAGTAGAATCAGAATTATGTTCTACAGCTACTGACATTTTGACAGCAGAGCAGACAATGCCTGAACATGGAATTCAAACCAATATATGTTGCAAGGACAGTCCTGTTTATACGAGTAATGAGTTTGTTGATGGTGGAAAAAAAGCTCCCTCTGAGAATAATAGTGAGATTGATGAAATTGGCCATCAAAGATCCTTGGTGAGAGGAAGTCCTGAGAGAGCCGATCCCACACCGGATGCTTTACCAGAAAATGCGGCTTCTGGCGATGTTGTAGGACTAAATAGTCGTGCCGAAGAAGATTATTCCAAGGCATCTGCTATACAGAATTTGGCAAGGGACACTAAAAGCTCTGCCGTGGCAGAAACAAGGTCTGATTTTGATTTGGACTATGGCGTTATGGATGCTCTTGAAGTTGCTCGCCAAGTTGCAAAAGCAGTAGAAATGGATATGGAGAACGATGGATCATCTGAGAACATATCAAAGGTGAGTGGACAGCCTGGGAGTCCTGATTCCTCAAATGAAATTGATAGTCAAGTAAGAAACCATTCAGCAGAGTCCTCATCGAAGTTGGATTCCTCACCCCAACCCTCAACCGAAAAGAAAGTTGAGACTTGCAGTTCAGAAAAGATGCACAGTGAACCAGAAGAATGTATGCAGGGTGTTGATCAACCTCAATCATCGATACAAGAAGTTCAGGTAAATGCCAATGAGAATAGTTATGCGTTTGATTTGAATCAAGAAGTTCCTGATGAGAATGTAGAATTTTCAGTGAACATCGATCAGAAAATGGATGATAAAAATGGAGCTCTTACAATTCAAAGTTTACCATCTATGCCTTCACCTGTTGTATCGGGTTCGAGTTCGCATGTAGATGATCTGCAGCTTGCTAGATCTCATGGATGGAGAGGGTCAGTAGGGACTAAAGCTTTCCACCAGCTTTCCCCTCATAGAGATGCAGACCCTTCTGGTGTGTTTCCTTTCGGTCCCTCTAGCATTAGTGGGAAGCAGAAGCTAGGTGCTCTCAGTGTCGATTTAAATCTGGACAAAGAAGGCAATGATGGTAATTTGGCTGCAGCTCCAGCTAAGTCCAAGAATTTTGGCTTTGATCTTAATATGATGAGTGATGTTGAAGACGCTCCACCATCTTCTAGTTGGAGACTTGACAAACGGATTTCCAGCCATTTCAATGGTCATCCAAGCTCCTCACCTCTAGATATTGATCTCAACGAAGGTCTAGCAGCGCACAGCATCTCATCTTGTCCTCATCCCCTCGGAATGTCATCTTCTCAAAATGTTGATGTTCACCCGTTCTTTGGTACGTCTTTCAATATGCTGGTGTCAAGCAAGATGCTGAACCGGTTATTTCGATCATGGGTGCTCGGATAGAAGTCAATAGAAATGATTATTCACATGGTGCTCTATCATTATCAAATGGGAAAAGTGAAATTTATTCAACTGAAGGAGCAATGGGAAGCTATCGCGGTATTGGGCCAGGGGGGTCATATGGGCATCCTCCCCATTTCGCATACAATCACACAAATGCAGGAGCAGGACCGACCATGTCCTATGTGTCACCCATGTTTAGACCAGGGAATACAATGACATACATGGTCGATCCTAGAGTTGGTCCCTTACCCCAAATGGTCGGTTCCCCCTCAGTGGTTCCTCATATGTATTCTCAGTCGCCATTCTTTATGAGCATGGCTGGACATCCCTTACCTCAATTGCCGTCAAGGCCTGATATTGATCTTAACTTGGGTTTCATGAATGGAGGGAATAGACAGGAAGGTGCCTCAAAGCAGCTCTTTGGTAACAATCAAACAAGGTTCATTGGTGAGCATCTGAGCCCTTCTGACTCACAACAATCTTCAAGCCTTGGGAAACGAAAAGAATCAGAAACTGGATGGGAAACATACCCATACAACATGAAGCATCTTTACCCACCTGGAAATAGATAATGTTTGAGGCGCTATTACTTGATTTGAGGTCAGTCTAGGGACAGGGAGTAACTTATTTCTTACATAATTATAGTGGAACAAGACACACCCCAGGGTGTATCTGGTTTTAAGCTAATTAAACAGAATAAATTATTGTTGTAATATGATTCAAATTTTACGTACTGTTGAAGGAAAAGAAGTTTGTTCTCTGATTGAGTTCACTTGATCTGATTTGCATAGCGTTTGAAACAATAACATCCAAAAACACAGGAAGTGTTAAATTCCAGAATGGGAAAGCACATGTTTCTGTTCCAGGCAATGTTGCATCAAGATGTTGCAAGGTGGTCAGTGACACATCAGAAGCTTTAGATATTTCCATCTAACCAATCCTCCTACTAACTTTTTAATAAAAACACACAAAGATGAGTCAGCCCACACACATTGACAATTGATGCCTCACCCTACAATCTCATTTGCCATCATCATCACCATTCACCAGCTGCCCTCTTTAATCCAAATATCCAATTACAATACATGCTCCTAAACAGTCCACAAAAATCTCATACCCATATAATATAATATCACATTAGATACCAACATGACCAATTGAAACTCCATGGCTCCATCCACTACATAATTAAATAAAAAAATTCATGTATAAAAACTCATCAATTTATTACTAAATCTGATAGACATGTTTGGCGCAATGTCAGCACATTACCAACTTTAATGGGCCCTGTTCAAGGCCCACAAAGGAACCAACCGAACTATCCTATTCTAATCCGGCCCTACTTTAAAACTCTACTCTTGTCTTTTCCCTATATAAATATAAATAAAACATATTTTTATAAAGAAAAAGCTAATTCGACAGGTATCAGCCGCCCATTCCCCACAACGGTCCAATCATTCACCTCCACGTGTCCCACTCCTCCGATTATCACACAAGCAAAATACAACTAGCAATTCCCATCAATAATAATATCATTCCACTCGCTGGATGCCGCATGGCACTGATACTGTCTATAAGCCCCTCGTAAACCATTCCCCCATTCATTTGCGGACCCGACGGCGTCGTATTAGCTGTTGTTATTGTCGTTTTGTTAGTCGTCGCCTCCGTCGACGCTTTCTTACTGCACGCGATTCATCAAATGTTACCGTTAGGAAACGCAACAGCATAAATATCTCAGGGGTATTTTGGGAATAAATTTAGTACCTAGTGTTAGGCGAGGGGCAGAAGGTGATGACGTAATCAGGAGAATCCTGGCAAGTGAACGTACTCGACTTATCATCATACGCGTAGCTATAAGCGCGTGGACACGCGTTCTTAAACATAAGAGAATACTGCGATGGATTACACGTGTCAGGCGAGCCATACGCGCCACTACAGCAATACCGCGCGTCACTAAAAGCTTCACACGCGCTTCTACACGCGACGTCTTTCTTCCTATCCTCGCTCAATACTTTCACTCTGTCGGACACGCGCCGTTCAGATCGACAGCACATCCCGTCGCACTGCAATTGAGTCCTGATCCGCCGCTGGGGACGACGAGCATGGGGAGATTGTACCCGTCAACGAGGCTGACGTCGTAGAAATCCATTCCGCCGGCGCCGTTGAGGGTGAATTCAGCTAAAGTAGCTGGTGGAATAGCGCCGGCGCCGTTGCATTCGAGCTTACCGGAGCCGCAATCAGCGGTTGCGCAAGTGAATTGGTTGGTTGTGGAGTCAGTTGAGCAGAGGGTGCGTGCCCAGATGCGACCCGACCAAGCGGAGGGTACGGGGATGGATTTGGACTGGTCGGTGAGGAGAGAGAAGCCGGTGGTGGATAATGGGGCGGTGCCGGCGCCGGAGAGGAGTCCAGGCCAAACAGTATAAGCACATTTGTTGGAGAATGTGAAAGTGGCTGATAGAACTCCAGATCCGAAACATGTCGTTAACAACATCAGCAACCACATAGTCCGATTTAGCGACGACATTTTGGTTGCTGATGAACTGACGAATCTAAGAGGAGTGAGATTTGGGATTCGTATGATATGGTGCAATTTATATAAACTGCGATTTGGCGTTCGAAGCGTTTAAAACGATGCGTTTGGTGAGTTCTAAAGGAGTCAAAAGGGTGCTTGCTGATCATGTATGTGCTCATTTGGTGTCTTGAATTTTTGGATTTTTTATGTGTACATGGGAAAGAGGGTGTCTTGTTTGGACAGCAACCTTTTCATTACGTTTGTCATGAGTGTGATTAGAGTCGTATTCTTTTGACACTAACATTAGTCTGATCTTAACTAGTCAGATTAAGTTGATTAGCTCCTAAAAAATGAGACTAAATGGTCTTATTTCAACTTTGTCATTGCTCATGCTCTTCCTAATCTTGACATGTTTTAGGTAAGAACTTATTCATGTTTGGTGAGCTATTATGACCCTATAATGACCATCATCGAGACAATTTGAATCGATTTAAATATATAGAATTGTAATTAAAGTGACAAAACACAATGAAACAGACATAAATAATGTGATTTGCTACAAAATGTTGCTTATATACTTCATGAATATGAAAAAAATGTTAACAAGAAGATGACGTAATATTTCATGCTGGCGAGCCATATAGCTTATATTAGGGTTTCGTAATATCAAAGGGACAAAATATCTTAAATCAGTAACTTAAGTGAATGAATGTTTGTGGAGAGTAGGTGGTTGGAGGTTATCTTATCCATGACAATCACTTGTGTCTTTTATATACCATATTAAATCCTGTCTAACTCCTTGACTGATATTTGTAGAGCAAGTTGTGCTTAAATGATATACCATCCTTGAGTGTTTTCTTAAGTTTGTCACATTTAAGTCATTCTCAACCACATATTCTACTTTTCTACTCATATACATATAAATCATATATTTTCAACCACATATTTTTTTGACAAACAAATGGGGACGGAGAGAGTAGTTACAAGATATCTGATTCTACATAACTGAGATTAAATCATATTTTTTAAAATAAATCCCATAGGAAAAAAAACCAAAGAAATAGATGATTGTCAAAATGATGGATTTACGCCGCCAAAATTGAAATCAACATTATGAGATGATCACACTCAGGAACAAAAACGTACGTGATTAAATACTGATGATGGGGTGGGAGAATGCATCAGAGTCATGGAAGTTTTTGAGATTACAACACTTGCCCATGTATATGAGCTTCTCCTTTTCACATAAAATCTCTTCATTTGCATTCTCGTCACCTTAACGGATCTCAGAAAACATTGATGTAAATAAGGAATAAAATCAAACAAAACAAGAAGAAGATGAAACATCGCATTCGGCTGTTCCTTATTCCACTTGTTCTATTATATATTGCACGATTAGGGTTCTGCAGAAGGTTCTAGAGTACTGAACGGGCCGCATGGCATTTATCCTCATGGGCCGGCTTAGTCCGATGTTAATGGGCTCACCTCTCTTACCCCAGCCCAATAACAATTCATTTGATGAAAATCACGGAATATAAATACTGAGAAAAGTAAAAGCTCTCAATATAAATTTAATAAAAATATTCTATACAAAATTTGAGGTAATTTATAATACTCCGTAATAAATAATGCAGAAAGAATAACATTTTAGGGTATTTTCCGATTTTCAGAAAACTACCAATTCAACTCTCAAATTTTCAGAAAATTGAAATAAAATAAAATGACATCATAATTTACATCACCTTTGCCGAATGATCTGGTTCTGACTCTTCTCCTTGTAAATCTGCATTCTCCTCTTCCTTGCTTGTGCAGAGGCCAAAGCTCTGCTGTTGTTCACATTGGGTTCCATTACAATCATCCCATGGTAGCATCCTCCTTCCACATTACCTGCAGCTGAAACTTCGTCTAGCGTCAAATTCAAATCTGGAATACCCACTGGGGTCACCTCATTAGCCATGCTCCATTGGATTGATGAGTGCTGCTGCAGCTGAAATGGATAATGAAGAAGCTTCTGTTGTTGATGAAGTGTTTGTTGTGCAGATGGAGAAAATCCATAATTTATCTGCTGATTAAATTGTGAATTAAAGTTAACACATTTCTGATAACATTTATGAAAATGAAATGCCGAAAAACAGCAATGGCGAAACAGAGCTGAGTGCCAAACTACCACTTGTTTTCTGTGCTTGAGCTCAAGATTGGAAGCTCTTAGGATGTCGAGGCGGTGTCTAGCAGCTTCTATCTCCTGCAAAACACCATCTTCAGTAAATTACACATATATTTTCCTTTCCAAAAATTCAAATATTTACTAGCAGAAACTAGTGAAAATTGATGATAAAGTGGCGATGATAAATCAGAAACATAAATAAAAATTGTATAAACAAACCTTAATCAGGGAGTCTTTCTGGTGAGTCAAAGCGGTGAAGCTCTGCATCAAATCCTCTTTGTTCTGCAACTCAAAAACACCATTAACGCCATAACTGATTAAATGGATAGAACAGTAAAATCTGGAGATAAAATCGAACCTTTCTCTTAAAAACCAAAACTTGGGAGTTGGGTGTGTTGGTCTTATTGATATTATCATCAGATTCGCTAGGCGAAAACATCAACGGCGTCGCCGGAGATGTAGCAACAGCGGCGACGGCGTTACTCTTTGTTTGGATTCCGACTGATGGCGGAGGCTGGGGCTGAAGCTGAACCTTCGGCTGGGATCTCCTCCGTTTAGCACCCCAAGCTAATGATGAGTTAGAATAGTCGTGTAAGGGGATCAAGTCCAGCAATTGAACGAGGATTTCAGCGATAGCGATGTCGTCCCGCTCCCAATAACAGGGGACACGTTTTCCGATGCTCCGCTTCATCGTCGTCAGAGAATGTCGAGAACAGAATCGAGCAGTGGTGGGTGCGGATTTAGGGTTTGAAGGGAGAGAAAGGTGTGAAGTTTGGAGAAGAAGTAAAAGGGGCGTGGAGTGGAGGAGATGGGGAGGTGGGTTTGTGACACGTGGCACATCGAGTCTGTAGATGGAAGGTCAGCTCTAGGGTTTTTTCTCTTTTTAGTTGGTCAAAATATATCAATCTCCTCCTCTTCCAAGAAAGGGTATTTTCGTCATTATCCCCTTTGGGTATGTTTTAAGGACAAGTCAACAAAGGTCAAAAGGAATCTGATTGCAAACAAGAATCCAGAAGTTAATATACAATCATTGTTTGGAAGCTTCTCTTTAGGTTACAACTTAGAGAACTAAGCTATACATATCATCATTTTGTACTAGGAAATAAACACAGCGGCATGAAAAACAGGCCAGTTTAAGCAACCGTATCGCGTAGGAGCTACAGCAGGAAATGTTGTCATGACCTGTTGATGGACGGTGAAGAGAATTGCTTCAGTTTGGGTGCTTTGAAAGACGATGAGAATAGTTTCGGAGTGTCGGGGATGTGATAACATCGATCATTTTTCTCTTTAAACCTGTGCTTCCCTGGAAAAATGTACATTCAGATATCTGAGTGAGTACAATCATTTGTGCCACACTGCACAACTCTAAAATACCATAAGCAAAAAAACACCCGGATGACACGGCACATTATGCAAGTCCGGAAAAAGCACAGCAAAGGCACAAGCAAAAACTTGTTGCATCCAATAGTAGAGCTGAGAAACATAAATAAGCCAAGAAGAAAGAAAAACCTTTTTAAGTGTTCAATACCTTATCAGAAGTAGCTTGATTGGTCCCCTTTAGATCAGACTGTTCCTTCTTCACTCGATTGTGACTTCTACTTATGGCATTGCTCTTAGGTCCCAAATTGGACCTCTTATATTCCGTAGACGAATGCCTTAAGGATGGAGACGCTGCAACACTGCCAGTTTTTCTCAAAATTTCCAACTGATAATTTACTTTAGACATTTCATTTTTCTGTGAAATTGCATCAGCCTCCATCTTAGCAATCTTACTTTTCAACGCAAGTATAGTTTTATCCTTCTCACTGTCCAAGGATTGCAGCTCTTCCATTCTAGCAATCAAATTCGCAATTTTCTCATTCGCCTTTTCAACTTCGTCAGTCTTTCTCCTAAACTTATCAGCATAATCATTTTCCAATGTCTTAAGTTGATGCCATACAAAATCCTTCTCCAGCAAAAGCGCAGAAACCTCAGCAGTTTTCTTCTGTGATAGCTTATTATACTCTTCTCTTAGTTGTATAATTTCACTTTCTAACACATCAGAACGCTTATTGCCCGACTTGGAACCCTTCTTTCCGCTATTTCTAACAGTTTCTCCTTCACCGGACCCTGAAGAAAACACTAAACATCACACAAAAGTTTCGGCAAATGAACAATTATATGCAAACTGAATGAAAATGCAAATGAAACCTACCATCAACTGACTAGTTTTTTTATGAACCGCATCGAGAAAGTTCTTATGATCCCCAGCCAGCTCACTTTCATCATAATCTACACCACAATCAAATAACAAGAATAAGGAACACAACAAACTACAAGAATATATCACAAACAACAATTTGTGTTGCAAACCCCACAAAGTCTCAGCATTTTCAACTAATTCACAGAATATAGATCAAAGAACATAAAAACAAAAACAAAAAAGAAACCCTAAATGCCAGAAATCCAAACCTAACATCAGTTTCAAACGCGCCGCCTCTCTTTGTGCCAATCCAGCCATCAAATTAGACTTAACAGTCTGAAGCTGACGAGCATCCTCTTCAATAGACATATCACACTTCATCTACAAACCAATTCCACAAAATCGATCAAATTCCTGAAAAGCCCTAAATTTAAAACCCTAATTTCTCTAAAGAAAAAAAACCTAAACCACCTGAAAGATCTGATCTTGAGCAGCGCGGGCGACGGATTCCCATCGGTCATGTTGGGTCTTGATCCTTTTCTCAATAATCTTTCTTTCCCTGAGAAGGGTTTCGAGCTGTATTTGCTGGGTTCGCAACAAGTGTACGAGGTTGTTGTATGTTCTTACCCATCTTTGTCGTTCGGATTGAAAAATCGCCTTTTTCTTAACACCCATTTCGAATTGCAGCAGCGGAGGAATACGTTACACAAATTAGATGACGGAAATCAAAGATCGAAGAGCGAGAGGGAGATTCAGATAAAATGCAGAGAGGAAGATAATGAGATGCAACGTGGTTTTTTGAAATATGGCTTCCCAACGGTAATATGCGTATTTTAGTGTAAACAATTTGCATTTGCTAGAAAGCACGGGTAAAGTATGAAGGGACTAATTTTCGAAACAAAATATTTATTTTTAGGGTTAATTACAGATGACCACCCGCATAATATGTCATATTCCATGCCACCACCTCTATATTGTAATATTACATTCGACCACATTTATAATTAAAAACTTTCCAAAGAACCACCTCAGTTAACGGCGGTTAACGGAGAGGTGGTTAAATGGAAACAAAATTGATTATAAAGGTGGCGAAGTGGAAACATATTTATTATAGAGGTGGTTATCCGTAATAAAAATACTATTATTATATTAAAAAATTAATATATTTAACGGTAACGGTGACAGTACAATGCGTGGGTGGTTGATTGGAAATTTTATACTTATAAGGGTGATGGAATGTATTATTACAATATAGGGGTGGTTTGGTGGAATATAGCATATTATACGGGTGGTTATCCGTAATTAACCCTTATTTTTATAACTCAATACGAACAATTATAAATGATAACGTAAGATAGTAAGTGATCGAGTAAGGTGAAAAGCAATGACATCTTTAGAAATCATTGAAACAATCTTTGACTCTTGAAATTTGTAACGTTTTATTTTGGTACCACTCACTAGAAATCGAATTCATGGCGTGTGACTTATAATACAATCTCTACTGGTATTACAATTTTATCATTATCTGAAGCGGCACTCAACCAAATATCTTATACATTTTCAATAACAAAAGAACAAGAGTGTATTATTATGGCCAGAGGGACTTTTTCCTAACAAAAGTTTTGTGAACTCAATTTACTAGCGTATCCTGATCACCACCTAAACATTTGCATACACAAAAAGCCAGACTGGCGTATACAGAAGTTGGATGAGGGCAAAGAGAAGGACCACAACAAAGAACAAACAATGAAGTGGCTAAGATTAGTATACTCTACAGCTGTGGTGCAACCATACTCACTCATGCATGTTTTAGAATCTTGCACACCTGTATACCTCATTCCCTTACACTGTTTTCATATGCCCTACATCTAATGCCTCATCTCATTCGCCTAAAAAAGTTAGCTCTAGATTCATGCTAGTATTTTAAATCATGATTTTAAGTTTTCAAAATGATTTTGATACATAAGAAAAATAGCAGTCTAACGGCCAACCACTCGTTTTCTAATCTCAGAAGTCGAAATTATACAATATGATATTCAGTAGACTTGTATATTTCCTTGCAGTCAATCCACCAATGTATACTCTCTAAAACAAAATAAAACTCCGCACACAAACCAAAAACTTCATTGTCGAATGAAAGCTGGCTAGAACAAGACATATGCAGTCATGTACTAAAAAAAGCTGTGATTAATTAATAATAATTTGGAGTAAATGATATTGACAAAGTGTGTACTGTTCTAAGAATATATGAATTTGGACATAATCAATATGTACACATTTATTTAATATTTACAGTTTAAATTTTGTGCTGATCTGAAAGTTGGCAGCTCCTCTCCAGCCTTATAAATACTTGCTCAGCTGCTTTAGTCTCATCATTCAGAAACACAAACAAAACCTCAAACATTCCTTCAAGTTTAGAAGAACAACACTAGCATGGCCTTCCTCAAGTTTTTCGCAGTGACTCTGCTCGTATCCCTTCTCGTCTCCCACTTCGCGGTCGCAGCGGAGGAAGCGGTACATATTAAGCGATTTTTTTGTTTGGAAAAGTTCCTTGTGAGTCTCATTGTTAACATATTCTCCTAAGCATCTATTTTGTTTTGCAGATTAGCACTAGCCAAATTTCAACCAAAGCCTACAACAAAATTGGTACATGTTTTCTCATTTTACCTGAATACATATGTACAAATAATTTAAATATGATTACAAATACTTAAAATCAGTATCCGGTGATTTACGTAGATTGCGGAGGTCAGTGCAGACGTAGGTGTGCGCTATCCTCAAGGCCGAATGTGTGCCAAAGAGCTTGCGGAACGTGTTGTGCCCGCTGCAACTGCGTTCCTCCGGGTACCTCAGGCAACCTATCAGTATGTGCTTGCTACTACAAGATGACCACACACGGTGGATTCCGCAAATGCCCATAAATTTAACATCACTCCTTTCTTGTTGATCAACTTGACAGACATTGATCATGTGAAGACATGTTTTTATACATTTTGTGTCCATCAATAAATGTGTTTAGTCTGTCTTTTTCCTGTTTTATGTTTTTTTAATAAAAGAATGTTTGGTGCATTTTTCAAGCTTTGTTGTACTTAAGGCCCAAAATGAGAAATTTGATGCAATGTTAGCCCACTTTGAAAAGGCCCATTTCAGGAAGAGGCCCAATTAATATAGTTAACAAATCTTAATTCAAAGATGGCGACCGTTTAGATCTGTCGGTGGGCTGTTGAGCTGTCATCTTTAAACCTATGGCCCACAAAACCGACGGCCAGGATCATCTCTGACCACGTTGACTTAATCGCAACACGGTTGATTACAAACTCATCACGTGATTAAGAATCCTTAATCGCAGCCCAAACGTCGGCCCAAAAGCTAATTAAAGTGAAGATGAAGACAAAGCACAAAACTTATAAAACACTAAACCCGTTCGCGTTTTCCAAGGAGAGAATCTTCTTCCTCAGCTGCTCGGTAGCTCTGTCTCTCGACGCGTAGATCTAGCCCGCCCTTAATTCCACCCGCGTTTTTCTGGGTTTTCGTTAATTGTTTCGGATCCCAAATTTGGAAATTGGGTTTTAGGGTTTGAGGTTGATTGAGTCGATTTGTTGATTTATTGATTTGTGTGCTCGCATTGTTGAATGCGAGCGAGTTGAGCTTGGTGTCATTGATTTTTAAGAAATGGGAGAGAAAAAGAGGTCGAAGGGATGTTGTGGGTGGTTTATTGTGGCGATCGTGCTGGCGGTTGTCATTGTTGCTGTCGTTTTGGTGGTGAGATCGAAAATGGGGAAGTCTGACAAGGCTGATGCTGTCCCTAGTGATACGCCTGGAGCCGTTGTGCAGAAGTATGGTGACGCGCTCAAAGTGGCAATGCAGTTTTTCGACATTCAGAAATGTATGTTTAATTCCTAAAAGATTATATTTTTAACTATTTAATTATTGCCTGTTGTTGTTAATCAATTCTTGAAAATGTGAGATTTAATTTGTTGATTGAAGACTCTTGTAGTTGTAGATCTGCAATTTTTTGTGAATGTCGGTAGCTTTGGGAATATCTTGCTTATGGTTTCGAGAGTGGAGTAGAGAAGTCTTATTGTATGGTATATTAATAAGTTTGTGTTTTTTTAAATTTGTAGCGGGTAAGTTGGAAAAGAATAATATTCCATGGAGGGGTGATTCAGCGTTGGATGATGGGAAGGAAGCAAAGTTGGATCTTTCCAAGGGTATGTTTGATGCAGGGGACCAGATGAAATTTGGCTTTCCTATGGCTTTTACTGCTACCGTCTTGTCTTGGTCTATATTGGAGTATGGAGATCAGATGAAGGCTACGAATCAGTTGGATGCTGCTAAGGGTTCGCTTAAGTGGATCACTGATTACCTTGTTGCTGCTCATCCGTCTGATAATGTGCTCTACATCCAGGTGAAGATGCAGTCGTTTTGGTTATATGTTAACTGTGTTTATGATAATGTATGTGCGTGTGCGTCTAAGATATATGTTAACTGATGTGTAATTTACTTGATATTTTTCATAGGTGGGTGATCCCGAGGTAGACCACGGTTGTTGGCAGAGACCTGAGGCTATGAACGAGTCGAGGCCTCTAACACAAATAAATGCAACTTCTCCAGGATCAGAAGTGGCAGCTGAAACAGCAGCTGCTTTGGCAGCAGCTTCTCTTGTTTTCAAGTCAACTAACCCTGACTATTCAGGCACACTCCTTGAGCATGCAAAGACACTGTTCACTTTCGCGGACAAATACAGAAAATCTTACAGTGTTAGCATCCCTGAAGTTCAGAATTTCTACAACTCTACTGGATTTGCTGACGAGCTATTGTGGGCAGCTGGTTGGTTATACCATGCTACTGAGGACAACACTTATTTCGCATACACTGAAAGACATGGAAAAGCTTTTGCTAATTTTGGAAATCCGACATGGTTTAGCTGGGACAACAAGCTAGCTGCAGTTCAGGTTGAATATTTGAAATACTTACATTTTCGACGCTTTTACCAAATTTTGGACACCGTGCATCACATTCACAATTTTGATATTTTGATCTTAAGCATAACACTGCAAGAAGAATAAATCTCCAGTTTTGACACTGTAAATGATTCATGCAGGTTCTCTTGTCTAGAGTGAGCTTTTTTGGTGGGGAAGATAAGGCAAATTCAGCAGCCTTGCAAGAGTATCGAAAAACAGCCGAGGCTGTAATGTGCGGTCTCTTTCCAAATTCACCGACAGCCACATCTAGCAGAACTGATGGTGAGTTCTTCACAATTTGATTTTACTTCGGATGTAAATATGCTTTTGTCTTCACTCATAAATTGTGCCAACTGCACTTTACAACGGAAGATATATTTGTATTCAAAGGCGTCCTATTTATTTGTTTGTCTTTGCAGTGGTTAATATGGGTGAGTGAGTGGAATGCTCTGCAACACCCGGTTGCTGCATCCTTCTTAGCTGTCTTGTACAGTGACTATATGCTCACATCTCGAACTGCCAAGCTGTCTTGTGATGGGAAGACTTACAGGCCATCAGATCTTCGGAAGTTTGCCATCTCACAGGTACTAAGTCTGTTATTGGGGTGCTGAATTCTGTTTTTATAAAAATAGAAAGTTGGGTATCTAAAACTATTTTTTTGGATTTTTCTTACAGGCTGACTACGTTTTGGGAAACAATCCTATGAAGCTTAGCTACCTAGTCGGTTATGGGGATAAATATCCAGTGTATGTACACCACAGAGGAGCTTCAATTCCAGCTGATGCAACTACAGGATGCAAGGATGGGTGGAAGTGGCTAGACTCGGACAAGCCAAATCCAAATATAGCTTATGGTGCTCTAGTTGGAGGACCATTCCTGAATGAGACGTACATAGATTCTCGAAATAACTCAATGCAAGGTGAACCAAGCACATACAACAGTGCCCTGATGGTTGGCCTTCTTTCTGGTCTGGTTACCACTTCTACAGTGGCTCAATCCTTCACTTAAATAGTATGTGATTGGTACTGTTACTGCAGTATCATTGGCACACTATGCCAACTAGTATGAAATGTTTATGATGAACAAATATACTCTTGGTTTGGAATGAGTTATGTTGATTGTGTATGTATGGCATTTCTATTCAATTCTATTAGATGAAGCAACTGTCCAACTGTGTCCATCAATTCTTCTGACAGTCTAGTAATTACACTTTTTGTAATCAAACTATCTATAGAAAGTGAATTTTAAAAACTGTGTATTGGCACAAGGATGAAAATATCTGAATAAATGAAAGCTATCACATTGTAAACAGAGATTAACTGATACAAATAATGTTACAAACTATAGATTCTAGTTTTACAATATGAATCCCTCTATGGTGATGTAAGTGTTTGTCAGTTTGGAGGGCAGCAAACATTCAACAGCTCAGCTATAACACAACACAACACAACATGCTGTAAACAAAGGAAAATATCAAATCCCTATCGCCTATTATTATTTGAGGGTGGCTGCCTACCTCTTTGGAGCGGAGCATATGGGTTGTGTCCTCGTTGAGGGGGTGCATATTCCCTAGGCGGCTGCTGAGACCAGTTGCCTGGGTGCTGACTGGGGTTTCCATAGGCTGGAGGTGAATATTGATCGTACTGAGGACCTGACCTACTGTAATAACCACTGGGAGGTGGTGTATACTGATTTTGCCTATTATCGTAGGTTGAGGATCCGGCTAAACCTGGAGGATAGTCAATTATGGCAGGAACTGCTCCAACATGTCCCTGATGTCTGGCATTTGATGGGAAATGATGCCAATGTGAAGGTGCTGGGTAGTATGGTGGTTCAACTACCACAGGGTTTCGTGCATAACCGCGATCCTGTCTATGGTTTAGACTGTTAACAACAAGCCTATGAGCGGCTTCATCAAGTCTCCTTCCAGAAACAACTCCAGGAGGGTTGATAACAAGCCTAGGATCAACGTCATTATAACTTCTGCCGCGAAATTGAGGTCCGTGTTTGTTTCCATTATTGTTTTGCCAGTTATTGTTTGCATTGTTGTTTTGCCAGTGCTTGCTTCCATAATTGTTTTGCCCGTGATTGCCTCCATTATTGTTTTGCCTGAAATTGGAACACAACACCACTTCGTAAAATAGAAGAAATCCATCTAGCAAGTCAACTCAAACAAAGCCTGTAAAAAGTCAAATATAGTTACAGCGTATTGAAGAGAAATGTCAATTTACCTTCCATTTTCCCAAGGTCTCCTCCCATTATCTTCATGCCATAAAGCAGGTGGAGCTTTGACATCCGCAATTGTGACTATCTGCAAGAAACACAAAAGTCTAACGGTATAAAACTACTGTATATACCGCCATGGAGTATTCTGCCATATATCACCACCAATGATAATATCACCACGTATTAGTCGTCATATGAAGCAAACACAGAGATATACACGGATTTATTGGTATTGCGGTCCCATTTGGTTCGTGTAAAACTAGAGGGTTGGAAGAATAATTGGAGGAAAAAATGAGGTGGTGTTTTGGATGTTCAAGGAAAATGAAAACAAAAATAAAAGACACTACAAACTTTTCGGTTCCAAAGGAAAACTATTTTCCATAAGATTTCCAAAGAAAGGTAAAAGCTGTCTCATTCAAGCTTCACTAACAAAGTCATTCAAGATCAATATTCCAACAAAAGGGTGACCAATTATCTATAAATAAACACAACACTATATACATCAAGGATATACACAAGCATGAAGCATGTATAGGGAAGACAATACAAAGTTCTGTGCTAGCGTACCTTTTTTGGGAAGACAACTCCGGAAGGAGGTCGTGTAATGTGTTTATGGACGTCAGGAAGAATGTAAATCGCACATCTAAATAAGAGAAGCGGAATATGTAAGTCAACTTTAAAGGGATTTAACACTGATCGAGAAATTATGGACATGTTTAGTAGTAAAGGTCTTACATCACTTGGTTGTTTATGACAATTTCCATTCCCTCAACAGGTGCCCTGAATACAGTAGTAAGAGGGTCCCCATTACAAAGCGATATATAGCCATTCATCCCATCACTGCAAGCAGACCTAAACAATATCAGAAATGATCCACATTGGTTTTAAATTTGTTTAATGGTCTAAATCTATCATAAGGAAGAAGTGGAAATACTGTTAAAATTTGCAAACAAGTTATTAACAAAATGATAACCTTGCCAATGGATCAATCTGTTCTTTAACTTTTGTTCGCTCCTGGCTGGTTAAATGTTTACATCGAGCATCAAGTGAAAAGATGTATGGAGACAAAGGATGAGATGTAGTCACAAACAACATCTCAAACATTGTACTATTCCTGCGAGCTTCCTCATCCTGCATATGTTTTAAGTAAATAAGTGATAGTAAGAGACAAACAAGGATAGTGTCAATCTAAAATCAAGGGTTGAATACCGTCAAAGTATGCTCAATCTTTTCAACTTCAGCAAGGAGACGAGCTTCATCAATAAATGGCAATTTGGCAATACCCTAAAAATATAGCAACAGATAACAGTGTTAAAGTGAAAATCTTGAAAAGACAGTAATCATTTAACTGGATGTATTCTGAGATCTAAGATCACTGAACCAGAATAAAACAGACCTGCCAAGAAAAGCGTTTTCCATTCATATCTACCTCAAAATCTGGCATATCAAGTAGGATTAAAATTTAGAAAAGTGTGTGGAGGAAAACAGTAACGCCTGCTTATAAAAAACCTACCGACGGGATAGAAATCAATTATTGGGGAAGAAGGATCTGTCATTAGTTTACGGTAATGCTCGGAAGCGCATGAGAGCTGCAGAGTTATAATAATTGAAGAGATTAGAGTGCATGTTGTTATCTATAACCAATAATAAAGTCAATATAAAATAACCAGAAGTGCACCTTGCAGCTGGGAAAACACCCAATAGCTGATTAAAGGGCTTAAAAGGAGCGCCTAATTCAAATTTGATGTCCAGCTGACTAAGATCTTTAAGATCAGATGCAAAAGGAGCATAGTGATAAGGATAAAACCTTGATACCAAAAAGAAAAACACCATGAGTAAATAGGAGCAAAACTGACTGAATACAAATTTATATGTCAGATAAGATAACACTAGAATGACATAACCATAGTTAAATTGCATCTCTAGTTTGCAGAGCAGCAGTAAGATTGAGGGTACACATAATAGTAAGCTCAAACAAACTTACCATTGCCATGAACAAACTCCTTCATAGTAATAGTGCATCACCCAGCATAATCCCTCTACATATTTCAGAACCTGCCACACAGCCATTGCAAAACTGCTTATCACCAAATAACAAATTATTAAACTAAAACAATTAGGCTTGTCAATCAGACTTTCAGGATCTGAAGTCTAGGAGATTGGAAAAAAGTGACTAAGGGTAGCTGGACTGCAAAAGCCTACCACATCTTTACGCACGGCTTCAATTTCCTCAGGAGTTCTGGCAGAAAACTTTTCCTCATAATACCTCTCCTTCCAGCCAGGTTCCCCCAATTTTATCTAGTAACAAAAAACCCATTAGTATGGGCAGCAGCTTCATAATGGACTAGTCATAACTCATAATCAGATTGCTGAAGCTCCAAGTCTCCGATTGCTGAAGTTAAGGCATGGAATATATCTCGAGAACAAAGCTGATACTAAATTAAGGCTTACTTAACTATACACATAAGCAAGTCAAGTGATACAAGAAAATATAGAGAACTAGAAAGTAAAGAATAAAAGAACATAGAATGCAGTCAAAATGGGTGGTATCATCGATCATAAGTAAGAGGCCACAAGCCCACAACCAGCCAGCTGTAGGAGAGTATGGCAAAAGTCGCAGTGTCCAGTATATCAACACAATGATAGATCAGAAACAGTGTTTCAAACCTTATCTTCCTCCTGTATGTCGGAATTGAATGCATCGTTTTTCTCACGCAACAATCCTTTAAGCTTTATTTTTAACTCTTCTTTGTTATCGTTTTCGTTTCCTGTACAAAAGAAAAATGGAGAAATCAGTATCAGAAGTAAATAAAAAGTTATGAAAAGGGTCGGCAAAAACATCTATCGGTAAATATGCATAGCATGAAAGATTAAAAATGCATCTCTTTTGAAAGAAAGTACTTCTAGGTCTAGGTCGTTTCTGCTTCAACAATGGCAGCACCAATTGAAGCCCCTGAAGACAATCGAGCAACTTTGTTGGGACGAGAAGTATCTCCCTTTTTTAAACTTATATGTTGGCCAGATTCGGCTTTTCCCACATTACTCAGCTTCCTACCAGATTCTCCAGACTGTTGAAATGGAGAAGGTGTAGGACCTGAAGCGAGACGAGAGCCGCTAAAGCGGCCAACAGGAACCAAAGAGTCTGGAATGACTTCAGGTCCACTGTCTTCCCTTCTTCTGGCTTGAGCTTTATCACGTTTTACTCTATCTGATTGTCTCTAAATAATAAAAAAGAAGAAAAGAT
Source organism: Sedum album (assembly GCA_006409495.1). Lineage (NCBI taxonomy): Eukaryota > Viridiplantae > Streptophyta > Magnoliopsida > Saxifragales > Crassulaceae > Sedum > Sedum album. The sequence goes on from QZGG01000009.1 coordinate 258,149, forward strand.
CAGGGTCTTTACGGGTAAAACGATGATAACCATGATAGGTAGTAAGCAATATGATATTTTAGAACAGAATTAACCTACAAAAAGAGAGCTCAAATATATCAAAACTATATAACAGGGCAACGGATTCTACTTCATCGAAGAGTTTACACGAAATGCAAGGTGCCATGGCACTTCAAATGTCATACAGGCTGGAGGGATGATGCATATAATGTATACATGGTAAAATAATAAGAAAATACTCATACTAATATCAAAGTATACTTTTAAATTAAGTATAACCTACAAGATGCAACTTTTCTTAACTCCAATTCCCGAGGACACACTTAGAATTCAAACTAACCTGGTGCAGTCTAGCTCTTTTTTGGAATATACTATCTTCATAAGACCCAACAGCTTGTATGAAATGTTCCACTCTGCTCAAATCGGGCTGCACCAAAACCCATAAACCAATATGAATTAATAATCGTTCTAAGGTCAAAACCAGAACAGTGCGGCACTATAAACAAATTGTGACCTTAAGGTTAAGTAATCACAGCAATCTACCTGCGGTCCATCAGTCAAATACCCTCCAAATGACTTAAACTCCTTTTTGTAAACAGCCATTAACAGATTTATTGCACCCTGAACAGAAAGAATCCAATATCAAAAAGATGCTCTCTAACAAAAATTATTCCGCGGCCTTAAGCCTTAAACCTGCAGATTATATTTCTGCAGGTCCATTGTAACTACCTTTAACATCAAATGAAAGACTAATGAAGAATTAAAATACATGCAGTATACCTCGCGGATCTCTAAAGTAGGCATGTGCGGCAAAAAATCATTGCCAACGAAGAAGCAAATGAAAATAAAGTCATCAACAATCCGTTCAATATCAATCTCAAATGGGGGATTAGGAATTCTGAATTCATACTCCAGATATTCCCTGAGAGTCCAAATGTTTAGAAACTGCATCAACATACAAGGTAAACACATATTGTATCAAAATGAACATGTGTAAGATGTCCTTGAATCAAATGATCTCACTAACCTGATATGGTTTCTTTGGTGTGGCAACAGCATCACCTTTCTCATCAAATTCACCTGCCTTTCTCTTGGGTTTTCCTTCACAATCTGCTGCTAAATGGCCCACTTGCCCACATAAGAAGCACTTGTCTTGTTGACCAGGAGCATACACAATCTAATTCACATGGTCAATCACATGAATCAAAGCAAAGGGGAGACCATGTTTAACAAAGGATAGTAAAAAAATAAAATATAGTACATGCAAGTGCATAAAAATAAAAACACTATCTTGACAGATGAACACAAAACAAGTTTTTTAGTTTTTACAGAATACTGACCTCTCTGAGAATCGCAAAATGAATTTCATGGGTAGCCATACCCAACATGATGAGATCCGCATCCTTTTATAATCACAAAAAACGAACTAAATTTACAAAAAACTCCAATGGGTGACATGGAACCGAGTTCACAAAGATTAAATTGATAGGAAACGGAATATACCAAGCCATACAAACAATGACGAGTATTGGGATCATATCCAGGGAGGTTCCTTTGAAGGCGAATGTATGACATTATTTTGTGTTCCCCTTCACCGGGAACATTGGCATCAGAAAGGATAACCTGGCCAGGTAATAATGTAAAATCCAGTTACAATGTTCTTCAGTATTAAGAAGACTACAAGGCATGGTGACTGCATAAGAGGTGCATAATCAAAAGCAAACCTTAACGGATTTCCATCCAGGGTCATTATTGAGCCTAAGATGGATGTAATATTGCAATGCAACTGATAGAACTGCCATAAACTCAGTTCCAGGAGTGATGACATTTGAATCAAAAACTTGTGACTCAGATTTAGGTGGAAGTTTCCGTCCCTCCTTCTCAAACTCAATGCGTAAGCGCTCTTCTTCAGCGGCCTAATATAACCATAAAATAACAAAGATTACAAAACCATGTACTACAAATGAGATAAACAAAGTGAAAATGTGTTTGGCATGTTCAAACTGAGACTGTGGGGCCCGAATATAGGAACAATAAGAAAATAATTTAACAGCTTCTTTCATGCAAAGAATCTACATACTGCATCAGCTGCATCTTTTGCTGCTCTAAATCGTCTAGATCTCTGTTGGTTCATCTTAGCTCTAGGGGCAACACCATCTGTCGAATATTATACCAGAAAAAAACCAAATTTAATATAAAAATAAATAGGATAACTTTCAAAATGGACCATAACAAAACTTACCAATAGCCATATACAGTAATTTTCTAGGCCGCACCATGTTAAATAGTCTGTCAATATAATCAAACACGCACTCAAACACTTCTTTGAAAGATGTCGGGGAAGGCTGCAATTGGTCAGAATTAAATCTCATTAGCTTGAACCATAAAAGCCTCACTTTTCAGACTGATCACTCCAACAAGTAAACAAATTCTACCAAGATCTCTATCAGATTACATATTTCAAACATAATCAAATACAATGTCCCCACAAACAAGCAAAATTTTGAAAGGTAAAAACAATACCCTATCCTCAGGATGGAAACATGGATGAATGATTCCATTCATATCAAGGTACAGATTGTCGAATTCAAGGTTATTGGGATTGGGTTTGCTGGTATCGACAGGGATCGATAAGCCATCAATCTCAACAGGTTCCTCCTCAACAACATCAACAACTATCAAAGGGTATTTCTCAGCTAACCATCGATAAAACGCAGGGACACCCATCGCCGATGTGAATTGGACCGAAACGAAGGCGAATTCGATACGAAGTGAGCGGCGGAGCAGAACGGATAAACCCTAACCCTAATTTTTAGCGAGCGAGTTGCAGAGGAAGGAAGATAGAATATGCTAAAGAGGATATACCGAACCGGTGGATTGATGACTGAACCAACCGATTTCTGTCACACCTCGGTTTAACTATTTAAGTGTTTAGATTTCCTTAATTGGATCAGTTTAATTAAAAATGACTTATGTTCGAAAAGGACACTCAATTTTTTGTGAAACGGAAAGATATTATAGTCAATTGTTGATTTAATCTAGCAATGAAGAACGTTCGAAATTGATTCATCCTATATTATCAAAAAATAAATTGATTCATCCTAAACTTTACAATCGTCGTCAGATCTCTTAAATTATTAATAAATAAATATCCAGATTGTATTTCATGATAAATTATACTTCATAATCTTCAATTGAGATTTGGATTAAAGACATGAAAAATTGAAAATCTGAATTTTGTGAATGCGTAAAGTCATCAGTAGAAGAGAAGACCACATGAGCTCGAGCAACAATATCAACGTCATTCTGATCAGTGTCCACAACACAAATCCCTAAGATTAGACCAAAGACAATGAGTGGACATCTTCGCATTTGACGGCATCTCTCCCTCTGTCGTCCACCACCACCACACTCTAAAGAACAAAATGCTTTCCAAATTTAGATTCCAATCATCAATCAACAACAAACTCCATTTTCATCGGATCCCCAATTCCCAGACCACCACACTCTTCTCATCTTTCACTTCCCAATCATGTCTCTAACCATCAAATCCAACTTTTCAAGTCAATTCAACCTCTGTTTCCGCAAACCCATTTCCCAAAATCCCCAAAGTTCCAACCTTTACTTCAGATCAACCAGTTTCAATCCCAACGCTTCTGAAATTTGCAATGTCATCCCGGTTAGTAAGACTGAAGGCAGTGGCACTGTGAGGCCGATGGTTGTGAAGAGCTCGCTGATTGATCCGGATGGAGGTGTGTTGGTGAATCTTGTGGTGGAGGAGAGTGAGAGGAGTTTGAAGGTTGGGGAGGCTGAGAGGATGCCTAAGGTGAAGCTGACAAAGATTGATGTTGAGTGGGTTCATGTGATAAGCGAGGGATGGGCTAGTCCGCTTAGAGGGTTTATGAGGGAGAAAGAGTATCTCCAAAGCTTGCATTTTAACAGCCTCAGGTTGGAGAGTGGGGCTGTTGTGAACATGTCGTTGCCCATTGTGTTGGCTATTGATGATGAGACTAAGGGAAATATCGGTACTTCTAGTGACGTTGGATTGGTTGGGCCTGAGGGTCAGTTGATTGCCATTCTCAGAAGGTATCATCTTTTTGCATAAATGAATGTTTGCTTTTGATTTAGGAATAGATTAAGCATCTCTCGTTCTATATGCCATGTGAGTTATATCTTGAATCTTGATTTTGAAGACCTTTCTGCCATTTCATATATATTTGTTAATCATTTTGCTGCATACGCTTTATATTGTTTCGTCAGTATTTCTTGTTTCTATTTGCTAATCCATTATTTGATCTGCTCAAGCAGAATGCTTATGTAGTTTTCATTGAAACGTTATTGAATAACAAATGGATAATGTTGTTTATGGTTTTTAAATAATGTTTGTTTCACTTACAGCATTGAAATATATAAGCATAATAAAGAGGAGAGGATAGCGAGAACATGGGGGACCACGGCTCCAGGGTTACCATATGTTGACGAGGTGATTACTCCAGCAGGGGACTGGTTGATTGGTGGAGACTTGGAACTATTGCAGCCCATTAAGTATAATGATGGTCTGGATCACTACAGGCTCTCACCTCAGCAGCTGAGGAATGAATTTGATAAGCGCCAGGCTGATGCTGTATTTGCATTTCAGTTAAGGAACCCTGTGCACAATGGGCATGCTTTGTTGATGAATGATACTCGAAGGAGATTATTGGAGATGGGTTACAAGAATCCGGTTTTGTTGCTTCATCCTTTGGGAGGTTTCACCAAAGCTGATGATGTGCCATTGGATGTTCGGATGGAACAACACAGCAAGGTATTTTGTTGAATTCATCATGCTGCAGCATTTTTATTTTCTGCGCTGTGTCATGCTAACTGATGTCCATGTTCTATGGTTTTTGCATTTAAGGGACCAATTATATAAATATCAAAGTCATCTAAGTTTAGTAAGCTATGTTATTTCAGGTTCTCGAAGATGGAGTTCTTGATCCTGAGACCACCATTGTAGCCATCTTCCCATCACCAATGCACTATGCAGGTCCAACCGAAGTACAGTGGCATGCTAAATCCCGTATAAATGCTGGTGCAAATTTCTACATAGTCGGCCGTGATCCAGCTGGCATGGCTCATCCAACAGAGAAAAGGGATTTGTACGATCCTGATCATGGGAAAAAGGTTCTAGGAATGGCTCCTGGATTAGAGAAGCTGAACATTTTGCCTTTCAGGGTAATTTCTAGTCAGATGTGATTTTATAGTATTATATCTGTTGCCGCTTTTTTTAATAGATCTAGAACTGCCACTGATGACTCGTTCATGTATAATCGTGTGATATTTAGACTATAATAATCAGTTACTGCTGATGCAAAACATCTAAAATCCTTAATGAGGTCAAGCTCTCAAGTATCTTGACCTTTGATTCATATTCAGGTGGCAGCCTATGATACTCAAGAAAAGAAGATGGCTTTTTTCGATCCTTCTCGAGCCCAAGATTTCCTTTTCATCTCTGGAACAAAGGTATGATGCCCATTTCACTCTTATTTCTTTTGCATGATCACCTTTGACAAAATTTAAGAAATCAGATTGTCTTTTGCAATATTATGTTGCTAATTGCCTAATGAAGCAACTGTGTGAAATCTCCTCTCTATTGATCTCCTTGTACTACATGTAGGCTTAAAAGATTCAAGTAATATTATTTTTGCTCGGCTTCTGCTGAACTGTGATGCTAATGAATGATAATTTTCAAACTGCAGATGCGGACTTATGCAAGAACTGGTGAAAACCCTCCCGATGGATTCATGTGCCCCAGTGGCTGGGAAGTCCTTGTCAAATATTACAAAAGCTTGCAAGCCGAAGATACTGCACAGCAGCCTGCTGTTGCATCTGTTTAGCTATAAAGATCTCAAAACTGCGGATTAAGGTAGGTGATCCAGTTGTGAAACTACAAATCAGGATAGGTGTGGGCTTGTTCGGCCAGAGTTGCACCATTGTGCTTTTAAATTAAATGCTTCAATGGTCATATGATGCAAAGCTTTCCATAACTGTGATTTTGAATATGAACCAACCCAAGATGTTGTCTAGTGCTTCTTCTATCTTTAATAACATCGGGCTTTGCTGACAACTTATTTGTAACTTCATTCGAATGTCCAGGCTAGTGTTATCGTGTTAAGCTTAAAACTTCTGAATTCGTATCACCACGTGAACGAATAACTTCAAATTTACGTCGTTTTGATTCTCGCTCGCTCCGCACATGAGGTTGGTGCATAACATCACACCTCTCTTGCACGACAAATAAACAAGCATTACAATTTAAAGAATAGTACTAAAAATTCAAGGACAATAATGTATTGTATTATTATTATAATTGTTAAAAAATATTAAGTAGTAATAATTTGATTCATTTGACAGAGAAACATGGCGCCGGCAAACATTCTAAAATTCCCACATCAGTCCCTTTAATAACAAAAATTTACAATTGGATCCAGCATGCTATTTACACACTAGTCCTTTAATTTTTACGTAATACCGGTTCACTCCGATTCAGAACCAGGGACGACTCGGTGGAAAGAACGCTCACACTCTTCTGCCGTCTCCTTCAAGTTTCACGAACCGGACTGAACCAAAAGAATTGAATTATAAACCAAACAAACCGAATCAATCCTCAATAACCGGTCCAATTCACCAGGTGGTTTTCCTAGCCAACGTGTGATGATGATGAAGCAGCGGATTGGAGTCAGTCAAGTAATCGGCACCGTTGAGTACATCCACGTGGCAGAATCTGAGTGCATCTTCACGGTTACCAAACCGAGCCGAACTGACTTTCGGACCAGACCGAGAGATGGACCGAAGAACTTGCTCAAAAACGACCTCGTCGCAGGGGATGGCTAATGGGCCGTGGTTGTTAAATCCGAACTCTTCTTCGGCCTGGTTTAGTAGATTCTGGAAGATCGGATGGTTTAAGTAGGAGGCTCGGACGACGAAGCGAGTCCGATCGGCGCCGACGTAGACGGCGATGTGTCCGGATGGTACGTCGGATGGGATACGGCGGCAGGTATGTGTTGATACTGCTTTGTTTCGCCAACGTTTTAGCATTTGCCTGAGCCGGACAATGTGGCGGATTTTGCTGCATTTTCCGGCGCCGGTTGACATTTTGAATTTGTGGATTTCGAATGTGGATGAAAGAGGTGGGGAAGGAGTGTAGATTTATAAACTTTTGGAATGCAATTGAGTCCTTGTAGTATGGTTTTGTTACAATTTTGCTTAGATACTTTTCATGATGGTAACATTTGTGGAAAATCTAGTGAAAAGTTAATCAATAAAGATTCATGTTTGCATAAGATTTGATCTTAATTCATGCAATGTATCAGAAATGATGTAATTTTGCTGTAAAATCTATTTTGAAATAATCCATGAACTGCTGAATAGTTGAACTCATTTGATACTCGAGTTATAGCTTGATTAATTTAGTTGGTTTGTCAGAACTATGTTTAGCGTATGTTATGAATCGGATCGCAGTCGGAGCTATATTCGTATCAGATAACGATATGTCTGTCTATCGGCGGAGGAGTATAACAACATAAAAAAACATCAATGGAACTCACCACATGCCAAGTTTTGTAAAGGGTTTAAACTTTGTTTTGTGTTCATTGAATAATGAGAGTTAGTAAGTTTAAAATCAAATCTAAACAACATATCTTTATAGAAAGATTATGATGTTTTTTAATCATTTTTGTCTGATACCTGCTTTTGATTTAGTTTAAAGTGATTAGTATAACTGAGTTATGATTAGTCGAAAAGAAAAGTGGTAGTTAAAATGGCATTTTATTATACAGTTGTTTACTTTTTTGGTGATGAAGGTCTTAGTGTAACCATACCCATGTGCAAGGATGCTGCAAGTTCTTGTCTCATTGTTTTGAGCTCATTTAATATCACGAAAACATTCATTTAATAAGTTGTTTTTATATGTTATTGCAGGTTATATTCAGAAACAACCAATAGGACTGGTTTGTTTCTTGATATTGAAACATGGACTGATCAAAAGTTCAGGCACAAATGTAAGGGAAATATACTTTTCAAGGTAGATAAAAATGTGACATCTTTGACGGCTTGAGGCAAGTCGAAAGTCGAAAGTTTCAATTGCTCAAAATGTTTTGTTGAATCCATAACATTCGTCCCTTGTCCTGAGTAGTACTACCCTTCAACGAATTTGTTGAACTACATATATTTTTCTTTATCCGAAAAAGCATACTTAAACAGGTAGGCAGTGGGGGCTAGCCAAAGGTGCATTGCACTGCGGAAATGCGCTTTTGAAGCTGGCAACCCAATCATACACAGAACATACAAGAGCCGTCCGTGAAGCAAATCTTCTGGTCTTTAGTGGCATGGCTCACAAGAAAAGCCATTGAATGAGATGCTTTGAGTGATATGTGCAGCTGCGAGCAATTGGAGTTAAAGATATGAGATAGTTAATTACCACTAATGGCAGACTCCCTGAAGGCTGAACTGAGCTTCAATCCAACTACCTCATTATATCACCAACTTGATCTGATTTGCCTACATCATTGATTGTTCTCATGTACTCTTGTTGTTTATAAATCACACATTCACTCACACCCATATTCCACTTGTTCTATTACATATATTCTAGTGCTGATTCCTGAAACTGTATCTACATTCACTTCAAATAATGCAATTGCAGAATGCAGAGCATAATCGAGCAAATTGGCGATCAGCCAATCCTGAATTCTTTGAAGCAGTAGTGCCTTCATGCTCTATAATTGAGCTGGCAGTTACAAAATATTCAATTATCACCATAATGGCAATAACTATGTCAGTCCATCTCCCACACTGACCAAAATTTTGGCAGATACATAACCTGATAATTCTATGATTGAGCTGCCAGTTACAGTGCACAGATCTAAAAAAATTCAATCAACTCCTAACTCATCAATAAAATCTGGAAGATGGTAGAAACTTCCCATTATTTTAATATCCAAGCGGCGGAGTTTTGTCACATTACATGTTACATCTAATAAAGGTTGTCCTTTTTCCACAATTGTAATACAAAATGAAACAGCTACAACTAAAGTGTAAACTAACAAGGTAAACAAATCAGTTTCACCAACCTATCAACCCATTCACATCTGATCTTTTAACAATCATATACTCAGAGGCCATGCCATAACTATAGCTAATCATGTAGCATCAATAAATAGGCTTATAGTTTACCAGTTCTCCAAATCGAAGATGATGATTGAGTTGGTCACTAATAACTCATCACTAAAACAATCTTGATTCCATTGTACATGGGTCTAGTACAAAGTACATATTATTCCAATAGAATGTACAATAGGTCTTGTTTATGCATGTTAAGCAAGTTGGGATGAACTGTCATGGTAGTGCTAGCAGTTTACATGTAATACTTAAAACTAGTACTAAATCATTTCCAAAAATAACAATAATATAACAGCAAACATAAATAACAATGTTCATATATAAGCACAAAGCTTCTTACCTTAGTTGGCATCACCCCTCCACCTTTCCAAAACAAACATGGAACATGTAGAATTGTTCAAGAGGGGTATATTATTTGAAAAAACCAGAACACATCCCTTTTTGAGGAAAACCAATGAATCTGAACACATTGGATAAGTTTTTTGTGATGAACTAATTATAAATGCATGTCCTTCAATCTGTATCTTCCTGTGGCTGGACTTGAGAGGTGAAACAAAGCGCTTTTGAAGCCATCCAAAATGACCCTTAAATATGGTGCTTCTACTGTTTTTTGTCTTCTGCTTTCCTTGGCTGCAAGCAATAAATATAAATAGGATTAGTAAGTAACTATCTTTTAATAATTAACTAATCCACAAATTTAAATAATCCTTGAAACAAATGTAAATGGATTCGCATCGTACTCTAAAAATCCAATTACTCAACAACAAGACTCATCATACAATATTATCTAAAAACAGAATATTCTTATTATACAGAGCCATTTGCCTTGTTATAATGAAATCCTTGGGTTCGTGTTGTCCCCTGTAGTTGGACACCCCAGCTGACATTCTATCCACAAGTGTTTGACTCAAGTCGAGAGTATAAACTTTGAAATAATAAGACTTCAACAATAGTGTACAGAAGAATTTCTAAACCAAGTAGGCTTCATGAATTTCTTAGCATATATTCATACCATAACTTCAGTTGGCTAGCCTAGAATTCTGTTAGTTCTGAATGAGAACCCGATTATATAGAGTCCCAAACCAGTAGCAATAAGAGTTGCCCTTTCAGGTGTTCGAAACTTAAAATTCTGCATTAAGACATTTCACTCGCATGGTTGATCTATAGTGTATATATGATAACATAAACCATGTGCCTTGTTTACAAAACAACTTTATTTGCTCATGTTTATCGTAAGGTCGATTACTGATAAATATAATACCACTGCATTGGTTAGAAAAATCATTCAGGATCACAACATTAACAATATAAAAACTGGGATAGCCAAAGCATTCTTCTCGACACGACTAATCATACCTATGATGAAAAATGATTCTCCATAATACATACATGCAAATCACTGCTCAACTACAGATTTCCAAAATTCACGAATACGAGAGATGGCCAAGCCAAACAGCTTGCATGATAGAATCATTTTAAATAATCGATCATTTCAAATACGCAATTAGAAACCCTTTATCTGCAAATGATATATTATGCAAATAAGCAATGGTGCAATATTGAACTTACCGAACCAAGAAAGCATTTCGGAATATATGTATTATAGAGAATCCTACCATTTTTACGGCCATTATTACCAATAATGTCAAACTCGAATAGCCACAAAGCTCAAACAAGAAACCATAAAACTAAAAAAGTTTTCATATGGCCAGAAGAGATGCAACTATTCCTAACACTGAAAAAATTGATCATTTCTCAATACCTATAACCACCTGAAAGAGCAACATATTGCTGATTGGTCAAGGTCAACCTATTTTGCTTTCTTAAATTAAAGAGAGTAAACTAAACAAGCAGCACAACTGAGTTAAGTTCTACTGCATCTTACTGATGCACGCCTCCCATTCGACAAAATGACTCTCCAACTAAGTAAACAAAAATCAAGAAAAAACAAACAAGTGAGAGCAACAGTGACCTTAGTTCCGGGCGCATGCTGAAGAAGCTCCTCTTCCGGAATAAAAACAGGCCACTTCTCCCAGCTTCACGAAACATCTGCTCAGTTTCAAGATGCTGTCCTTTCTCAAGTATCATAGTACGAATAGTCTGCGCAGGAGTTGAAGTAGCGTCGAAAACCTCCTCGACGCCGTTAACGAAGGTGACGGTAATCTGAGGCGGATGGTCGTCAGTGCGGCGCTTGACTTGTAGTTGACAAGCAGGGTTGGATTCCTTAGCCTTGCGCGCGTTGCACTGCGCCAGGAACTCCATACACGCCGCCGTCCGCGGATCTAAGGCGTTGAATTCGATCTTTACTCGCGACAAAAACTTCAACATTTTCACAGATTTTTTCTTCTTCGTCGCTTCCGACTGTTTGATCTAGGGTTTGCTAATAGAAGGAGATACTCTTTAAACGTCGTCGTTCAGTCCTCTATTAAAATATATTATTCTTTAATTAATTTAAATAGATTTAAATAAATTTGTTGAATGCAATTTTTATATACAAGTTATTAATACAAGAAAAATGAATAACTGATTTTTGTTAATCCAATGATTATGCAAATAAAGTGACATTGCGATAGAAGTAAACATTTTTGTCGTGCATCATCATAAATCTGATTCTTTGGACAAATTTTCAGAAGGTTGCATGCACACCAAAAATTTAGAACAGGTAAACTTGAAGGAACAAATGAGGGAACAGTGAAGACAAAAAGCATGCACAACAATTAAGCGCTCAGCTGCATCATCAATTTTAAGCCACTAAGGGCGGGCATGGTTGGCCTTTGGCAGCACGGAAGAAACATGTTTCGTCGTTAAATATGATCTCTGCAACTCCATTGGTCAAGACCTTTAGCAAATTCATGTGCAGGTTCTGCTGTTGAGACTCTATGCACCTGTAATCTCTCTGTCCATCTTCATTCGTTTTGCAACAGGCATGCTACGCTGCTGGAATGATGCGTCATGCTGGAAAGGACAGTTGGCTCCATTCTTGCACCCACGGGGAGTATTGAAAAACATGCAAGGTTTCATTATCTTTGCCTTTGAGAGGAATCTCTGTGCTGGAGGTTATTTCGTGGCTGATCCTGGTTCATTCCATAATGAGAATTAGGGCGAGGTCCAAACTGTTGTGGCACTTCCTGTCTATCTTCTCCATGTTGCTGAATTAAGCTCTTATAGTAGTTCAAGTCTCGTGAAGGTGGAATTGGTGCTGAATGAGGTCCTTGAACATGAGGTTGCACAACACTGTTTGTGGGAGGATAGAATGGCCCATTATGCGAGATTAATGGTATAGCATGTGTAGGCCGGCTACTCTGACCAGAGAATGGGTTAGATAGATTCACAGGAGTAAAATTCTGCTGAGGAGTTTGAAGGTTGTTGGCACTGTAACCATTTGCCAACTTCTCAACCAAATTCCGATCACTGAGAATCTGAACTAGTAGCTCATGATCAATCATGTTCTCTGGGTCATTGGTTTTGGCAATAGCATTGTAGGCAGCTGAAGCTGCAGCTGCCATATCAGGTTCAACCGCCGGGGAGGTTACGGTATGAATTCTATCACTGGAAGAGGCGCTTGCGTTATTATGGACGCCATACATAGCTGTGGACATGCTTCCTGAGGCAGCCACTTGGCCCTGCGATCCAATTTGCTCTGATGCCACGGAGTCATTTGGTGGGTCATCCACGATGTCTTCCTCTTCAATGGGTGTTATTGGGATTATAGGAGGCTGTTGGTGATTATTTTGAGTCTCACTAACATCCACTGAATAGACAGCACTACACATAGATGTGAGGGGAATTGGTTAAAGAAGACACGGATATTTGAAGGAAACAATGATCTGCAAAAAAAATTTAAACACTTGTTTTGAAAAAGGTGAGGAAAAGGATTTTACTTGGGAGGTATGGACGATGGGCGTGGATAAATGGCTTCAAACACCCGCAGCCCCCTATGATTCTCAGCTTCAACCTCTTGACTTTCTTCTCCAGCGGCCACGTGCCAAGCGTCATTCATTGTCAACTGTAAGTAAAATTAAGTAGAGAATGATTTACCTATTAGAAACTCAGTGGAATATGCCAAACACATTAATGTACTATGAATATACTTTACTCACTTTGGAAGGACGCTTCCATTTGATAGTAGGAACTTCCAATGCCAAGTTTGAATGTTTAGTATGTTGAACTCCCTCAAAACCAGGCGGCAAATTGTCTTCGGAGGAGGTCGCAGCCCCATGTAGATGAGACAACGTCTTTGCCTGGAGATGATCCTGTGTGGCTATACCAACTCGGGATGGAGCTTCGTCATTTAGAAACAGCCGAACCTGTAGATCACAGTAAATATAAGTCGTTGCAAATTTATAGTTACAGATGCCCTCAATCCAAATTAATTGTGATGATGGATGACTCTACATTCAAAATCCCGTAGTAATTTCATTCCACCTAAAGACAGTGAGGTTATGGAACTCATGTATGATGTATCCCTAGGTGACGCCAAAACTTGACTAAAAGCTATACACAAGTATTTTACTCAACATTGAGCAGTCAACGCTTTACATGAACAAAAAGACAGGTAAATAATATTCAGGTCATGCATACATTAAAACAACTCTAGGACTAAAAACTCTACTGCTGATTAAGTATCTAATCAAATTAACAGCTTGGCCAGGTTGATTCACAAACTCAACGAGCAGAAGCCTAAACAAACAAATTTATTTCAAATGACCATTCTCAGCAACTTTAGTATACCGTCAGAATTCGACATCAGGATGAGTGGTGCTACAATGACCCACCATCACTTGTTGGAACAATCCGTGTTTGTTTTAAAAATTTCGGAAACTAAAAACAAAGACTAAATCGACAATTTGTAGATGGTACTGTTAAGCTCTATGAACTAACGCACTCAGACAGAAATAACTTTACACTGAGATCCTAAACTTCAAAATAAATCTAAATCTCCTGTAAGTACAATCATATGACTTAAACTGATAAAATCAAGTCCAAATATCTCATCAATAAATCATTTAAATCAAGCATAATACAAAAATGAAAACAAGCAAGCATCTGCAGCTTCATACAGCAACGAGTCGATACCTGACAGAGATTGGGATCGGAGACCCACGAAACGCGTCTGGTTTTGGAACCGCGCATGTTAATAATTCACCAAGCTTTGTATATACTTAAATTATTAACCAATCCGAAGAGCAGATTCACGGAGACTTAAACAACCAAATCAATGGATGCTAATTCGAATCGAAGTGTAAGTTTGAGAATTGGTGGTCGAAGTTACGATCGGGTGCGGATCGAATCGATTGATGGAAAGGGCGAGATGAGGAGGGAGCCCTAGCTAGATCCTCTCTCTTCGTTTGCTTCGACCGCCGCTTCCCGTGTTGCGGTTTTTATTTTTAATTAATTAATTTGCTGGAAGATATTTTTGATTTAATTAATAATGTCATTTTACAAATAAGTGAATTTAGGAGGCTACAAGCAATTATCCAGTAAAAATATTAGAAGAAAGTTGAAAAAATCTCGATTATAATTTATCTAAATAATTTAAGGAATGAAATTTAATATTATACAAAAACGTCAAAATAAAACGTTGATATTTTTTACGAACACTTTAATAAAATTACAAACTTCAATTTCGTTTTTCTTTTGATAGTTTCCATTTATTACTAACTAGTACTCTCGCAGCACAGTCTAATCTTGATAATGAATGCTTATATGTTCATTAATATTGTTATGGAATTGGGTTGCTGCTTGTTGGTTATGATTTCTGTTCAAGTTTTATGAAAAGGTGATTTATAAAATTATAGTCTAATCTAGCTATCAAATCATCACTTTTTATTTAACTTTATATACATTTTATTAAATATTCTAAATATATTTAGGAAATTTTAGGTCTTTTTTATTTTTTATTGATATATATCTATTTTATATGATATATTTTTAATATTTAATATTTAATATTTAATTAATTTATATTACGGTCCGGACCGGACCGTACCGTAAATCTCTTGGACCGGACCGTAACCCGTAAATCTGAAATTTTATGAACCGTGGATCGGACCGTAATTAGACCGGAACCGGACCGTAAATTACGGTCGATCCGATCCGGGTTTACAGTCCGGTCCAATTTTGTGCATATCTAACTGTAATATGTGTCGATTTCCTTTCAGTTGAGATGAGTCGGTTTGTGAGGGCAATTTCGTCATTAAAAGATCTCGGTTTGGTTGAATTGGGCCATTTGGTGTACATGAAAAAGACTCGGCCCAGCTGTATTGGACCGTCACTGAGTTTAAGTTTTAATTATACAACTGATAATTGGACCGACTTAGTCGCGTAAATATTACGTATAACGATTATTTCAAAAATTAAATTGCTTTATAAAATTAGGAAACTTTCTAGAATCTGATTAATAACGGTTACATAAATCTGCTTATAAATATACAAAGAGAGATGGCGGTGGAGCGTATTACTTCCCCAATTTTGGAATTAGGGTTCCGTCGGACCTTTCGCGCCCAGCGATTGGGGCTGGAGAGTGCCTTCGTAGCGCAATCACGCTCGGATTTAGTTTCAAACTTCGTGCGTCAATTTCATCTTTCGTTTTCGTATGCCCTCGTCGACAGGTACGTGCAATTTTATCGGTGTTTAGGGTTTTGATTATGGTCGATTATTGTGTTTGAAAACTGATTTCAGTCCCGAAACGAACTTCATTACTGGAATCTTTATAATCTTTTGGATTAGATTCATCTTTTGAATCTTCATTCCCGAAACTTATTTTGTACAGTGACTTCGAAGATGATGCCGATTCTCACCAAATTATTTATTTCACAAAGAAAATAGAGTTACGGAGCCTCTATCAAAATTTTTGAAGTTTCTTGAAATCTTTGAAGAAGAGGCGTACGCGAGACAGAATCTGAGGTAAAGCTACCCTTGATTATAAATCTGAGGCTTGAGTTGAATTGGTTGAGTAAAATGTTGTTTCAACTATTGAATGATCATCATGATTTGGTTATTATCTTACTGGCTTGGTGAGGAATGAGTTGAAATAGGTAAGTATAAGTATAACGGCGGTCAAACATGATATTAACTATCATTAGTTGACTATAATATTTGACTTGGTGAGGTTTAAGTTGTATTGGGTGAGTCTAATGGCGGTTAAACTGTTTTTTAATCGTCACAAGTTTGTAATTATCTGACTGACTTGGTGAAGCATGAGTTGGTCAAACATTGTGAGGCGTTATTTCGGACTGGCTTAAGTTGAATTGGGTGAGTACAATGGTGGTTAAATTGGTATTGACTACCATCTGTTGGCTATTAATTATAACTTGGTGGGGCTTAAGCTGAATTGGGTGATTACAATGGTGGTTAAACTGGTATTAACCATCATCTGTTGGCTTAAGTTGAATTGGGTGAGTACAATGGTGGTTAAACTGGTATTAACCATCATCTGTTGACTTAAGTTGAATTGGGTGAGTACAATGGTGGTTAAACTGGTATTAACCATCATCTGTTGGCTTAAGTTGAATTGGGTGAGTACAATGATGGTTAAACTGGTATTAACCATCATCTGTTGACTATTATTTATAACTTGGTCTTAAGTTGAATTGGGTGAGTACAATGGTGGTTAAACTGGTATTAACCATCACCGGTTGGCTGTTGGCTATTATTTATAACTTGGTCTTAAGTTGAATTGGGTGAGTATAATGGTGGTTAAACAGGCATTAACCATCATCTGTTGGCTATTATTTTTAACTTGGTGGGACTTAAGTTGAATTGGGTGAGTACAATGGGGGTTAAACTATTAACCATCATCTGTTGGCTATTTTTTTTTAACTTGGTCTTAAATTGAATTGGGTGAGTACAATGGTGGTTAAACTGGTATTAACCATCATCGGTTGGCTGTTGGCTATTATTTATAACTTGGTCTTAAGTTGAAGGGTGAGTACAATGGTGGTTAAACAGACATTAACCATCATCTGTTGGCTATTATTTTTAACTTGGTGGGACTTAAGTTGAATTGGGTGAGTACAATGGTGGTTAAACTATTAACCATCATCTGTTGGCTATTATAAATAATAACTTGGTGGGGCTTAAGTGAATTTTGTGAGTACAATGGTGGTTAAACTGGCATTAACCATCATCTGTTGGCTATTATTTTTAACTTGGTGGGACTTCAGTTGAATTGGGGGTGAGTACAATGGTGGTTAAACTATTAACCATCATCTGTTGGCTATTATAAATAATAACTTGGTGGGGCTTAAGTGAATTTGGTGAGTACAATGGTGGTTAAACTGGCATTAACCATCATCGGTTGGCTTAAGTTGAATTGGTTGAGTACAATGGTGGTTAAACTGGCATTAACCATCATCTGTTGGCTATTATTTTAACTTGGTGGGGCTTAAGTTGAATTGGGTGAGTACAATGGTGGTTAAACTGCATTAACCATCATCTGTTGGCAATTATAAATAATAACTAGGTGGGGCTTAAGTGAATTTGGTGAGTACAATGGTGGTTAAACTGGTATTAACCATCATCGGTTGGCTGTTGGCTATTATTTATAACTTGGTCTTAAGTTGAATTGGGTGAGTATAATGGTGGTTAAACAGGCATTAACTATCATCTGTTGGCTATTATTTTTAACTTGGTGGGACTTAAGTTGAGTTGGGTGAGTACAATGGTGGTTAAACTATTAACCATCATCTGTTGGCTATTATAAATAATAACTTGGTGGGGCTTAAGTGAATTTGGTGAGTACAATGGTGGTTAAACTGGCATTAACCATCATCTGTTGGCTTCAGTTGAATTGGTCGAGTACAATGGTGGTTAAACAGGCATTAACCATTATCTGTTGGCTATTATTTTTAACTTGGTCTTAAGTTGAATTGGGTGAGTACAAGTACAATGGTGGTTAAACTGGTATTAACCATTATCGGTTGGCTGTTGGCTATTATTTATAACTTGGTCTTAAGTTGAAGGGTGAGTACAATGGTGGTTAAACAGGCATTAACCATCATCTGTTGGCTATTATTTTTAACTTTGTGGGACTTAAGTTGAATTTTGTGAGTACAATGGTGGTTAAACTGGCATTAACCATCATCTGTTGGCTATTATTTTTAACTTGGTGGGACTTAAGTTGAATTGGTGAGTACAATGGTGGTTAAACTGGCATTAACCATCATCTGTTGGCTATTAAATAATAACTTGGTGGGCTTAAGTGAATTGGGTGAGTACAATCGTGGTTAAAGGTATTAACCATCATCGGTTGGCTATTATTATAACTTGGTCTTAAGTTGAATTGGGTGAGTACAATGGTGGTTAAACAGGCATTAATCATATCTGTTGGCCATTATTTTTAACTTGGTGGGACTTAAGTTGAATTGGTGAGTACAATGGTGGTTAAACTAGCATTAACCATCAATCTGTTGGCTATTATTTTTAACTTGGTGGGGCTTAAGCAAATTTGGTGAGTACAATGGTGGTTAAACTGCGTTTAACCATCATCTGTTGGCTATTATAAATAATAACTAGGTGGGGCTTAAGTGAATTTGGTGAGTACAATGGTGGTTAAATGGTGTTAACCATCATCTGTTGGCTTAAGTTGAATTGGTTGAGTATAATCTGTTGGCTATTATAAATTAATTTGGTGGGGCTTAAGTTGAATTGGGTGTACAATGGTGATTAAACTGATTAACCATCATCTGTTGCTATTATTTTAACTTGGTGGGCTTAAGTTGAATTGGTTGAGTACAATGGTGGTTAAACTGGTATTAACCATCATCGGTTGGCTGTTGGCTATTATTTATAACTTGGTCTTAAGTTGAATTGGGTGAGTACAATGGTGGTTAAACAGGCATTAACCATCATCTGTTGGCTATTATTTTTAACTTGGTGGGACTTAAGTTGAATTGGGTGAGTACAATGGTGGTTAAACTGGCATTAACCATCAATCTGTTGGCTATTATAAATAATAACTTGGTGGGGCTTAAGCAAATTTGGTGAGTACAATGGTGGTTAAACTGGCGTTAACCATCATCTGTTGGCTATTATAAATAATAACTAGGTGGGGCTTAAGTGAATTTGGTGAGTACAATGGTGGTTAAACTGGTGTTAACCATCATCTGTTGGCTTAAGTTGAATTGGTTGAGTACAATCTGTTGGCTATTATTTTTAACTTGGTGGGGCTTAAGTTGAATTGGGTGAGTACAATGGTGAATAAACTGGTATTAACCATCATCTGTTGGCTATTATTTTAACTTGGCGGGCTTAAGTTGAATTAGGCGAGTACAGTGGTTTTTAAACTGGTATTAACCATCATCAGTTGGCTATTATTTTAACTTGGTGGGCTTAAGTTGAATTAGGTGAGTACAATGGTTTTTAAATTGGTATTAACCATCATCAGTTAGCTATTATTTTGACTTGGACTTGAGTTGAATAAACTTGAATTGGACGAGTTCAATGATGGTTAAACTGGTATTAACCATCATCAGATGGCTATTAATTTTGACTTGGACTTAAGTTGAATCGGTTGGAGTTGGCTGTTAGTTTTGAGTTAAATTGCAAGAATATAATGGTGGTTGAATCAATTGGCTAATATTTTACTCGGTAGGCTTGAATTGGGTGAGTATAATGGTGGTTATTAACCACCATCAGTTGGCTAATATGTTTTGCTTGGGGAGGTTTGTGTTGAATTTGGTGAGTATAATGGCGTTTAGACTGGTTATTAACCATCATCGGTAGGCTAATATCTTACTGCCAAGGCTTATGTTGATTTTGGTGAGTATAATGGTGGTTAAACAAGTTATTAACCATCAGTAGTTGGCAATCTTTGACTTGGTGAGCTTCTACTTTATTGGGCAAGTATAATGATGATTAAATCGGTTATTAACCATCATCATTTGGTTATTATATTTGACTTGATGCAAATGAGAATGTTTAGAGATGCCCTAAATGATTGCGGACTAAGTGACCTTGGATGCAGAGGCAATCATTTCTCCTTTACAAATAAGAGAATCGTATCTCTAGAAACAAAAGTCCGCTTAGACAGAGCTGTGGCAAATCAAGAATGGTGCAATCTGTTCCCCAACTGTTGTGTCTCCCTAGGATTTGCAAACTCCTCAGATCATAAACCATTGATTATCCAACTAGAAAAACCTATCACAAACCTTACGAGGTACAAGAAGTTCAAATTTGAGCCAATGTGATTTCGAGACGAAAACTTCAAAAGTATTGTCAGGATGTCTGGAATCAAACTAATAATGCAAACTCACTGTTGCAAAGGTTATCAAACTGGGAGAATCCTGAAGTCACCTTTTATTCAAATGTTGGCAGAGCAAGCGCATATGGAGCCTGCTGAATATGGAATGGCCATAGTATTCACGTCGTCCCGGCGCAAATAGGTCAGACCGTCGAGCACAACAGGACGATCCGCGGACCCTAAATGATTTTTACCGCGGACCCTTAAGAATTCTTTAGGGTCCGCGGTAAAAATCCTTTAGGGTCCGCGGATTTCTAATTTAATTTGCAAAAACATCCTAAACTACGAGAAATTGTAATAAAATATACCTAGAAATCACTAATTAATTTATTTTTACAATATATCAGTATTATTTTAAACTAAATAAATATATTTTTACATATTAAATACATATTACGCCGTATCGTCATGTAACGATTAGACTGTCGCCATATCGACTAGGGGGTTTGGCGGTAGATTAGCGCCGTGATTCGCCGAGGCGCCGTGAAAACAATGGGAATGGCAAGAATCATTTGAGATCTCTCCCGTTGACTGGATATGGCATATCATCTTGGGGCGCAACGATGAGGAAATCTCATTGGCTATCGTTGGGGCATGGGTGATATGGAAAAATAGAAATCTCGTTGCACATGACAAAGAAGGATGGTCTACAGACCATTGCGCAGCCAATGTTAGATGCCTGATATCTCAGTTTACTAAGAATAAACTCGGTTGCAACTAATCACTTATAACCAATATCAACTCAGTTTCCTCTCACGTTATTTGGTGCGACGGTTCTTGGAGTAGGATGAATAAAGCGGGAGGCCATGCAGCCATAGCCACTAAAAGAAATATGATCGTCGGGTGTGTCGCAGGTTTCCAGAGGAATAGTACATCAGTGCTAGAATGCGAATTAAGAGGCTTATTGACTGGCCTTTCTTTAGCAAAGAAATTAGACTTTTTTTTTTGCAGAAGGGCGAATTTATTATCTACAAAAAAGGTGATAGTGTCGCAAGAGAGCCTAGCACTTCTAATTACAGATGGCCTAAACATCTTATAGAATAACCCAAGGTGGTATGTACTATGTATATCACATTTTTCGAGAGAAAAATCAACTGCAACTGCGTTTTATTTATTTATTATTGAATGGTAATTTTGGAAACTAATTTGTGGCTTCAAGTAACCGTCAATAGGAGTCTTTGGCCTTTATATATAGTAGATTCAAAGACATGTCAACATGTTTGTATAAATTCCATTGCATTAGCTACTTAAGTTGAATATCAAATTGAGATCCAGTGCAACGAAAGCTATTTAATGGAACCAAAACTATGTAATTTTAGCAAAAAGTTCACTCAAAACTACGTAGGGTTATGGTAAAAAACGTCAAAACGACGTCGTTTTTGAACTCGCATCAAATAGCAGCGCATTACCGAATTCGAATCCTTGAATATCATCTAATTTAACCGTCAAGATAAGTTGATCCTAAATCCGAATCGTCCAATTATTTGAGCCGAATGATTCAGATCTCTTTTTCCTTTATAACTAACAATTGCATTTCACCAGTTGCTTTCTCATCGAGATATGATCTAAATTCGAATAAATTGTTCTCTCTAAAAAGTGTATATTAATTGTCTTTAGCACTAGTAAACTCAAAATTAAAAATAAACATCAAACAAATAAAAACATCATCTTTGTACCAGCTGTTTTTAATTTAAAATGGGAATGTTGGATTTCTTTCCATTTAATTTTTAAAATAAGTATTATGAATTTGAATAGATTTTTGCTTGGTCGAATTCAAATGACCATTTCTTTTCTTAGATTTTTTATATTTTTATATTCCAATAATTATTTTATTGGTTTCTTTCCATTTCAAGTAAAAGCGTATCTTTTTAGAATACGTGATTCTACTTTTTTATTTGGATACAATCATACAAATATACCATTCATGTTTTTAGCTTTTCAGTAATTTATTTTTTACCATCCAACTTTTCTTTTAATTACAATCACACTTTTAAACTTAAATATAATTTATTTTTAGGGAATATATATTATGAGATTGAGACTTTCAATTCCACATCTTCTCAACTCTCATCTGGAGTTTCAGCATCTCTTTTGGTTTCGAAGATTACACCATCAAGTTCAAGTAGCCATTTTAATTCGTTTTTTCGAATTCATCGATTATGAGTTACTAATTTTTTTAACCTTTTATTTTTAAACATATAATTATTAATCTTATTCACATAGTCTTAAATGTTTGAATTAAGGTTACTAGGTTTGTGTTTCATTAGAGGTAGCCAAATTATTGGAGACGCTCCACTTGCAGTTATAATTTTGCTAAGATGTTTAAATTGAATGAGCAGGTCGAATGTTCGCATTTCAGAAAATCATCGATCTGAATCAGATAATATCAACGAAAGTACCGAATAACGACTTGCCACCTTTCTTTCGCGCAAATCATCAATACCAGTTACATAAATATCACATTCATATTTTAAGCAGCAAGAATTTGACAACTTCTTGCATTTTCATATGTTATTTTCTTGTCAAATTATGGTCCAAATTTCTCAATAAGACACTCATCCCGTCGTACATCGGTCGTTGTCCAAGAAATGCCAAACAGGATTTATATTATCCAGCATCCAAACACACCTTGATTTAGAATGAATCCATCCAGTCAGTCACACACGAACGACGCTTTCTATTTTATTTTTTTATTTATTTCCAAAAAATTAATAAATAATGACAGGTCAAAAAACCTTATTGCCAGAAAGCATTCCTTACCTAAATCCTTATAACGACGGCGTTTAAATTTAGAACACTCTGATAATAGCAATTAAGTTACTGTCGTTATAAATACTGAAAATATAAATTCTTTTATTTTTATTAATTATTTTTTCTGCAAAGCAGAGAGGAGTATTTCTAGGGCCAAAGGCTTCGCTCGCAGTTTCGGAAGAGGTTCGCGTCGTTGAATTACGGCCGTAATCTGCCTCGGAACGGATAAAGGAGCTCTCTGAACTCAAAGGTGTGATTTGATAAATGTTTTTTTTGTAGTTTTTGTGTTGAATTTTTGGCGTTTGATTTTGTATTATTGTAGATGTTTTAGTGATCTGATTATGTTTGGTTTTTTGTTGTTGTTTGCAGAGGGAAAAGGCTTAGTGGAATAGTGTGTGACTCACATTGATTAAGGTAGTGTTTTTGATTTAGGATTGTGATTTTGGGAAGGGAATTAGGGCTTATGCGATTTAGGACTGATTAAATTATTTTTACTGTCTTTGTGAAGGTGTGTATGTGAGGACTGAATTTTGAGGATGAGTTGGTTGATTTAAGTTTGGATTAGGGGTGTAGGTGAAGCTGTGATTTTGGGGTTTTTATAGATGTGGGAATTTTGTTTATGTTTTTTTGCTTATCGATGATGTAGGGATTCAAGGGTTTTTTACTGTTTGGTGAAAGTTTGTGTTTGGGGATGGACGAAGGGGAAAAGGATTTGGTTCCTCAAGGGAAATCAGAGGCAGTGGGGGTTGCTGATGATTCAGATGATGATGGGCCTATAGGGTTGTTTTTGAAGATGAAAAATCACAGAAAACAGCAAGAGAAGCTTGGATTTGAAGAAGGCGAAGGAAAGGTGAAGAAAGTTGTACAAAAAGTTAAAGCCAGCAGGGATGATAATTTGGGTAGCATGGATGATACATTGGCGAGTTTTGGAAGAAGCTTAGAGGTCCTAAGAAAGGTAACAAGTTGACTCCCAGCTTAGGAATTGTAACGGGAGCATCAACTGAGTTATATGAAGGGGTATCAAGGGGAAACGTTAATGCAATGTCAACAAGGAAGTCTCTTGATATTGATTTGGAGGTCGAGAATGAGAAGTCAGCACCCAAGAGGAAAAGGAAACCAAAAACAACCAAGACTGGATTCACTCACGGGGATATCAAATGTGATATATCTGGTGACAAATCATTACCAAATAATGAATTGGATGTTTTAAATAGCAAAAAGATGGCCAGCAATTCATCAGGGGTCGCGGCAGTAACGACTATGACATCAGCAGTTGCAGAAAAGGCTCAGTCAGTTTCTAGTAATAGATCCAAGACTAACATGCCCAATGTTGTTACGTGTGAAGCTATAGAGGTGAATGTGCTGGCTACTAAGTCTCGTGCTTCAGTTTCTGGTAATCATTTGAATACAGATCGAAAGAACTTAAAAATAAATTCCGTTGAACCAACGTCTGTTTCTGGCCTTAAGTCTTGTTCTGCTGCTAGCACGTGTGCTGCGATCAGTATGGAACTTGATAAGTCTGAAGAAGCAAACAAGAAGGTCAATGGCTCCCAAGTACAAGTTGCTGAAGTAATGAGCACATCTCTAGTTATTGATAATGAGAACACGGAACATATCAAGTCAGACACATATTTCGATGGTGACCTACCTGCCTCTACCAGTAACCCAACTAAATTGGACCATACTTATCTTTTAGAAACTAAAAAGGTGAATATAGAATATACTTCAAAGGCTGTACCCCTTGAACCTGTAGATGAGGGGGTTGACCATTCGTCATCACAATCCCAGAATTTAGATCTGAGTGATTCCACAGATGCATTGTCTTATCGTGATCAGAAAAGGTCATCTGCTCAACGTGTAGGGCGTAATGCAAAGAAACGTAGGCACTGGGACATGGCTTATGAGGGTGACGCTGACTGGGATACCTTGATATCTGCTTCTCACTATCACGATCATACTGAGGGAATAAAAACAAGAAAAAGGGAAAAGTTTGGTATATTTTTTGAGTCTGAAACTGGGGAAGCAGCTGCCATAGCGGCAGGACTTAAAGCTCGCAAAGTTGGACCCATTGAAAAAATAACTTTCAAAGAAGTCATAAAACGTAAGGGTGGTCTTCAAGAGTATATTGAGTGCAGGTTCGTTACTGATAACTGTATTCATTTCGATGCTATTTATTAGCTGTAACCTGATGATGCTTTCAGCCAACTGGTATTAATTTGGTTTTCTTGTTTTCTGACTTATATTCTCTCAAATTAGCAAATAATATCATTTGAATGGATGAATACAATAGTTTGAGTTGACCTTTGCATATGGCTTGCTCCATTTTAACATCTCAGGTAGTATTTAAAATTCTGTTAACTAAGTTGTTGAAGTTGCTACCTTGTTCAGTTGTTCGTAAAATTGAAACGACTTTCAGATCAAACAAGGATAGCTACAGTTTTATTTGTTTACTTCGTAGTAAGCCAGATCCATTTTAGAGGCTTATCAGCCTTGATAACGTGGCGATTTTTTTATTCTAATGTTGGTTTCAAAATCCTGAATTGGTTTTAAAAAGATAATAATCTTTTTCATGTTTTCAGTATCTTTATATTTTGATCGGATGCATTACAAACTTTTGTTGTGTTTCAGAAGCTTTTAGCATAGTTTATGTTTACATTCACTTCGTTATTGCCGTGATATCTTCTGTCCGTTAAATAACCAGTATGAGATTATGTACCACTTTTGATAAGTTATTTACTGCATGAATCTGATTGTTTTATGTTATGGCCCACGTAGTAGTTTGCTGCTCTCTCCTATAATTTTTGGTTCAGCAATTCAACTTATTTAAATGATGATATGCATTTTCTATGGTGCAGAAACCATATTATGGGTCTTTGGTGTAAAGATATGAGTAGGATTTTGCTCCTCTCTGATTGTGGTGTTACCGATGCGCCTACTAAGACGAGCATTTGCTAGCTCCTCTCGTTCGAGAAGTTTATGCTTTTCTTGATCGAAATGCAAGTATCTTTACACATTATGCTGGTTAACTTTGATACACTCATTTTCTTATGAACTACCATGTTTTACCATTGTCCATTGCTATGTTCCTATGCCTTTTGCACTGCTCACAAGGAGTAATTTCTGAACAGGGTTCTTAATGCTGGAGTTGCCATCGAGAAGGAGAAAAAGGCTCCTTGTTTAACATACAAAGATTGCGACGTGGTGGATAAGGAACCGTTGGTGACATCGTTTGTTGATAATGAGGATGGTGTTTCCTTTATTGTGGGCAAGGTTGGGGATAATATTGGTCATCTGGATGTTAATGGAGATTCTAACGCTGAGAATCAAGTTTATGCTCCAAATTCGCCCAACAGGACTAGTCTTGCTGCTCTCGTTGGAGAGTCAACCACTCTGCAAGAGTGCAAAGAAGAGTTATATGATGATTTAGAACTTGATAAAGGTGGGAAGTCACCAACCTCAATGTTGGATCATACAATAAGTATTGCTCCTGAAGATACATTGGCTCAGGCTTTGGATGCCAGACCAGTTGCAAAAACAAGTCCTTTAAATGTTGATTCTAAATTCACAGATCATGGTGACATAAAACATAACGTGCTTTGTGATTCTGATGCAAAAAAGAGAGTGATCATCATTGGAGCAGGTTCAGCAGGCTTGACTGCAGCGCCACTTGCAGAGACAAGGTGTTTCTGTCACTGTTCTTGAAGCAAGGAGCCGAATTGGCGGTCGTGTCTACACAGACCGCTCATCTCTCTCGGTGCCTGTTGATGTGGGAGCCAGCATTATTACTGGTGTAGAAGCTGATGTGGATAGTGAGCGAAGGCCAGATCCTTCGTCCTTGATATGTTCTCAGCTAGGTCTTGAACTCACTGTCCTAAACAGCGACTGTCCTCTTTATGACACTGTTACAGGTCAGAAAGTTCCAACAGATCTGGATGAAAGTCTGGAAGATGAGTATAACGGCCTTCTAGATGATATGGTTCTTCTTGTCGCTCAGAAAGGGCAAGATGCGATGAAAATGTCATTAGAAGATGGTTTAGAGTATGTCCTTCGTAAGCGTCGTGAAGCTCAGTCAGAAACAGACAGTAAACTGTTTTCTGAGAAGATTAGAGGTGCTTGTTTTGATTCAACAAAAGTTAGCGATGATAGTGAGTATCTTATGGGAAAAAAGCCAAATTGATGATATCTTGAGTCCCCTTGAGAGGAGGGTTATGAATTGGCATTTTGCTCATTTGGAGTATGGCTGTGCTGCATTACTAAAAGATGTATCACTACCTTACTGGAACCAAGATGATGTTTATGGAGGTTTTGGAGGAGCACACTGTATGATTAAAGGGGGATACAGTTCTGTTGTTGAATCTCTCGCAGAAGGACTACAGATTCGCCTGAACCAAGTGGTAACTGATATTTCTTACAATATTTATGATTCTAAAGAAACCGGCAAAGAGTCTAGCAGAGTAAAAGTGTCCACATCAAGTGGGGATGAGTTTTCTGCTGATGCTGTATTGGTAACAGTGCCACTTGGATGCTTAAAAGCTGATACCATTGAATTTCACCCTCCCTTACCTCAGTGGAAGTGCTCTTCCATTCAAAGACTTGGGTATGGAGTACTTGACAAAATAGTTTTGGAGTTTCCAGAAGCTTTCTGGGATGATTCTGTGGACTATTTTGGAGCTACTGCAGAGGAAACGAGCCAACGAGGCCAATGTTTTATGTTTTGGAATCTCAAGAAAACAGTCGGGGCTCCTATTCTAATAGCTTTGCTGGTTGGTAAGGCTGCTCTTGAAGGACAGTATATGAACTCTGTTCATCATGTAGCTCATGCTGTGGGGACCCTCCGTAAGCTTTTTGGGGAGGACAAAGTTCCTGATCCTGTTGCTTCGTTGTGACAGACTGGGGCAGGGATCCATTCAGTTATGGTGCTTACTCTTATGTAGCTATTGGGGCATCTGGAGAAGACTATGATCTCCTAGGTAGACCTGTGGACAACTGTTTATTTTTTGCCGGTGAAGCCACTTGCAAGGAGCACCCTGATACAGTAGGCGGCGCAATGATGAGTGGTCTTCGAGAGGCTGTTCGAATACTAGATATATTCATCACCGGAAATGATCATACTGCTGAAGTTGAAGCTCTAGAGGCTGAACAAAGACATTCTGACACTGAGAGGGATGAAGTGAGAGACATTAAGAAGAGGTTTGAAGCCGTGGATTTATCGAATGCCCTTTATGAAAGCTCATTTGATGGCACTCGAATCCTGACCAGAGAAGCTTTACTTCGGGACTTGTTTTCTAATGTAAAAACTACCGCTGGGCGTTTGCACTTGGCTAAAGAACTATTGACTCTTCCCGTTGAAGAATTAAGATCTTTTGCTGGAACCAAACAAGGGTTGACCACGTTGAACTCATGGATGCTGGTAAATACATATTTCAATCAAATTTGATCCATCTTGTCATGTGTTCTACCATTTGTAGCTGATCTTTTCTAGATCGCAGTCACATGTTTTTTTATTTCAAAAGAGTTGAATTATCATGACTTTTGTTGTTTCTAAAATAGTTGCCTGAAGAAAGGGTATTATTGCTGTTAACAGGATTCTATGGGCAAGGACGGAACCCAGCTGTTGCGGCACTGTGTTCGAATTCTCGTGCTTGTTTCTACTAACCTACTCGCTGTTCGTTTATCAGGTAAGACAAAGTGAAAAATGCTTCGCTTGCACTGTTCCACATCTGGTTAATGTGTATAAATTCTTGTTACAGCTGCCTTCTTCTATTAAAACTTTTTTGTTTTGGTTTCTTTAAGACAGTGTTTCTCATAGAATTTTTACCCAGTTAGTTTGTTTTTGGATGGTTATATGCAAAGATAATTTTATGATTGTTATACAAAGCTGCATGGGTGTATTCATTGTTTCTGTCCGAGTTCAGTCTGATGGCGATTTCTATGTTTGGGCTTATAGCCTTATAAACTTCTTAGTTGCATGGATATCAATGCCATTGCACATTGCTTTATTCCCTGTTTTTGACCTTGGTTTGTATGCAGGCATTGGTAGAACAGTTAAAGAGAAGGTTTGTGTGCATACGAGTCGAGACATACGTGCTATAGCAAGTCAGCTGGTCAGTGTTTGGTTAGATATCTTTCGCAAGGAGAAGAAGGCCTCTAATGGTGGGATGAGATCACTGAAGCAAACTGCAAATCTACCAAAGAGCAGATCTCTAAAAGGTGTGGCCTATGGAAAACCACCTTTAAGAACTCATCAAAATACACATGAAGGTACGCAGATGGTTACATCAGCTGGAAGAGGAATGCGCCCTGATGCTGTCAATAAGAAACTGAACAGCAAGATGATGAAGGTGGAAAATGAGTCGAAGTCAGATATGCTTTCATCAAGGTCTGATAGTTCAATCATTAGAATGGAAACTCTAGAGGAAGAAATCTATGTCATGTCTGAAGAAGAACAGCTGGCTTTTGCTGCTGCTGAACATGCCCGTGCTGTTGCTCAGGCAGCTGTCGAGGTTGGCCTTCTTGTTTCTTCTATCTAGCTGTCTATGAAGTTTGAACATTTTTGACATAAATTGGCATTAGGTTACAATTGAGTTGCTACTTTCCATGTTCCATTGCTTATGTGAATGTACCTATAGCAATTGACACATCATTGGTTAAATTTCCTAGACTCGTTTGCTATAGTTCTTTTTCTTAGATATGTCTGCATCTCGTTTATTCTGGCAAGTCTCGTTTCAGGCCTATGATTCTTCAAAAGTCAAGTCAACGGTGATTCTCCCTAAAATTCCATCCTTTCACAAATTTGCTAGACGAGAACAGTATGCTCAAATGGATGAGTCCGAGTTCAGAAAGAAATGGTCAGGTGGCGTTCTGGGAAGGCAAGATTGTTATGCGGAAATAGACTCTAGAAATTGCCGGGTCAGGGATTGGTCTGTTGACTTCTCTGCGTGTCCTAATATCGAGAGTTCCGCAATGTCTATAGACAAACCAGACTATCATAGTCAATCAAACGGTGATGCTTATCATATGAATATCCAGGAACATTCTGGCGAAAGTGCAGCTCCCAATCGTGATTTATTTACAAAAGCCTGGGTTGATGGTTTTGGTAACGAAGGTCTGAAAGACTTCCATGCCATTGAGAGGTGGCAATCTCAGGCAGCAGCCGCTGATGCTAATTTCTATCAACAGGCCATGCATGAGAAGGATGAGGAAGACTCCAATGCAACATCAAGACTTGCCCCTGCAAAGCATGGTAGATTAATGAATGAGAGTTCTGTTTCACAGCTGACAACTCACAAGAATTCGGAAATCATACCAAAAGGAGTAGATCATATGAAGCAGGCCATTGTTGATTATGTTGCCTCATTGCTCATGCCACTTTACAAAGCAAGAAAGATAGACAGGGAAGGGTATAAGACAATCATGAAAAAAACTGCAACAAAGGTGACATTTTCTTCCCGCCTTTCGTCCTTTTCTTGTAATAGTTGAAAATTTCAGCATTGCATCACTATATTTTAAATTTATACCCACTAGTAATGGTTTATCAGGTTATGGAGCAGACATCAGATGCTGAAAAAGCTATGTCTGTACATGAATTCCTTGATTTTAAGCGGAAAAACAAGGTACATGGAGATTTCATAGTCATTGAGTAATTTCGATACAATACATTGATGTCTGTACATGACTGTTGCTTAAGTATGAGTTCAATGCATAATAAGCCTCTTGCCTCATTTTGTTTAGATTATTCTGCAGCTACATTTGTATACAAATTTATGAAATTGCTGGCTGATTCCATATAGACTAGGTTTTGTCTAATTTCAGGTTTGCTGTGTACTATATTTATAAATCGAAATTTGCTAGGCAACAATTTTCACTTGTTCAGTGTTCACTTTTTCTTAGAGACCAAGTGTTTAGCTAAATGGGTTTTCCTTTGGATTAATTGCAGATTCGTGCTTTCGTCGACACCCTGATTGAAAGGCACATGGCTATGAAATCCGCTGGAAACCACTGATTGTTTCCGAGGTCATCAGTCCTGTGTTTTTGGATTCCCTTCCATAATGAATACATGAAGGTCACTATGTGATGTTAGCGAGGCTTGCCAGCTAGGGTCAGAACTTAAGTTGTTCATATCTGTCTTACAGTACATTATCCAGAAGTCCACTGAAGAGGAAGTGGCTACCTTAAAGCAAACACAATTTTTGAGAACTGCTGATTCAAATTTCAAATTTTGTTTGGCTACTTCTCTGCAGTTGTGTGTTTCTGGGCGCTCAAATTCCCTTTGCTCACTGCCTTCAAATTATTCAATACACACTTGTAACTTTACTCTCATTGCTGGGTAGCCGGTAGCCTTGTCCTAATTTAGTCCAGATTCCTACCAACTAGACTCCTTTTTGTTAGCTGTAAACTTTTTTCTGTTGCATCGCGTACAATGTAGATTTGTTGTCCTAGCTCTATGGACCCTTCTAGAAGTCAAGTAATTTAGCAATTCTCATTTTTACCTCAGATTCAGGTCCTTATATATATATTTTGATGCATATCATACTGTAAGATAATTAAAGATTTTTTGAGAGCCTGCTTTGAAGTTCCCTTGAGTTTTATATTTCTTTCATGCAGTTCTATGTAAATTTACATGTACGCATTTGTATTCTTACTTGACTGTTGAATATGTGCGTGTATTTTTTGTCAGGTTTTTTGTGTCTTGATACCGAGAGGGACAATCCTTTGTCCTCTGTTGGACAGTGTTGTTTCAGCTATCAGGCATCTGGATGATATGCATGAGTTGCTACTGTTGAGGTAATAACTAAAATAGCTCTGTAAAGATGCAGATTAGAAGTCTCAGTCTGGATTCTTATTATTGGCCCGACCTAGATCCCTGTAAGATTTTGCTGTTCAGAGTAGGAACTAGGAAGATTTAGCTATATTCATGATTATAAAATGTTCCGTGGTATTGTTGTTATTGTCATCGTTTAAAGGTTGCTTATGACTATCCAGGATCAAGCAGATGGCTGTACCCTACTTTTCAGTATGTGTAACTGTTTTTCAATTTAACTGAGGACTTCCTTTTGTTGTCTGCAAGAAAAGTCAGTCATTGTTTGATAGAGTAAAGCCTTATTAGGCAGAAACTGGCATTAAACCAGTTCAGTCTTTATTTTTCAGGTTTGAGGAAATGTCACTTCTGATGCTTGTACTGAACATGCTCATAGAGTACTTAGTTGGTGCATCTCTATGGCCTATTTTTTCCTGTGAGCTGAACTTCTACTACGCAAAGTTGTGACATTCTCATTCTGCTGATATATGGTGACTTATGTTCGTATTCTTCACATAAGTTTCTTTGTTGTTTTGTCTGACTTCAGTTTATGCGAGTGTGGCACAGTCGGACACATATGTATTGTAAGTCATATCCCAACTTTAATTTACCTTATCAGGGTTTCAATAGTGCTTATTGCTGAATCACTCTGATCATGCTTACTGGGATATGTAAAGTTGATGCAATGTCCTCTAGACAGTTATTTTATTTATTCTTTAAGAACTCATCTGTAAGGATTAAATTCTGCTTGGTTCTTTCTTTCCTTGGTTTGATTTTGATCAGAAAGGGTACCGTAGTTGAGCTGTTTATGTGGAATAATAATCTTATTAGTTAGTAGCTTCTTGTGTTGTCATGTTCTCATATTTTCTTAACTCACCTTGCCCCTTTAGGTTCGATGGATTACAATATAAAGCTGTAGTAGTATGCGCCATGGCCTCTGATCTGAATAAACACTTTGTTTTTCTGCAGATTAAAGTTTTAAAGACAGTTGCATCTTAGCATACTTTTCAGGTAATGATTACAGAATTAAACTGTTCAATTACAAGCAGAGACAATGTTTAGTTGCACGGGTTGATCTTGACTGTTAACATGGTTGTGTGGTAAGTTTGTGATGATCTGACCGTTTGGATTTGTAGGGTGGTCACAATATCAAATTTGTCTTAACTGGATTTAGTCATTACTCTATATGTCCCTAGTTTCATTTCAAAGAAGATCTAACTTTGCCAGGTCGTTAATATCTATGAATGCATTGTATTTGAGTGCCCTGAATAAAAGGCTGGCTGCCCCTGTAAAGGATATGCTGCTGGGTATTCTAGTTCACGGTATGGCTTGAGCCAGTGGGGATATACATTGGATCTTTAACCAATCTATCCCAAGCTTGCACTGACTGTTACTGCAGCATATGACCACTTATTTTAGTTTAGCTGCGTCAGAGGTATGTATGCGTGAATTTAAAACACTTGGTTTATGCATACTCATAAAACACATGGAGATGACTCATGGTTTCTTTAATTTACAGTGATAAAATGCTGATTAGGGGATGACATTGCTCAGCATCTAATACTTGAGAATTTTGGGAGTTACAGTGAAACAAAGAGAATGCTTTCAATATCCCATTATGTACATTTCATGTGCCAAGTCCTCTCAAGTGCTGAGTAAAACAAGTAATTATACTTCAGAATCTTGTGAGAATATTAGATATTTCCTTTTCCCTTCGAATATTTGACATTTTTAGCCACAGATGCTCACAGTAGACACCTCTGATTATATTTTGATAAAAATAATATGAAATCTGATTCTGCCTTTGATTCCTTATAGCCCCATACTCACCTGTCTGTTCTTTTCCGTGGATTGGCACAGCTAATTTACTGAAATTATGATTTGATAAAGTCCATGTTCTCGCAAATTGGACAGCTGGTGTTTCTTCTTCTTGGCATGTTAATTGCAGAAAGCACTTATATGATGATGGATCTGAGGTCAAACTGCAAATTGGATGCTGAGTAACCCCTAAACTACTGCTCAATATTAACAGAAGGTACGGATGATTATAAATATTCAATCGCGTTTTATTTCTGTATTGCATAGCATGGTATTTGTCCTAGAAACTTATTTTTTCGATTCTGTTCTGCATAAGATTAAAATCCTTATTCTGGAAACCTAACTTTTAAAAACATGCAAATTACTCTCTTTTTAAAAATTAATCATGGAAATGCTTTCATTATGTAATACTTCTTTTTAGTTATATGTCTAACTTTTGACTAGAAAATATGACCAGACTTCTTGAAAGGATTAGCAGTGACGCTTAAGGTATATTTCACCTTTGCCAAGCGTAAGTTTCAGCCTGCGTTACAGGCTGTAGCATCAGCGTTGACGAGCCTCACTAACTCACCAGTGATGTATAGTCATTTACACATCTTGAGTATATTAATTCTTAAATATATATATATATATTATGAAACGAAGATACACTTTTCTTTTCTGGTTATTTGTTTTTATTACTTGTGTGAATTTAGATGGAACTTGATGGCGTAGCTTCAACTGTAAGCTTTTATGCATCTTTTTCCTCATTGGATCAGAATCTGATTCTTTGCACCATGTTCTTCCTCAATGGTATGCAAACTGCTCACGTTTTTGTAATTTATGTCTAGCATTCGGTACCGACTAAAATGACAAATAAATATTCTCTTCAGCTCGTCTTTATAAGCAACTAGCACCTTCACTTCTCATACATCACGTTCTGAACAACTTGAGGTAGCACTAGTCAGCTGCTAGGGTTAAATGGTAGGCAGAAAGTTGATTTTTTTCTTTATACCTTCTCATGTTTAGGCTTCAGAATTTGAGCCGCTACCTGGTTGACATGATTTGTTCTGACAGAGGATAGCTGTATCTTCTGTTTTTATTCCCGAGTGTGATTTTTTGTTCTGCCTTTAATGAGTCTTTAAGTGAGTGATCTGGGTGGTTCATTCTTAGCTGATTCTCCTGTTTGTTATCTGGTTTGGTCATTCCTTTCCAGTTTTTGGTTTTGCAGGGTATTGGTGTGATGTGCAGGGTGTTCTTTTTGTGTTTTTATTTAATTCTTCTGTTTTTGAATGGAGATCAGTTTTTTTAAAGTAAAATAATTCACTGGAATAATGTTTCCTTATCTTTTGTGCTGCAGCAAAACTTGTCGAGCTGTGATACAACTCCCATATCGGTTGGACCATGGGGAGGACAAAGTGGAGAAGCCTGGAATGATGGGATAAATTCAGGTATCCGGCAGCTGATCATAATTCACGGTGCTGGTATTGATTCTATCCAGACTGAATATGATATAAATGGAAGCTCAGTGTGGTCTGCCAAGCATGGGGGCAATGGAGGCAGCAAAACTGATAAGGTCAGTCAAGACTTGAGAATCTTATAACTAAGCAATTGTTTTCTGATTTATTGCTCCTAAAATATTAGGATTTGCTTTGAGGTTGAATAATGTTGTGGATGGTAGGTCAAGTTCGATTACCCAGAAGAGTATCTGACATCCATACATGGACATTATGGGAGTTTGAGTGATTGGAGTCCTGTTTTGTTCGTTCAATCACTTTTGGTACCAACAGGAAAAAATATGGACCCTTCGGCATTGAACATGGCACATATTTCTCACTTCCAACTGATGGAATTAAAATTGTTGGTTTTCATGGCCGGAGTGGTTGGTATGTTGATGCAATTGGAGCTCACCTGAAACCCATCAAACAGACAACTCATTATATCACTCAGGGCCACCCACAAACTCAAGTTGTGACCAGAACAACTCAGTCTGGTTACTCTATTATACAAGGTAGCTTAGGAAATCAATATGATGTAGTTTTAGCTCTTAAACAAAAGGAGCATGCTCCTATGCATCATAATGAATTCGGTCAACCGATACCAATGCATGCCCACCCCCTCGCTCTTGTGAAGAACTACCCAGAATTGTCCCGACAAAGCTCCAGTTCCAGCTCCGGTGAATCTAGTGATGCAGGAACACCCAAAGCCAAGGTATGAAATGTTAGAACTAGTACTGGACAAGATATGCACGTCCTCTTTTTTTACTGCATTGTTCTGAATTCGTTTGAAAAAATTGATGTCATTTTCTCTTCAGCTGCCACAACGAGTACAAAATAAGGTGGATGGTCCAGTGACTTATGGGCCTTGGGGAGGCAGCGGTGGGAGCTTATTTGAGGATGGGATGTATAAAGGCGTAAAACATATAAAAATTTCCCGGAATGTTGGCCTCGTCTCTATGAGAGTGCTATACATAGACCATAATGGGCTTGAGGTGTGGGGTGACAGACAAGGAGGAACTGGAGGATTTGTACGTGACAAGGTAATGACCCTTTATGGGATACTTGATCAGGTCTTGCTGATCCTTTAATTTTGACACTTTTCCCTTTTCTAAATTTCAGGTGTTTTTCGATTATCCATATGAAGTCTTAACCCACATAAGTGGGTACTATGGACCTGCAATGATCAAAGGACCTGTTGTCATCAAATCAATCACTTTCCACACCACAAAAACTAACCATGGACCATTTGGGGAAGAGCAAGGAACCAAGTTTTCTAGCAATTTAAGAGAAGGCAAGATTGTTGGTTTTCATGGTAGAAAGGGCTTATACATTGATGCAATCGGTGTTCATGTGCTTGAAGGGAAAGTGGCTCCGCCAGTGCGCCCTCAAACCCCTGCTATTGCTGGACGAATGACTGCTTTTGCTGGTGCTGTTAATCCAGCTGCTGCAGGAACTGGTGGTTGTAACCCAATGGCTTTTGCTGGTCAAAGAAGCTCCATGTCAACACCGCCAAAGACATCTCAAGCCATTACGGTGCTGATACTAAGCTTGTTTTAGTAAAGAGAGGACCAGTCGTAGAGGTATTCAGCTAAACGAATCTCCCACAGAACCAATATAACTGTATATTGTGCATTTCTTTCATTGTTATTAATTGCTCACTTGTTTTATAAAGCGTCCACCATGGGGAGTAATGAAGGAACCAGTGCCTTGCGAAGCGGCCCATGGGGAGGCGACGGAGGGAGGCCTTGGGACGATGGGGTGTTCTCTGGCATAAGACAAATCTACCTCTCGAGAGACGAAGCTATCAACTCAATACAGATAGAATATGATCGCAATGGACAGTCTGTTTGGTCTGTCAAACATGGCGGAAATGGTGGCCGCACCACTCATCCAGTAAGCCAAAAAAACTAGTCATCTCTCAAGTGCACTATATATTCAGCAAACGAAACTGATACATACTTGAGTCATAAACATAACCTCTTTTTCTTGTCTCTATTAGATTAAACTGGGGTTCCCGAATGAGGTGCTAACCTGCATCAGTGGCTACTACAGTCCCTTATGCAAAGATGGAAACTCAAAGGTCATAAGGTCACTGACCTTTTACACAACTAGAGGAAAGTACGGTCCATTCGGCGAGGAAGTGGGAACATTCTTCACTTCAGTCAAGACAGAAGGCAAGATTGTCGGATTCCACGGTAGGAGCAGCTCCTGCCTGGATGCAATAGGAGTCCACATGCAACACTGGCTGGGGAATCAGAAGGCACTGCCCAAGCCGATCTTCAAAATGTTTAGCAACTAAGCTGCAGGTTTTTCTTTAACAATAAAACTAACGGGGAGTCCCTGTTGACTACCAAGTACCTAATCTTAGCTACTCTTTGGTTTGAATAAAATAACAAGAAAGTTCAGTTAATAAATAACTGTTTAATTATTTTGATGTAGTTATTTTTCCAACACGTAAATGTTTAGTAACTTGTTTGTTCTGTTTGCGATGTTAATTGTCAAGTGTTTTCTGGTTGATATTTGACTGAAGTGTTTTGTTCTGCAACATGGTTGTTAAATAGTGTTAGAGCACTAGAATGTCAAATTCATCATACTGACACTCTTTTGTAAATTGTAAATGCCATTTATTTGTCTTAGTTAGATATGATAAGATAAGGTCAATTTGTTCTGGTAAATAAATTAATAGTGTCATTTATTGTGCTAGCTTTTATTGTCCATTTCCAATTTCTGCAGGATATTGATTCCAGTTACATGTGTTGTTGTCATTCAGGTTGTTAAGATTTATGATGTTCATTGCATCTTTAATTTCTTCAATAAATATTTAAGGCACCAACACATGCTTTACTATGTGTTTAACTCGATTAGACTTGAACCAAACTGGTTTGCCTACTATCTTGCAATTAATTGTTTCTTTCATGAAACCACTGCATGGTGTTTGTTTCTGATTCTGTGATAATTAGCTTTCACCAGATGATGACTGCATTTTGGTTCAAGCTATGTTTAGATGCAAGATTTGGGGATTCTGATGATGCCCACAATGTCACACTATCTTTGTATCAGAAGATGCTCAAGCAAGGTGAGATATTTGTTTACTTGAAGCCAGCCATGTTCTTATACCTTGAGTTACAGCTTTATTCATTCATTCATTCAAGTTCCCTGCCTGTTTTGTTTCTATATGATCTGCAGGTTATTAGTTGGGGCTGATGATGATGCTATTCTTTTACTGTATCATTGTCTCAGAAGATGGGTGCAGTAGTAGCTTTATACTATAGATGGGGGCCATGGGGCATATGGCAGGTCAGTTTTGGATGAGCTAAACAGGCTAACAAGATGAGTGACAACTGGATGGGGTCACAAGGAACAAATAAGTTATCAAATTCATCATCCCTCTAGCCATCCCAAAATAACCAAGAATCATTCATGTCATCACACTTGCCAAAGCAAAGTAAAAAAGTATAGCATCTCCTATCTCCATCTCTCATATTAATGAGTTTATTCTTCAATGGGTTTTTTGATTAACATTCACATTCACAGGCAGACAATCTCACGACTTGGAGTTTGCAAAAAGTAGGCTAAGAGGGTTTAAGGGAAATACAGGACTGACTGTCTTGTTTGAGCTGATTTTTTTACTTTGGTAAGTCTCAAAAACTATGAAGTAGGGACTCTCGGCTGAGTGGTTAATGGCTTTGCCTTTTCTTGTTTTTTGCTGTCAGGGAAGTTGGGACCATTTCACATTTCCCTTACTTTCTTCAGCTCACAGTTATGATTTAATTGTTTGTTTCCTTCATACCTTTAATACAGTATATGCCTAGCTATCTTAATAATTTGCCAGAGGTCTATGATGATAGCTTTTGCATATCTAGCTTACTGTTTTTGTATGCATGTGTAGAGTTTTCTTTTACCTGTAAGTTTTTAAACTTGGCTAGTTCTTGTTTTCTCCATTCAGCTCTTCTAGCCATTGTATGTACTTTCTCTTCTTTCCAATTTTGATGGCTTAAATTAATTGAAACCATCTTTGTCATTCACTCAAGTTGTTTTTTATTGTACAACCCCAATGGGTCTCTTTCCCAACAGTTCTTATTTCTTTGTGTTTCTCAGTGTCACTTATACTTCTACTGTTTTTCTCTCAGTTTTTGAAATCTGCTGCTCATGTTCTTGCTGTTACTAGAGAGATTGAAGAACAAGTTCAGGTCAGTAATCAGTTTGTGCCTTTGTGGGTAATTAGTTACTGTTCTTATTACACTGCAGTGACTATGAATGGACCATGTTCTTGATCTTTAATGATACCCATCAACCAATCCCTATCCTTAACTACATGAAATCCTCAAGTTTCTCCATCTAGCCTATACCTGTAATTTCTTCTGCCTCAGCCAACAATTATCAGCTGCATCTTTCAGTCTCATTTAACAGCTTTTTCGCCAGTGTAGTCCCCTTATTATATTGCAATGGTTTTACAGAACACGCCCTCAAGCAGTTCAGGCATTCTTCACCATTTCATTCCCTCAGACCCCAATACTCAAACCCACTTGAGCCAAAGGCAGCTTGATGCTTACATGTCCGCTATGAGGTGCAACAACACGTTCCCAAATAATGCTTCAGAGGGTGCTTCAGAAATTAGTCACACTAGGCATTTGATGGATCTTCTTGGAACTGCTTCAGAAAGTGGCATCTCTTTATCTCTCGGCTCACAAATGCTCCTCTCTCAGAATCATCAATATAACAACAACAACCAAAGGTCATCCTATAACCAAGACTTTCTTGTTAGTCCCCATTACGCGATATCTAGGGAGGAAGAAAGGGTTTGTTTTAATGCCTATTCCTCCAGCAGCTCATTGGTTAACAGTGTTAGAAGTTCAAAATACCTTAAGGCTGCTCAGTCTCTCCTTCAAGAAGTTGTCAACATTAGCAACTATGAAACTTTTCAGGATGATGACTGTGGTAAGAATTTGTCAATCAGGGGTAGAAGAGCTGTCAGATTGTCTTCTGAACTCAGCGCGGAACTGTGCAATGCTAATGGTTTGTTGTCTGAAGAGAAGCAGGAGTTGCACCTCAAGTTTGCCAAGCTTGTTTCACTGCTAGAAGAGGTAGCACTTATCTGATTGTGTTCGGTTTTTTCTATCTATGTTTCTTCATTATAACATGTGATTTATATTCTGTTTTTTCAGGTTGAGAGCAGATATGAGAGATACTACCATCAAATGCAAGAAGTGGTATCTTCATTTGAATTAATAGCAGGAACAGGATCAGCCAGGTGTTACACTGGTCTTGCTCTTCGCGCGATGTCAAAGCATTTCTTCAGCTTAAGTGAAGCCATTTTATCTCAAATAAATATGAATAGGAGAAAGATATATAAAGATTCTCCAAGATTGAGCTCAGGAGGAGTTTCTCAACTTGGCCTATTCGATCAAGATGGTAATCATAATAACCGACTGACATTGCAGCAGATTGGGTTGCTTCATGGTCAGCGGAACGCTTGGAGACCCATCAGAGGCTTACCTGAGACTTCTGTGGTTATTCTTCGAGCATGGCTTTTCGAACACTTCCTGCATCCGTAAGTGCCGCAGTTTGAAAAAATTTAACATTCTAATATTTCATAAATTTAATGTTCTAAATTTTTTTACAGCTACCCAACCGAATCAGAGAAGCTCATTTTATCGTCGCAGACAGGCCTCAGTAAAAATCAAGTAATGACTCGAAACTCTCCCTTTATTCCATCCACTGCTACAAAAAATGTCCACTGATCAATGAAAGTATTTCTTTCAGGTATCAAACTGGTTCATAAATGCAAGAGTAAGGCTATGGAAACCAATGATTGAAGAAATGTACAAAGAGGAGTTTGCAGACTCATCAGACTCTGACCCATTAAGAAACTAGCCGCTGAATCGGAAGAGAACGTCGAGCTTCCCCGGATCATCAAAATCTCTAGAGCTCCCTTACTGCAATCCTCTGAAACTCATTCATGTCGAGTTTTCACTTCATTTGCTTGACTTTAGTAGTTTCAGCATTCTCCACTACATGTCTGGTCTTGTGTTCCTTCAGTAAAAGATTAATTTCTCAGACATTAAACCGGATACAAAACGACATTTGATCGCTGCGTTTAAACCAAAAACGGTTCAAATGCAAACCACTAGAGAATCGTAAACAAAGTATCACCCGCACAAAAAATGAGCCTCTCGTCGTGCTTATCTTCGCTTCTCAGCAATCCATTTTCAACGATTCAACGAATCTCAAACTCCCCGCTGCCTCGAAATTCGCGCTCTCCGACACGCGTCGTCTTCACTTTTACAACACGCCGTTCCTATTTCCGCCATTCGTCAACTCGGTTCACCGCTGATGTGGCGTCGCCGGAAAGCTTAGCCTTCATTGAAGAAGAGAATGATGTCAATGGAAGCGATAACGGGACTCTCACTCTGACAGCTGAAGACGTGGTTGAAGATGGAGTTGAAGAAGAAATCGAAGGTGTTGAGGCGCCGCGTCCAGCGAAATCAAGAGTTAAGAAAACGAAGAAGGATGTTGAGGATGAGGATAATCGGTTTAAGCTTCGGAATGGGAAAGAGGTATGTGGTTGATAGTGATTAAATTTTGTGTTGGATTAGTAATGTGTTGAGAGCTTGTGTGATTGGTGGTTTTAGGTTTTTGAAGAGAAGGCTTATCTTGTCGGAGTTGAACTGAAGGGTGATACTAGTAGACTTTTTGATGTTGAGGATTCACTCAAGGAGTTGGAGCAGTTGGCCGATACTGCAGGACTTATGGTTGTTGGATCATCCTGTCAAAAGTGAGTGCATACTCTCAAGTTTCAACTCTCAACTCTCTTATGGATATAAATATGCTGGGTTTACGTTTTAATTTCCATTTCTTTTTTCAAGTAAATTGTTGTTGCAGTGCTGCTCATTTCTTCTTGACATTTAGTTTTAGGTTTGGAATAGATGAATGCAAAGAAAGAGCTTTTGATTATTTATGTGGATTTCATGGAAAGAAAGATCCTTTGTATATCTAATTCTTTTTTCGTTGCCATTTTAAGGCTAGTGTCTCCCAACCCGAGGACTTACGTTGGATCTGGAAAAGTTTCTGAGATCAAGACTGCTATTAATGCCCTTGATGTCGAGACTGTAATATTTGATGATGAGCTTTCAGCCGGGTAATTTTGGAGTTTTTATTGTTTTTTACATCTAGGGTTGTTTTATTTTAATGGGTCGGAGTTTTGTGATGGTACTGTTGTGTAATTCTATGCAATTTTTTGCCTAACTGACGTATTCGTACGAGCAAACTATCATTATTTCAGTTTTGGTCTAGGCAACTGCGCAATCTAGAGAAGGCTCTTGGGGGAGGCGTCCGAGTTTGTGATCGAACTGCGCTCATATTGGATATCTTCAACCAGCGTGCAGCAACTCATGAAGCTGCTTTGCAAGCAAGTTTGGTTCTACACTATTAGATGATGGCCTCAAACTGCATTTTTTGTGAATTTAAGTTATTGAAATTTCTTGCAGGTTGCTTTAGCACAAATGGAATACCAGCTACCACGGCTTACAAAAATGTGGACTCACCTTGAGCGCCAGTCGGGGGGTCAAGTTAAAGGTATGGGTGAGAAACAGATTGAAGTAGACAAGCGTATCTTACGAACTCAAGTAAGTTATCGATGTAAATCAAAAGAATTACATTGCCTGGCATTTTTAGTATAGTAAATGTTCAATTCTAGTTTACTGCTACAACATTTTTACAAAAGATGGTGCTTCTTATGTTTTACATTTTCTATTTAAATTTCTATAATTCCACTTATGCTGGTGTTCCAGATTGGTGCACTGAAAAAGGAGTTAGAAACGGTTCGGAAGCACAGGCAGCAGTACAGAAACAGGAGAACGGCTGTGCCTGTACCCGTGGTTTCATTGGTAAGCCGTACTTTGTCTCTGAAAAGGCGGATCTTAACGAACAGCTTTGATTTTAAAAATGTGGTTTTTATGACTATATCATTCAGGTAGGTTACACTAACGCTGGAAAGAGCACTCTTTTGAATCAGTTAACTGGAGCTAACGTTCTTGCTGAAGATCAATTATTTGCAACTCTTGATCCAACTACTAGAAGAGTACAGGTTTGATTTTCGATTAAAGTATGTGATACATGGTGGTGCTGAGATATCGATCAACCATCATCTCCAAATAAAAAGTGTGCACGAATGATGACCTCATTATGGAAATTACACCGAACTAGATCAAATCTCATACGTGTTATTGTATATTTTCTCTTACATCGACAAAATATTTCCCTGTATGTTCCCCATCAATATATAATGAGCCAGGGTTACAGACCTAAAATAATTAATACCTATAAAATATTGGATTTCATGATTAAAAAGTGTAGCCTAATGAGCTTGCGTTTCTTAACTTGCAGATGAAAAATGGGAAGGAGTTTCTCTTAACAGATACTGTGGGATTCATTCAAAAGTTGCCGACCACATTGGTAAGGGTATTTATGTACTGACTTTCGTCATTATTTGACGATGTAGGGTCCTTAAAGCTTTTTCATGCTATTAGGGTCCCTTTTAATATTCTATTTCATAGAATCCTGCTATTTTTACTAAAGATAGATTTGCTACAGGTTGCTGCTTTCAGAGCAACATTAGAGGAAATATCAGAGTCCTCACTTTTGGTGCATGTAGTTGATATTAGGTATGGCCTCAAACTGTTAACTCGATGGAAGTTCTCGAAATTTATACTGATTATGAATTCACACCGATTTCAGCCACCCATTGGCGGACCAACAAATTGAAGCTGTGGACAAAGTCCTGTCAGAACTA
Source organism: Sedum album (assembly GCA_006409495.1). Lineage (NCBI taxonomy): Eukaryota > Viridiplantae > Streptophyta > Magnoliopsida > Saxifragales > Crassulaceae > Sedum > Sedum album. The sequence continues at coordinate 302,185 of QZGG01000009.1, forward strand.
GATGTGTCATCTATTCCGAAGTTAATAGTTTGGAATAAGGTACACAACTATGCCTTCATCTTCGTTCAGATAAAAGCAATGCCCGAGTTGTATATTTTTCTTTCAAATAAAATTGAAGCAAGTATGCGGAAATCATACTCAGCTAATTTGTATTTTGTTTAACTTGATTACTAATGTGCAATGCCAGGTGGACAAAGCTATCAATCCTGAAGAGATCAAGTTGGCAGCAGCAAAGAGAGATGATGTGATTTGCATTTCTGCACTAACTGGCGAGGGATTGAATGATTTCGGCAGTGCCATTCAAGAAAAACTGAAGGTACCCCCATAAACTTCATGTAGATACCAATTTATGAGTATGGATATCCTGTAACTTATGAGTGACCGCCTTCAATATCATTCATGATAGGATTTAATGGTCTGGATAGAAGCACTTGTCCCGTTTGACAAAGGGGAGCTCCTTAATACCATTCATAACGTCGGTGTGGTAGAGAAAACTGTGAGTATTGCAGAATGCATTTCTGAACCTCAAACACCCTGCATCTCTTGTTACCCTACTTTATTATATCTCTTGTTGAAATACTATTTTCATTCTTGTTGCAGGAATACACAGAGAGTGGTACATTGATCAAGGCCCATGTGCCTCTAAGATTCGCTCAACAACTCACCCCACTGCGACAACTGAGTACCTCAGCAACACCTATATATTAAGCTGTACCGTGCCTACTTCGCATGACACACCAAGTAAACTATGCTTCAGCTGAGAGTGTAAATAAGAGCCATTCCATATAGGTGTTCCCGCAGATGTTGTACAGTGTTGTATCTCAACTTATGCTGTTAATATATGACATTCACATTTACACGAAATTGTATTTTTGAGGGGTCAAGTTGATAAATTTAAAGGATTCAGATCATGTGCAGCAGAGTTATTTACTGCAAGGTAAAATTACGTTATTTTGATTAAAAGTTCATTCTAAACTATGAGTATAAATTATCAAATTGATATCGTTTTGATATTCGCGGATTCGAATCCAAATTTAACCCTCAAAGCAAATTCAGAAGGCACACTCATCTCCGTTATACGACGACGTTTTGAACTGTACACTGCGAGCGCTGATATCTCAGATTCTCAGTACTCAACTGATGCCTACTGCGATCCAAAATTGTCAGCTGAATCCAGAGCCGCGGTCCGATCGACCCACTTAATTCACATCGACGTAGCATCAGCAATTAGGAGCCTGAGAAGCCGTCGTCATCAATCCCATTAATGCCTCAGTAATCGAATTCAAATCAAAACCCTAGAAAAACACAGCGGGAGGATGAGAATGATGAAACAATCAAGTAACCGGCCGTGGACGACGACGACGTTTCAAAAGAGATGGATGCTGTTAGCGCTTGCAATCTCCACTGTAATTTTGTTTGTAACCAAAACAGCTATCGATTCAAGCAGCAGATCTCCTTACAACACAGAGGTGTTGATTCATACAGAAGAAGTTCTTAAAGATGGGGAAAATCCCCTTGAGTTTATGAGATCGAAGCTCGTAGTTTTGGTTTCTCATGAATTGTCTTTGTCAGGTGTTTTTTATTTGAAGTTTCAAAATTTGTTGGTTCTGCAAATATATTTTTGGTGAGAATTGCTGGAAAGTGGAATGCTTATGCTGATGTTAAGTTATGGTTATGTGTAGGAGGGCCTTTGTTGCTAATGGAGCTTGCATTTCTGCTAAGAGCGGTTGGTACCAATGTGGTTTGGTTAACTATACAAAAACCTGCCGAAGTGGATGATGTGATATACAGTTTGGAGAATAGGATGCTGGACCGAGGAGTTAAGGTAAATTATTTTATTTCAATGATGCCAATTTAACTTAAAAGTTAGAGTTTTCTGTTTTTATTGTGTTTGATAGTTCTGTAGAACGTGATCAAGTGAATCTTCATGTTAGTCTTACATATGTGAAGGGCATGCCTGAATGCGTTCGCAGCATTTTCTGGTGTAACTGTTCATGGAATTCAGTCCATATGTGTAACAAACACCATAGATGCTATTATTGTGAGGGATTTTGAATCATATAGTTATATGCCCTTTGACATGTATTCTAAATTCTGATGCTTTTTATGTGACTAGATTGAACCTGCGAAAGATCAGAAGGCAATAGATACGTCACTTAAAGCAGACCTAGTTGTCTTAAACACAGCTGTTGCTGGAAAATGGCTTGATATTTTCAAGGATGATGTTCCACGTGTTCTGCCAAAGGTTTTGTGGTGGATACATGAAATGAGAGGGCACTATTTCAAAGTGGAGTATGTTAAACACCTGCCTTTCGTTGCAGGTGCCATGATTGATTCACATGTGACAGCAGAGTACTGGAAAAACAGGACACGAGAAAGATTAGGGTGCGTAGCTATTCATTGATCAGTTGGAGTTATATTTTGTATTTGGTAAATAAAAGTTGTTTGTTCCTCGATGATCATTTTTAGTTGTCAGGTTAATTGTTACATATTGGCTGCCTTTAATTCTAAAATATATTTTTATATGCTGAAGAATCGACACATTGTTTCTTGCTTTTAGTATTGCATCCGACTTAATTGTTTTGCATGTTTTTCCGAGGACACTTGTGTCATTTATAAATCGTTTTATCTGCAGAATCAAAATGCCAAAAACGTATGTTGTGCATCTTGGCAATAGCAAAGAATTAATGACTGTGGCCGAAGACGACGCAGCCAAGAAAGTCCTGCGCAAGAATATCAGGGAATCGCTTGGAGTTCGGAATGAAGATCTTCTCTTTGCAATCATAAACAGTACGTCTTCTTTACTAATGATCATTTCCATAAAGCATTTTAGTTGGAAAACAGGCTAGGGTTACCATATCAGATTTTTTCCATCAACCAAAACCCTTCAGCATTCAAGGAAAATTTATGACGTTTCCTAAAGGTACAAGGAAATGCAAGTTTCCTGAAATACATTGTTTCTGTTTTTTCAATCAATCATGATATCTAGAAGATGGCCGCCTGTGACTGTGATACCACAATTTACTCTTCACCTGAAGTTTTTTTATATCCACCCACCAAAGCACCCATTTTGAAATCCTACTGTTTTGAGATTAGTAGAAATAACTTGCACTTAGAATTGAATTGGAAGGTACTACAAACACAGTTTTGTTTCACTAGATAATATGCCAATTGCCCATTACTATCCTTGAAAAATCTTCAGCTGCTTGATTTTTCTTTCTAAAAATAGCATTGTGCTTACTGCTTATCCAGGTGTTTCACGCGGAAAGGGTCAGGATTTATTTCTCCGTGCCTTCTATGAAAGTCAGAAAATGATAAAGAGAAGAAACTCAATGTTCCAGCAATGCATGCGCTAGTGGTTGGCAGTGATATGAGTGCTCAAACCAAGTTTGAAACTGAACTCCGAAATTTTGTGACTGAGAAGAAACTTCATGACCGGGTCCATTTCATAAATAAAACACTAAATGTCATCTCGTATCTGGCTGCCATTGACGTTTTGGTTCAGAACTCCCAGGTAGCTATATCAGCTCACACAAATCGCTTTTCAAAATGCTTTGGATTACATTTGAATTAAAGCATACATTCGTTATAGATAAATCTAATGAAAAAATTGAATGTTTAGGCTCGTGGAGAATGCTTTGGGAGAATTACAATAGAAGCTATGGCATTTCAGCTCCCAGTATTGGTAGTTACGAATACTGCTATAATCTCCTTTTTCAAAAATGCTTTGACCTGATTTTTTGTGTGATGTGTGGATCAGGGAACATCAGCTGGAGGCACGACGGAGATAATATTGGATGGAACAACAGGATACCTACATCCAGCTGGGAAAGAAGGTGTATCAGACCTTGCTAAGAATATTATAAAATTAGCTACTAGTGCCCAAATAAGGCAGACTCTTGGCAGGAACGGGTATAAAAGAGTCAAAGAAGTATTCATGGAACATCACATGGCACAAAGAATTGCTGCAGTGCTCCAAGATGTTTTAAAGAAATCCCAAGGCCATTCAGCTTAGGTGATTGGTCTTTCCATATTATATAGTAACACAGCTGTGGATCAGTCATGCTATGGTATGCAATTCTCGAAGACAACAAGTGCCATCCAAATCCGTATCTTGCATGTAGTTTTAATATACAGTGTTCGGTTTTTTGTATGTATATTCGAGTTATAGGATTTCCCAAGTGTTGCATTTACATGCTGTTGGTTTCATTGAATTTTTTATGTAAGCAGTCTTTTAAAATTCTCCAAGATGCATCAGAAATTTCAAACATTTACAGGACAAGAATCAGCTCAAAATCATTCATTTCATTGGATAAATATCTTGTGCCATCATTTCATCTGTGGATAGTGCTTCTGTGATCGTCATAAACCTGTTTGTTCCATCCTCCCCAATGTGGTCCTGCACCAATAATTCTGAACTCAAGACTCTTTTCCAAACCAACTGGAGTTAGCTTATACAATGACTGCATATTTAATTTGATTTTCCAAAATACTAATCAATCAAAATTTAATAATCACCTGAACCTCAAGTTTGGATATTTAATATGACTTTTGCTACAAAGTATGTAAATCTATTGCTAAATGTATCGACGTCCAGGTGCTTACCGAATGTTGAAAATACGAAAACTATCTCGAATTGAAGAATAAATTAAAACAATTCTGAAAATAATTTAAAAAAAAATCAAATTACACGTATATTATGGAATTTGGCTATTTAAAAAGCATAGAGATAGTCGTGTATTTATGATATGGTTCGGTTCATCGACCGATTAGAATCTCTTATCCGAAAGTCTGATTCGATTCCTCCTCGTCATCTCATCATTCGTTTCCACTTACGATCGCCGGAGCTTCTCGATCTCATCGGTCAGTACTCTTCTCCCGCTTCCCTTATTAACTGTTTCTTAGCACTTATGGATTATTTAACCTCACTATGATCCGTATAATGAATTTGTATTTACTTGTTAGGGTTTGATCAGAATATGGCAAGTCTTCAAGGACCTGTGATTTGTCCAGCTGTTGTGCGACCTAAACAAACTGGAGTTAGAGTTGTTGCTAAGCTTCATGGAGCTGGTCTTAATGGAATGTTTGGGAAGAGAAGCAGTGTTAGATTTATCTCGCGTAACTTGAATTTGGGGAAAAATAATAGCCTTGTGCGTTGTAGCTTTAGCTCGTCTTCTAATGGAAATGGAAGCAAAGCTGGAAATTTTAATGAGAATGATGCTGATTATGTTAATTCCACCGTCTTGGAAGCAGGTATTATTTGTATTTTTTGGTCTTGTTATTTGATTTACTTGTTGATAGTTTAAACTGAGTAGTGAGTCTAATGATGAGTTTTGTTGTTGTGCTAGTTATTAATTTACTTGCCTGTTTTGTGTAGTTGAGGTGAAGAGTGGAGCGGAGGGCTTTGTGATCAAAATGAGAGATGGGAGGCATCTGAGATGCGTGCAAAACAAACCTCAAGGTCGTCAGGTGCCTGATTATGCGCCGCACCCTGCAATTGTGCTTAAAATGGAAGATGGAACTGGTCTTCTCCTCCCCATCATTGTTTGTAAGTTGGCCTAACTGTCAGTAAAGTATATTAATAATAAATGCCCCATGTATTTAGTATCACCGACCAACCTTCTTTTCTCTTGATTGCAGTGGAAATGCCAAGTGTGTTGCTCATGGCAGCTGTTCGCAATGTTCAAATTGTGTGTTTTCTTGTCTCTTTTGTATTATTATATCTGTTACAGTTTGTTACTACTCAATAATAAAGCTAGTACGCCTACTCATTTCAAATATTTCTAATTGTTCAATTCTTGCTTTTCAGGCCCGGCCGACTTTATATAATGTGATTATAGAAATGATTGACAAAATGGGTTATGCAGTAAGTTTCATCAAAAAATATAACTACCTCAATATTTCATAGTTGTTGTTTTGTTTGACTCGTGGATTAACTCTCCTCCAGGTTAAATTGGTGCGAGTTACAAAAAGACAGCATGAAGCATATTTTGCTGAGTTATACCTGACTAAGGCATAACTCTATTCTTCTTCTTATGTATCGACAATTTCAACTCGCTACTTATTCATATTACTGATTGAATCATTATGTTCGACAGTTAGGAAATGAAACAGAATACATCACATTTGATTTAAGACCATCAGATGCAATTAATATTGCAGTGAGATGCAAGGTATGGTTTTTTCAGTTAATATGTTAATATTCATCGAGTGCTTTATTGTCGGTCTTGATGAAGGTGGTCAATTTTATGCGGTGTTCATGCTTTATTACTTGTAGTTTCTGCTAGATTTGAATTGTATCTTTTTAGTATCTGGGCAATTAGGAGTTGGGCACTGCTTGATTGGTGAATCTTCTGTGGGAAATGATTGAACTTAACAATATTTTAGAGACCAGTATCTTCATATTATGTGCCCTCACCACTCAGTATTGTTTGTGGATGGCATTATGATGTTCTAGTCTCTTTCTTGTTCTAGGCACCAATACAAGTTAACAAGTCCCTTGCATACAGTGATGGAATGAGAGTGATTGAACCTGTAAAACTGGTCCCAGTACCCGCTTCAGATGGCTTGTTGTTCAGCGAACTGGATAGGTAATATATAGTTCTCTGATCTTGCAGCTTGGTTGTGCTTTCGACCTTTGGAAAGTGCTTTATGGTTTATTCTTCCTTATCTGAATATTTTCATTACCCAAACGTTCCAACTCAGTAATTTAATCTTAAAGGAATGAGGTATATTTCCAATGCAAGGATGAAGGAGGTGTCTTCTTGATGGCAAAATTAAATTAGTACCTTCATGAACCAGTTTTTGCTGAGAGTGAATATAAAGTGGTTTATCTTAAAAGAAAGACCACCAAAATGTGATCTTCTCATGGCATAAGGAAGAAAGTTGATGGTTATGAATCATAACAATTTAGCATGACTGTTAGCACTTCTTGGAACATGTGCTCTAATTCGTTGTTCGTGTTTTCTTTGTTGCATTTGCTTTTGGTTCAATATTAGTGTCCTGTTTGTACCAGGCCTAGTGGTCAGCCTTGCATTGATACGAAGGAATTCAATATATTGAGCAACATGTTTGCTGCAGCTAATGAGGAACGATTCAGTGATGCAGGTGATGCAATGGTTTCCAATTAAAGATGCTCATTATTTTAATCTAGCTAGCACCAAATACACTCACAATTATTCTTCTAATATATGTTGTTTACTACTCCAGCCGAGTGGAGGGACAAACTGAAACAGTTCAGGTCTAAAAAGAAGTCCACGTGACAGGTTGAGCCATCTACCACTCTCTTGTACCCAATGGTAGTAGTGTGTTGTGTATGGTAATGGTGCTGGAATCCATGTACATATAATGAAATATCCAAGATCTCCCGGCATCTTCTAGTTACTACTACAAGTCAGACGTTTGTCTCGGCCGCATGTTCTAGCTCACTTATGGAGTTGTAAACTTTGTCAATAGTATATATCTAATGTGTATGGATTGTGCATATCATATGTGTCTATTATCAATAAATATGTGATGCAAAGCTACACTATGTTTTTTCTCATTAGTATAACTTTCCTGTACAAAACAGAGGAAGAAAGAGAAGCAGAGGATGACAAAGAAGCTTAACTAAATGTACTCCCTTCGTCCCACCGAATGCTTTCTATTTGGCATTTTCAATGTAAAATAAGAAACCAATATTTAAGGAATAAAATTTTTTTATGAAAATCTGATTAAGACTAAATTTTCCCACCAAAATTTTGAGATCAAAATTAATTTACCAAAAATAAACTTTCCCACCAAAATTTTGAGACCAAAATTTTGAAATCAATATCTAGGGTTATTGGGAGTGATTTTTCAATTTTGATAGTTGGTTTAATTCAATTATAATAATTAATTAGTTAGTATAATTAATTATGTTTAACTAGTAAATGTAATTAGAGTGTTATATTTTAATATTTATTTTTTACAAAAAGGAAATATGAAGCATTCGATGGGACACCTAAAATGGCAAAAAGAAAAACATTCGGTGGGACGGAGGAAGTAGTAAACAAAACAACGTACGAAATTAAAGGGCGAGGCCAGTTTCTTAACCCATTAGTTAGTTGAAAACTCGAAGCCCAATATCTACGATAGCTTCCAGAGACATCATCATCCAGGGGTATTTTGGTCAAATATAAACCTGACGACTGGCTGAGGCAGCCTTGAGTTGTTACTTCCGGTTCATTTCAGTGTCGAAGAAAATGTCGGCGATGACATGCAACCTCAGATCAGATGGCGCCGGCGTTCTTCTCCCCTCATCCGCTGTTTACAGCCGATCTTTGAGGAACTCCGTCCCTCGGTGCCTTAGATTATCCGATGTCGTTTCGTCTTCTTCTTCCACTACTGCTGTACCCCGTGGAGTCAAATGCTCTTCTGCATCCCCCGCCGCGACTTCCACTGCGTCTCCCGTTGGTTCTAAAGGCATGTTTTACATCATTTATCTTGGTTATTGCTTCCCAAATTGGGTGTGCCTTGGTTGATTGCTTAGGGTTTTTTTGGTTATTGGTTTTCAGTTGATGTAAAAAGAAATTGCTGTTTCTCTAAAAAGATGAAAAACCTGTTGCATTGTGTTTATTGAAGAAATAGGATAGCTGCTTATATTTGAAATATTTTGTTGTTTTGTTTTTTGAGTAATGGTGTAATGTAGTTCTTGACACCAATTACTCGATCCTCAGAATTACTTTTATACTATGGGCTTAAGCACATTATGTGTTCTACAATATTTCAGAAAAAGCAGGGCTCACAGATTTTCTGCACATTGATGATTTTGATAAAGCTACCATTTTGAGAATATTGGACCGTGCACAGGAGGTGAAGGCTTTGCTGAAATCCGGGGACAGATCGTATCTCCCCTTCAAAGGGAAAACAATGGCTATGATCTTTGCAAAGCCATCCATGAGAACAAGAGTTTCATTTGAGACTGGGTTCTTTTTGTTGGGAGGCCATGCTATATATCTCGGACCTGATGATATTCAAATGGGTAAGCGAGAGGAAACACGCGATGTAGCCCGTGTGCTCTCTCGCTACAATGACATCATCATGGCTCGTGTTTTTGGTCATCAGGTGAGTTATTGAGCTGGTGTGATTTGTTTGGTAATTATTTGTTGCATATAAGGCTGGAATTTTGTTCAATTCATACAGTTGCTTAATTTCTTTCTCTTAACTTTGTTATTGATTATTTTGTGGGATGCAAATATAGCTACCTTAGGGAGATTTATTTTGTAGTTCTGCTTATTTGTCTATTGGATAATTTGTCTTAGTGTGAACAGTGCATGCTTTTTAACATAAGAATCACAATTTCATAGTTAACAGTGTTCCAGCGCTGTTGCCAGCTTTGGTTGAAACTTTAATGCATTGTGATAAAACCTTTATTTTTGTATGTTTTAGGACATCCTTGATCTTGCCAAGTATTCATCTGTGCCAGTGATCAACGGATTGACTGACTTCAATCATCCTTGCCAAATAATGGCTGACGCTCTCACAATGATTGAACACATAGGGCGCTTGGAAGGAACCAAGGTAGAGTTGTTTGCTATTTTGCTCTGTTGTTGTTGATAGTTCAAGTGTTGTCCCTAAAACAACCACTTGACGAATCTTAAGAAATCTTAACTTAACTGCGAAGTAATATTATTCATTAGATTCAATTCAAGAAAACCAACAGACCTCTAAATCAGCATCCGATGATCTGCCTTATCCTGTATAGCTTGATGGAGCTGTTGGAAGATTGCATTTCATTACAGTAACATAGATGATTATTGTTCGTTTATATCTGACAGGTTGTTTATGTTGGTGATGGAAACAACATTGTACACTCATGGCTGTTGCTTGCTGCTGTCATACCTTTTCATTTTGTATGTGCTTGCCCAAAAGGTTTTGAACCCGATGCAAAAACAGTGGAGAAGGCGAAGCAGGCTGGTATTAGTAAGATAGAGATCACAAATGATCCAAAGGAAGCAGTGAAAGGAGCTAATGTTGTATACTCAGATGTTTGGGCAAGCATGGGGCAAAAGGAGGAAGCTGCATACCGTCGCCAAGTATTTCAAGGATTTCAGGTCTCTTATGTGGTTCCCAGTGTTGTGCTAAATGTTTTGTTATTCTGTCTGCTTTCCCGTTTAATATTTACATTATCTCATTCACCGGCCGTTTTATCTACAGGTTGATGAAGCCCTGATGAAGTTAGCAGGGCCAGATGCTTTTTTCATGCACTGCCTTCCAGCTGAAAGAGGCGTAGAGGTGACTGATGCAGTTATAGAAGCTCCAAACTCCATCGTCTTCCCTCAAGCTGAAAATAGAATGCATGCTCAGAATGCAATCATGCTTCACGCACTTGGCTTATAAATCACATACTCCTTATCTTTCTCACAAACAAGACCTGTCCGCTCCACATCTCTTCATGTAGAAGGTAACTTGTAAAAGCTCCTTATCTACCGGTTTCTTGCAGCTTTCTTTTTACTTCCATAAAAACTCATTCACTACTCAGTACAATTACTACATCTTCATTAGATCTTTAGTGTTGAGTGTTGGACTCTTTTTATCCCATTTTGATACATTTTTAAACCTTGTAGTACAAGTCATACCCATCACATTTGAAAACAATTTCCAAATTGAGATATTTATTTAATTAAATTTCAAATGATTAATTAATTTTTATGCCATTAAAATCCAATTAAGTAATTAAAAAAATTGGCAACCGAATAGGATTAGAAATCGGATTAAATCAGTTAAGATTTCCAATTTGTACCAGAATTTCTAATCTTATTTACACTAATCTCTATTTATTAGCAGCAATCGGCTTCATCTTTTTACTTTCAAACTCAACTCGACCGATTTTACTCCGTTAAATCACAGTTAACGGCGTTACAACACCAGCACACGGTGGCTGTATAACGTAATGCTACTCCGTAAGCTCTTCTTGCGTTGCGGTCAAGTAAAGAAACACCGACAAAACCCCGCCAACCCAACTCCGACTCCGACTCCTCCACCTCAACATCACTCGATTCACGAAGCCGCCACCATGTCCGACGACGAAGATTACGCCTCTGATTACTACGACGAGGAGGAGGAGGATAAGGACTCTGGGGATGACTTCGATATTGATGATCAGAGTACCGCGGCGGATAGAGAACGATCAAAAATTAAGGTATGTGTGAATTAGTATCGATTTCACGGCGATGTTATGTTACTAGAGTTGTATTGTGGGTTTGAGACGCAGTTTAGCTAGTGTCGTCTATTAGTGGATGACTTTGTGGTTTAGGGTTTTATTCGTTTATGGTTAGTGAAAGTAATGTTTATTTTTTTCTGGTAAAAGATGGATTTTTTAATTGTGAATTTTAGCAGTGTAGTTTCCGAAAGCTGAATTGACATTGGCTCCAGGTTTAACGCGTTTCTGGTAGATGAAGATGAAAGCTTGTTGCTTTGCTTGCTATATTGTTTCATTTAAATATCATGAAGTTTTTTATGAATTTAGCATTGGTGTATCAGCTACAGATCGTTTATGAGCTTTCTTAAGTTGGTGGGAACGTTGCTAGTGAGTTTCTAATTTTATGTATGTTGCAGGTCATAACGAAAGAATCTCTCCTAGCTGCGCAGGTAAGAGTTGTATGAATTTTTGTTTTTTTATTAATCAATAGCGTTAGAGTAAATATGGTATTTCAGTTCAGATGCAAAATGTAAGGATGATACGGCATATGCATGTTGACAAAACTTGTTCAAATGTGCAGAAGGAGGATTTGCAGAGGGTAATGGACTTGTTGATGTTGAAGGAGCATCATGCAAGGACACTGCTTATTCATTTCAGATGGGATGTGAATAAGGTGAGTTCAGTATTTGTGGAGAGGGGAGCGGATGTCCTATTTTCTTTAGCCGGCATTGTGCTGGATAAGGTTCGCCCTTCATTAACAACTGTTTGCCAAATCTGCTACGATGAAATGGCACCTAGTGAGGTGACGACGATGGACTGTGGTCACCATTATTGCAAAGACTGTAAGCATCTTCTTATATATATTTTTTATTTTGACATATATTAATCTTCGAGTTATTTCAGTTTTGTGTGACCGCTCAACCTTATGTGGTTTATTAATAATTTGTAGGTTGGGCAGAGTATTTCATTGTACAAATTCAGGATGGCATGAGCAAACGCATAAAGTGCATGGCTCACAAATGTCATGCTATATGCGATGAAGAAATAGTCAGGGACCTCGTGAGTTTAAAAGATCAAAATGTCGCCAAAAAGTTTGAGAACATTCTCCTGGAGTCATATGTAGAGGACAACAATAAAGTGAAGTGGTGTCCAAGTGTACCACACTGTGGAAATGCTATATCTGTTGAGGATGATGGGGTGTGTGAGGTTAAATGCACTTGTGGCCTGGAATTTTGCTTTGGTTGTTTGGCTGAACCCCACTCTCCTTGTTCATGCCCTCATATGGAGACTCTGGACCAAAAAATGTTCAGATGATTCAGAAACTGTTGTCTGGGTCAACGTCAACACTAAGCCCTGCCCTAAGTGTTTCAAACCTGTGAATAAAGATGGAGGATGCAACCTCGTTGTCTGTATCTGCGGACAGCCAATGTGGTGAGTTTTGTTGGCTCAAATTAAGATTGTAATGAAGCCTAGTTTGGTTGGACTGGCATTTTACATCGCAATTATTTTACAGTGTTTTTCACATCATTTTTCTTGTATATATCAATCAATGTTGATTGATACATGCTGTCTTTGAAATTTTGCAGTTGGCTCTGTGGTGCCCCAACAGGGCGAGATCACACATATCAAACTATCTCTGGTCATGATTGTGGGAAATACAAAAAAGAAGATGAAGAGCTCAAGAACACCGAGCGAGCTAGATTGCGCCTATGGCGCTATAACCACTACTTTAACCATTTCCAGGCACATATGGATTCACTTAAGCTTGAATCTAATCTGACAGAAAAAATAAGAGCTAGGATTTTGAAGTTGGAAAACTTGGAATACAGAGTAAAGACTACAGCTGGTTAGTAGATGGAATCAACAGACTTTTCAGAGCAAGGAGAATCCTAGCATATTCCTATCCCTTTGCATTCTACATGTTTGGAGATGAATTATTTGCTAAGGAGATGACAGAATCTGACAAAGAGTTAAAAAAAGATTTGTTCGAAAACCATCAGCAGCAATTTTCCGAAATGGTTGAGAGGCTATCGCGCCTCCTGGAAGATGAGATTGCGGAACAACCCACGGAGGATGAACTGAAGAAATTAAGAGATACTGTAATAAATATGTCAGTACTAACTGACAGCCTCTGCAGACAAATGTAAGTCCTACACTAATTCCTTACCACATTAATTGATTTCCACAAACTGTCTGTCTGTTAATCATTTCTCTAAAAATATGCGCTGCAGGTATTCATCCATTGAGAATGAACTGTTGGCTCCTCTTTCGACTGGAACTCTTCATCAAATCGCGGCATATCAATCAAAAGGCGTCGAAAAGGCATTAGAATTTGGTATTTAGGCCCTGCCTGCATGATTCATTGCCATTGCCAGATGAAGGAAAAAAGTTCTTCAACTAATTAAGACTTTCTTATAATTATGTGATAGTTATTGTATCTGAGCAGCTTAGCTATGAATTTTGCTTTGCAAGAGTATTTATCAGTAATTTTGTCAGCGACCTTATCTTTTATAAATTTCTGAAAGCCGTCCCTAAAGTTTGACGACATTACAAATCAGCCAGCAAGTTTCTTAATAATACTTTCCTAATATCGTCTGCTTCTGAATTTTCTAAACTAATTCCCTACCCATAGGTTTCACAATATTACATTTGAACCCCGTTACTTATATATACTCACAGTCACATCCCCATTTTCGATTTCGCATACTCCGCTCGCTCTCTTTCGATCGTCGCCGCCGCTGCTCGATGTAAACGGTCATCATGCGTTTCTTGTTTTCAATAACTGGAGGTAAGAAAAGTATCTGATCCGAACTTGAAATCTGCTAATGAGGATGAGTGTTTTTATTGACCCTAACTGTTGCTTTCAAGGTTTGAACTTTACTTTTGAGGCATTATTAACAGATCTGCTTAAGCAGCATAAGTCTTTAATTGAAAATGTACTTTTTTGTTAGATTCTGTTTACTTGTGAAGCTCGTTAAGCCCAATACTTGGATGTATTTTAGCATATATGTTTAGCTTTAGCTCATAGATGCATATAGTATGTAGTGTGTGTAGTGACACCACTAAGTATGTTTCGGCCCCAAGTTACTTATTGTCTGTGACCTGTGTTTTCAGCTTCATGGATGGAATGTGTGCAAAGATCTTACTTCAAGATCATGTGTATCAGTATCATTATAAATGTGCGACTTCAAAATACGGAATTTCATCTCAGGTAAGTCAACAAGCTTGTTTTCATATTTGGGATTCGTTGTGGATCTTTTCAGATTGTATTACGTCTAAGATTCTAAGGAACTGAGAAGAGAATAGAGGTTAAAGTCATCCATATTTGCATGTTTTCAGGGAAAGGAGGACATCATCCCCGGTTTTCTGAAGATTTAATCAACAGATACTCTTTTATCGATATTAAAGATAGATTAGAAGAATTTCCAGGGAAGAAAAGGATGGGAACAATAATCAATATCAATAGGCTTTCGCTGTCAGGTGATAAGGTGCTCACAATTTCCTTGATCCACTCAAAATAATGCATTTAGTTATACTTCATAGAAACAAAGTGATACTAGCCAACACAGTGTAAGACAAACTTTCTTTAGCAGCATTTCTTTCCAAGTTCATGTATGAATAGGACCACTTGTGCTTTAGCCTTAACCCACATTAAGCGGTGAAGATTAGTCTATCCTCCTTTACAGAAAAAATCCCCACGACTAAGACTGCAACCTTGGACTTAGTGAAATAAAACAGTTTTTAGTAATCCATCCTGGCCTATAAAACTCCTCCCCACGTGTGCTTGGACCTACAGTTCACAATAATTCAGTCGCTAAAGTAGTTTGTTTGGGTATAGCATTTAGGATCGTGGAAATATAGCATTTGGTTAGAGTCATTAATCAAGAGTCTTGTTTAAAAATTTGTTGGTTGATTGATGAGAAAACTACTCTAGAGTCAACAAAGATGCCCTTAATGTCAAAGTAAAAGGAAGTCATTAGTTGATACTACTTTCATAATATTGATTAGGATGGGACCAGTTTGACTCTTGTGGCTGTGGGTGACTTGTGGATTTGGCTTTCTGTTGATTTCATTTTGCCTCCATTTGCTGTTGCTGTTATTTCACTTACATCTGTTTTAAGCCTTAGCAACAAGTCATTCATTCTCACTTCAATCTCTTTATGTCAATTTCCACTATGGAGTTAGTTCAATATTTTCTGCTAATGCTTTCTCATCCGAATTTGGCAGCATTCTCTGAATTTCTCCATCAGTCCTCACTGTGAAGTTTGGATACATGTGCTTTGTATGTGTGATCTTGATTTCTCATAACCTGTCATTTTGTCAACCCATGTTGAGCTTGATTGCGACCTCCCCGTGTAGGACTTAACATTCCGTTCACGTAATTTCTCCAACTCTTTCCTACTTTTTACACTTACGTTAGAACAAATTGTACCCTGCAAGTATTTTTACTTTAATCTTCCAAAAGAGTTTTTCACATTTTGGTTGTATTTGTTAATGTGTATCATGTGCTGACCGAAGGTAAAAAGGAACTAGAACCTCTAAAACGTCCGGTTCGAATCCTGATGGGTCGAAATTCAGGCTTCTGTGGGGTTGTATGCCTAGAATAGTAAGAAAAACAATTATTTAGAGTATCAGTTTACTTGGTCATCATAATTGAATGATGTTTTTAGTTTGCAATTTCATACATTATATGCTCTTTGTTAGGTTCAGTATACTTGCATGTGCTAGTCTCATGTTGTCTCCTCTTCTTTTTGGTCCTCTCTGATATCATCATACCACTTTTTCTGAAAAACTGATACTGCTTGAATTTCTTCACAGGCTTATTTTGGTGATAATGGAAGTTGTTCATCAACAATTCCCAGTGAGTCCTCCAATTGTTACAGCAGAATATCCTCATGAAGAACTTATTAGTCCAAACTCAGTCTCAGCTTCATCATCAGAATTTTCTTTTGTGTGCACTTTGCAACCAAATACAGCAAGCTCCGGCAATCAGTTGCCTTTAGATCTATCTCCAGCTGATGATATCTTCTTCTACGGCCACTTACTTCCTCTACGTCTCTTTCCGCAACCTCCTGTCTCGCCACGCTCCTCCACTAGTTCACTAGACAGCTTTATAGTCCCTGGACCTGACTTCATGCAAAGTCATTCACCATTACCTGAAACTGCTGAACCCACAAGATTACCTAAATCAAAGTCCTTAGGATTTTTAAAAAGATGGAGGAGAGGATCTGATATAGGCAAGTCAGAGGAAACAGAAAAGAAGAATAAGAAGAAGAAAAAGGTCAGATTTGAGTTGAGAGGTTTGCTGAAGAGGTATGCAAGATTAGTAAGGCCATTGCTGATTTTCAGCGAAGGGATAAGAAACAAGAAAAGTAATCAGTTTAAGCCACAGTCCGTTTCTTATTCAGGTGATTTAAGCTTCAGAGGCAAACAAGAGGCAAGAGGACGAAGAGGCGAATACTCTTCAGCTCCGGCATCCATCAGGACTTCTCCAGTCAATAGTAGGATTTTGTTGACCACAGCAAAGAGTGTGCCATCTCCGATTTCTGATAGCTCAATGGAAGAGTTACAGTCTGCTATCCAAGCTGCCATTGCTCACTGCAAGAACTCATCTATAGCAACTGATGGACATTGCAAGCTGTAAATCTCACTACCTGAAGCCTCCTGTTAAAGTTAAAAAAGGTAATGTATTCCATCATAACTCAATAAAACTCTGACCAGGGTAAGTCTGTTAATATCCGAAATGCTTGCCATTTCTCGGATTTTGCTTGTCGTAAAATTCCATAAAGCTGGAATGTAAAGTCTCAGCTGAGTTGTGTTCTGTCCAGTTGAAAACTGAATGTTAACCACTAGAAAATTTGGATTTTTTCCAAAATCATGTAACATGTTCCTAATCAAGAGCTTCAATGAGTATGAAATAATACAAGTCTGCCACCAACCGTTATCTTTGGCATCAAAGGATTGATCTGGGGAACAGAAATAAAGGGTTTTAATCACATCAATAAAGCTTGATCTTAAGTTACTAACCCCACCATGAGGATCATGTCTTGAAACTGAAGCCATTATCACAACCAGAACAGAAACTTAAGGTAGAAGATAAAGATCAGGACATGTACACAGGCTGCTGCTCTTCAATCATTTCAGCTTCTTAAGATGCCCCATTGTACATAGGACCCAAATATTCACAGCATGACATACACTATTTATCTATCTGCTGGAAAACTTCTCTGATGCAGTAAATCACACTTCCATTGAGCAATGCAAGAAATGCGGCATTGAGGGAACTCTTAGAACTCTCAAGACTGATGAATGTAATTATAAGGTTCGGAAAATCTGAGGTCTGACTAACAAAAAAATGTCCCTGGCCAAACTTAGGTAACTGTCCTTGATGCTTTGGACTTCCGTTTTCCAAAGAACGTGAGTAGCCTTGGGAAGAGAGACTTTTTCTTCTTTTTCTTTGTAATTTTCAAGTCCTGGGAGGAGTCAGATTCAACACTGCTATGATCTACACCTGTAGGCTTCAAGCTTTTCGTGTACCGGATGGGATCATTTGAAACAGCCTTACCGTTTTTCTTGGTATCCTTTCTTTGCTCGATGATACATGAGTCAGATGTAAATGAAGAAGACTTGCTAGCTTTTCGCTTTTGCTCATTCTTAGTCCTCCATGATCTCAACTCTTGTTCAGCCTTTAGCTTTTCTTTCATGGCTTTCTCTGATTTTGTAGCAACTGTGCCATAAGTTGCGGTTTTCACAGAAAGTTCCTGACTGACTTCTTCGAGTCTTTGCAGACTTTTGGACTCAGATTTCTTTGCTGCTTCAATTTGGATGAGTGCAGCTGCAAGCCTTGTTTTCGCTTGCTCCTCAGCTTCTTGAGCCCACTGGCTGAGCATTTGATATTCCTCTACTGTAATGATCACCACATTTTCTGAACCCACGTCACCCATGTCCTGCGCTGTTTCACTTTCTTTTAATCCATGGATTGCTGCCAATGCAAGATTCTCAGAAGCCATAGTGGCTTCAATCTCCTTTCCAACAGCATGCAATCTGGTCTCATTTGTGCAAGCTTCAGCCTTGGCTTGCTCCGCCTCATCCCTTGCCCTTCGCAACTCTTCCTGAGCCGTTTGTTTAATAAACTTGGCCTGATCAGCTTCCTCGCTAGCTTGTTGTAACTTACTTGGCAGCTCCACCATTTTCTCTCGAGCCTCTTTCTTCCGCATTTCTATCATCACCGTCTCTGATTCAATCCTATGTAACTCCTCTTCAAGAGATTGAATAGTTACCATGGCCATCCCTACCTGTTTCCTTACTGCAGAAACTACTTCCTTTTCTTATCTAGCTCAGATTGCAGTGATGAGGCAGCCTGCTTCAAAATACTAGCCTCGGTCAAAGCTTTCTCAGTTTCAAGCTTCACTTTCACAAGTTCTTTGTTAGCTGACAAAAATTTCATCTTGGAATTCTCAGCATTAGTTTTTGACTTCGCATCAGCGGTTTCTTGCTTCATTCGGGATCCAATATAAGACCCTAATTCTACCTTAAGGATAGACAACAATGATGAAGCAGAATCAAGCTTCGACTTCAGGTCCTTAGTGTAAAGATATTCCTGATTAAGCTTCTCAACCTCTCCTTCAACCTGCTTCACTTCCGTCTCCCACCTTAGACTGTCCTCTTCAAAAGAAACAACAGCTGCACCTCTCTGATCCTCGGCTTCTTTATATGCCACTTGGGAAGCATGTAAAGACTCCTTTGTCGCAACTAGTTCAGCATTCAGTTCCTTAATTGTGATTTCCATATCATCCAGTGCTTCTCCTACAGTTTCAAGCTCTTCCTTATCTGCAGCATCAGATGTTTTAACATTTACGTGTGCAAGATCTCTGTCGTGGCTTTGCTCTTTGATTTCTGAACTCCACAAGCTCAACTGCAGCTCCAGTTCTTCGATTTGTTTCTTTGTTTTCTCCAGCTCATTCAGTACTTCCATTTCCGCATCTTCCGCAGCTTTGGACTTCGTTTTGCAGTCAATCATTTCTTCTTGTATCTTCTCGAGTTCTTGGTCAATATGTCTGTGTTTCTGTGTGTATTGTGGATCAGTTTCAATTCAATCTTAAAAATAGTAGTTTGTTCCATGATAACAAACTCTAGTTTAATACCTGAGAGAAAATAAAAGGAAAGATTACCTCCAAATTTTGAACTCTATGCATCTTCCAGTCCGCGATTCCTCCAAACTTGCTGACAGCATCTTTGACAGATTCAATAGGTGTTGTAGTATCAACAACTGCTCTGCTGGTATCTATTTTCTTTAATCTGCTGATATTGTCCACATTTCCTGATTGCAGACTTTTGAGGGAACCTACAGTGGCCGATTTAGTAATTGTGTTTGTTCGAGGCTTCTTCATGACTCTCAAAGGTGGCAGAGAGACCTCGCTCAGTCCCAAAGTAATCTGATCAGTTTTAGGCTCATTTTTCAAATCAGCATGAGAACTAATTACTTCCTCAGCAGAGTCTTTAACACTACTTTCCTGGTTTTCAAATTCTCCAAGAGCAGCTTCACCGGAGGTCTCTGTTCCAGTACCGATTGGGTCAAAGACTTTTGGGTTAATTTTATTCTCAATGTAAGATATAGAAGGTTCTGGAGTAGGGATGACTAAATCTCCCATTGCGCGCTTTAAGGACTTCAAACTTTGAAGCTGAAGTCTGGATTACAGATAAATATAAAAACATCATCAAAAAGAAACCAGAATGGACACTTTGAATTTATAATTTGATTAGCAATCTGTAATATCTCCCAAAAAATCAAGGGTTAGATGTCAAATTAGGCATAAGGACCTTTTGCAATTCAATGAATAGGACAATCCCTAAAGCTTCCTGATCAACCCTTATAGCTGGAAGTTGAAGAAATTTCGGAAAAGGGAAAAATAATACCACCTGATTAACAATCGCATACATAATAAGAATTCAATTCTAAATTTCGCATACCCAGATACAGAAACTGAAAACCCAGATCAGAAATCCTTGAAAGGTATAAACTTTGGGCAAAACAGACCTAGGGTTTCAGCAATCGACATGTTTGTTCTGGAATAAATCAAAAGACAGGAAGCAAGGAGATCTCATACCCTTAATCACATGGAATCGGGACAGTGTACGATGGTTGATGATGTCGTGGTTGAATGTGCCGTGAGAAATCCAGTCGCCAAAATAGACACCACCAGCGGTTTTTGAGGAGATTCAGAGGTTGAAAATCGGGCGTGTAGTGTATACTAAGTTGAGTCAAGTGTGCATGGCTGTCTGGATTAAGATAATTTTGTTGTTTTGTTTGGGGAATTTATTTGATTTTGGATGGTATGTGGACACATGTTTATGGTGCTCGTTTTGAGTTGAAGTTGGAAGTTGAAGACCACCAGATAGAATAAGTTGTTTAGGTCATATGTCCGCATTACGTGGTTGGTAATAATCCTCATATTCGGAATGTCGACTTGTGAAGGTTAGTTGGTCGACTGAGTTACATACCCACCTGATGACCTGCTTATTGTTGGGACCTCATTCTACTTGGAAGCCAGCCAGAACCTTATCCACTCTAGATTTAAAGATTTTGGTGAATACTATTTGGGGGTAAACCTCTAGCTAAACAGCACGAGATATTATCTATTTACTGCAACAAAACAGGCCTTGAGATCTCATTTGACATTGTACTTATATGTGCATCATGGTTGACTTTGATGCTTTCTCTAGTACTTAGGCTCATGGTAATACTATTAGAGTATTTTTAGCTCACTTCAGATTATCATTCTAAAAAGATGCAACTTTATTCTGAAATAAATCACCATTATTAGATTACAGTTACCTGGGAATGAAACCAACACATTAGGTTACATTATGGCCCGAATCCCCATTGTGTATAGTCAATAAGTATTACTGACATTGAACACATGCTGAAAAATCCAGGTTTATATCAAAGCCTGTAAAGCAACAGAAGCTTATAACAAATATCGGATTTTTATTCTCATATACCGTTAAATCCAAATGGGGATAGAATATAAGATCTGCTATGTAAATAAATGCAATTTGCAAAAAAATGATTATGTTAAACTCGAGCAGTAGATGGGTAGTTTTGATTGAGATAAAAAGCTTCAGAGAAGAGGCTTCTACAAGAAAGAGCCTCTTACTGACAAGAGGAATACTAAAACCCGCCAAAAGTCCACTCTTAATCAAGCTCGTTGTCGCATGGGGCGTTCTTGAACACGGACTCCAGGTCCATAAATTATTCGGCAGCGTCCACTAAAGGATTCAATCATTCGGGAGACTACTTCCTTAAAGAACATTGATGCCACCTGCATCACAAAACAGCAAAATTTATGAGTCCATGGAGTTCAAAATATTTCTTTTTGCAGCAATAATAATTAGTGGTACCTGTCGATAGAGTGGGGACCTAAACTTAAAATCCACCAGGAAATGCAGTTCACAGGTTCCTTCAACTGGTCCAGGGTTGAACTCCCAAGTATTTATCAGGTAGTTAAAAAGATTACTATCCAAAGCTGTTGTCTGACAGATGCAGGATGAAAAAGGTTAGTAATCTTACTACTGGACCATTGAGATGGTTACTTAAGATGAGCTACTCTTTGAGGTGATGATATTACAAATAAAAATTGGAACTGAATGATAACAGGTGAGATTAGGTTTATTTTTCAGTACATAAAAGTTGTACTAGTAGGCAAATCTATTCCAGATTACATAATGACCAAAAATCTGTATCCATTTGATCAAATCAGGAAGCATTAAACATCTAAAGGCCCCATTCAAACAACAACACACAAGTTCACTGAAAACTAAAAAAATCATTATCTACTAGTAAAGAGACAACTGGCAGTGGGCAGATGCATTTTCCACAACACATTCAAATTTATGTTATTGAGGTACAACTTAGTGTGAAATTAGTACACATGTAGATCTAAAGCAGAAGACTATTATGTCCCACTCCAGTCATCATCAACCACAGAAACACATGCTCTCATGAAAAAGCCAAATGATAATGCACGGTCAACCATTAAGTGACATAAGTATACCTTGACATACAAGGGCCTTTTCAACTCCACGTGGGAAACATAACTCTCCACAAAAAAGTTGAAGCCAATTTCAAGCTCAGCCTCAAACGATCCATCAGGATTGTGCTTAAGAATCTCAGACCTTTGGCACCATGGAACAAAGCCATGATACAAGTCAACCGCTGCAACTACATCAAATAGCTGTTCTGGAGAGTACCTGAAAATTCAAACACACGGGTTAAAATGGTGAATGTCCCACTCTTTCCATTTTCAAATTTCAGTTACTTTTTTTCATAACATCTCATAATCAATAGCTAGTAATTCCAGCAAAAAGATTTATCAAAGCTTCAAACCAGGATGTGAAATTGATGAAGCAATTAATCATCACAAGATTCTCAAGCAGCATTAAATTGAGCTAACAAGTCTACCAAAGTTCAAAACTTTACCCTATAATACGTGTCTCTTCATAAACCTTAGACAACACGCCGCTTTGCCCACCGTCGCTAAAGCTCAAAAACTGCCTCCTCTGCATTCCATCACACAAAGTCCCATACGAACAATCAACAGACGGAATCGACGGAAGAGATGTGGACGCGTGCAACCCCGGAATCTGACTGAGGCATCGAGTTTGGTTCGGTCTCCGAAGATTCGTAGCTCTAAGCAGCCGTCGCGTTACGTCAAATCGTCTAATAAGGGATCCGATAGCTCTCGACGGCGGCATTATGGAGGCTGGAATCGAGCTGCGGTTTAAGGAAGAATTCATTTGAGCCGGAGGTGATGGTTTAGCTTGGTTCGATCGGAACAGGAGGGATTGATTGATTTTGATTAAGCGGAGAAGAGGAAGCAGTTGAAATTGAAATCAGGGCACGCAAATTAAATCCACAAGCAGAGTTGGTGTTGGTATTTATATAGTAGTTTATAATACGAGTAAAATATGAATTTGATTTTTGGAAAAGATATTTAAAATAAGAAACGTGTATTGTATTTTTAATATCATTATCAATTCAGTTAAACTTGGTACGCGTCAAACTTATATAGTTTAACAGGAGCTTGTCAAGTCCAAAACGACTTCTCATGCCAATCAATTGATGATCAACAACTGGATCAAATCTGTGATTTGTTTGACAAGTTCTAAGACAGCTTCCTAAAACAAGGCTGTACCTTGATCGGTAGGTGCTAATTGATTGAGCTTAATGTTCTGCTTTTGCTTGACAACAGCGTGCACAAAATAGCAAAGATACGTGACGCTTAAGAATTAACATGGCAACGGAAACTTTGGTTTACCAAATGGCAACTCCTGTTAGTACATGGGTTATCTATTCTTTGTGATCTACTACTACACTTTAGATTTCACAAAGTGCAATGGTGAGGCTAAAAGTAAATGTATATCAATTGAATTATGTAATTATAGTTGGCGCTGCTGAATAGTTACTTGTCATTTAGCATTGATTTTTAATGCCATCCTTTTGCAGTCTGATGTGGGGGTCAGATCTTTGGGAACAACCTGAAAGGTAAAAACGACATGAGATAACGCACAGTACACTATCTAAGACGAAAATGGGAATGGTGACTGCAGAAATATAGTACTTGATCACTGTCAGCATTGTTGTTTGCCTCCATATTCTTTCTCTTTGCACGCCTTACACTACATGACTCCATGGGTTCATCGCTGTCGTTAAAATTCTGATCAGACATCTCTGTAACAAAAAAGGCAACGTAATTTTAGTAGATAAACACATATTCCTCAACCAAGCAACCAAGCTTTCTAATTTTTACGAGGGTGCGTATCTACCATAATTTACATCACTTACGCCAAACACGTTAATAAGCTCGGGAACCAGGCACCATATTATTTACTGGAAAAATATAGTGTACAAATTGGGAGAAAACCAAATGAAGCAAGAATATCACCAAAATATTGTTTTTGTTCTCTTTGAACATGGCTTGACAGACATTACGTTCCCAATATGTAAATACACCTCACGCTTCACATATGGATTCAATTTGAGCTTGCAAAATCAAGTTAAATGAGGTGCTAGTAAAGCTTGTCAAAGGAACATGGCATCTCAGAACATGCACAAGCCAGGAAAAATTGCATGTTTTTAATGAAACCAATTAATTATAGACAAAGAAAGAAAAAACTGCATCTACGGATGTACCTGTGATGCTGCCAACCGAATCCAGTCGTAACAATGTGGTTGTTGACTTCCTTGATTTATTATCCGATACAAGATTCATTTTCTTCTCAATTTCAACTTCTTGTTCAGCTTTAACCGCTTGATGTTTATAGTTACCCCTGAAGTGCTTAACCCATGGGTTTGTCATAAGAGCACGGGTCTCAAATCTCGTCTCCAATTTACTCCCACATTCATTTACACCGACCTTCTTCCAAGAACCATCTCTAAAAGTCTTGTGCTGAAAGAAACGTTCAAATCACATAAGCCAAACCACCAAATCTCCATCCACCAATCACCACAAAATATAATCAAACAAAATACAATCCAAAGTCCAAACCTGCCGAAACAAATCATTCTCCAATGCTCGACCTCTACTCAATCCCATGGAACAATACAACTCGTTGACAAAAGACATTTCCATAGATTTAAGATACAAACAGTGCTTCTCATTCGTCCATTCCATTTGCCTCGCTTCAATCTCCGCATACTCCTGTGATACACAACAATAACAACAAACCAATCGCCTCATCAGCAACAAAACTCAACATGCTTCAAATTTAACAGCCAGAAAAAAGCAACCAAACAAGTCAAGCAATCTCAATTTCTGGTAAAATTCAATAAATCTACAAACCACTGCTTCAAAATCAAATCTAACGAAAGCGAACGATAATCAACTCAGAGCACAACAAAAATTAACACGTAAGAACAACGAATTACCAGATCGGAGGCTCGTTGAACCATCTCGGAAGAATCAACGGTGATCTGAGACATCTCGGAGCAAGTTTCACCGTCTCCCATCCTGACCAATCCTTCAACAAAAAATTAATAAACAAGTAGAGATTTCAAAAAGCGGAAAATAGGAAGATATTTTTTTCTTTATTTCCAACTGCTTGTAAAGAAGATGAGAGAATGGAGCCAGCTGGCACTGGTTTTGCCACGTGGCGGAATGACAGATCACGCTTGCGTTTCCACAAACGGATATTTTTAGTTGGAGATTGAGATATTTTTTTGCCGATGGAAGTATCTCCGGAGTTGGCGGCGCAGGTTAATACGATTGGCTACTGGATGAGTATCGTGCGCTTGCGGTTCAAAGATGTATTTGGTCATTTTCCAATTTGATGAGGTTAAATGAATTATATTAATTTAGATATTTTTGAGCTGGAACCTACTTTTTATTTCAATTGGAAGATTTTTTTGAAGGGGATAGATGCCTACTAGTGGATGGAGACTGGTGCGTGGAAGGTTCTAGAAAGTTGATCACGACCAGATGTTTACAACTGGATCCTCTGCTACGGGAAAGAAAAGCCCAATTGCTCTCAAAAGCCCATCAAAGAGTTGCTGACCGCAGTTTTTCGTCATCTCAATTTTCATCAATTTTGAATTTTCGAAAAGCGAAAACTCAGTGAAGAAAATCCCCAAAAGCTCCGGCGATCGGCGCTTCCCGCGCGATCAGTTTAACCGCAGGTACGTTCACTTCTCTGAACTTATTGACTTTACGTTAGAAGCCGATTACGCTTAGTTTGTGATTCAATATGCTTGCTTGTGCTTTAGATTTTGTTGTGTTGATGAAGTGAAGTTAGGGTTTGGAGATTCGCTGATTGTGACTATCGGTTTATGGATTAGGATTTTTTCAATGTATACTTTAGCATGTGATTTTAGAGTTTGCTGTTTTAATGGTTTGGTCCAGTTGCACAGTGATTGTATATGAGAGTTAGTTTATCAGCATCTGTGGGTAATCATATTTTTGAATGAGAGATTGAATACCTGCATCAGTTTTGTCAATGTATCATGCTTTAGTATCAAGGTTTATCATAGTAGAATTGGAATATGTTCACCAGAACAAACGTGCTTAAATGGTACTTGAGATCAGGAATTAAGTCATATGTTTTGGATAATTTTTTTTATGTTTAGAGAAACCATCTAAGATTCTTATTTACCTTAACGTGCTAAGTTAGATTTTTTATGGTCAAGGTGATCGGTATATACACTGATAAATCACTGTTGTTGTGGTTTTTTCTTTTAAAAATGTGATATGATGTTATTTGTGAGTGTTTTGCGTTATACTCCTACTTATGTACGGAGTGTTACATACTGCGTATGTGTATAAGTCTGGCTTATGGCACTTTCAATCTGAAAACAATTATTGGGTTAAATTGATCAAATATCATCAGTATATAACAAACAAGTTGCATGATGCCCACATCGTTAGATATATTACTTGTCTGGCATAGAATTTTTTCTGTCTTTATGTGGCATTTCATGTGACCATGACTAACATCCAGCTTATTTTCCTTACCATATCAGTCAGTCAATTTAAGGTATGTGTGTGTGTGTTTTTACTATTGAAAGACATATATGCATGATTTTAGGCATCATTCCTCTGAGTCTCTAACAAGTCTTAAATTATTTGAGTGCATTTGCACCAGCAAAGCAATGATGAATCCATCATCCTCTGATTTATCTCACCAACATGGCTTTATCTAAATATTCTTCTCTCTTGCAGGCTTTGCAACATGAGTCTAACTCATTGTGGCCAAATGAAATCGGACTTACACAAGAGCCATTTTAGTGGTTGTATTCTTCCTGGAAAGACAAGCTTAACTAAAAAACAAACCATACAGAACACAAGAGAAGGTTAATGCCTTGTAATCTTGCCTTGTTTCATGTTACTACAGTCAGCCTTTTGTTCTTTCCGTTTGCAAATCCTCAGAATTGTTTATCTACAGATGCATGATGGGGATGCTCATGTTTCATGAACTGGTTATCCTTTGTGAACCGTCGAGGCATCTAATTGGTAAGTCATGTCATATTATTATGTTTTTCTGCAGTTATTGATTTATTTTATGTGCAATTAGTCAATGGCTGTTGGACAACCTTGACAAGTAGTGGTAGGAGTAGGAAAGTGGTGGGATGAAGTATTGAATAGAGCGATATTCCCTTCTCGCCCTGCCAAGCTCTCCTCTCCTCCACCGTCACATAAAACCTTGCATTCTGTTCCTTTCTGCATTTTTTATTAGAAAAGCGGAAAGGATGACAGATACTTTAGAATTTTATATGCAATGACTAGTTAGTATAGTAATGACACTCGAGTAGAAAAGAGAAAAGTAAGGCGAAAGAAAAAAAAGATAGAACCACTAATATACTACCTCCCACCTGCAATTATCCATCCACCCATCAGCCCTACATCTCGATCTATCCATCCATACATCCTTTGCAACACTCCACTCATCTCGTGACCATGACTATCCCTTTTTCTATCAGTTCCAGGACCACTTCCTCTCCCTTCAACCCCCTTTTGAGGTGTCGATACAACCCTCAAGTAACTCCTCATCATTCCTCTCCCCATCCCCTCCTGCCAATATCTCATTCTTCTCTTTATCTTCTTATCTCTTTGCTAATGAACACCATACCCACCTCGTAGGCCATCCCTTGTTCTACTTCTATGTAATAGCTTTAATTGTTATTAGGTCATGTAATCTGGTTTCATCAGCTTTACTGGCTGGAGCAAACAACCTAACTTTACAACTAAAAAAACAACTCTGTATGAAGATACCTCAAATGATAATAACAAAGACATGGAGAGTAGTACTTCATCTCTATAGCCAGTTCAAACTATGTCTGGTCCACTTAACTAATATATCCATCTAGCTTATATTTTGATACCCTGGTTCTACGGATTGCCCAGAAAAGTATCATTGCGCCCTTTCTTGGCTTTAAAATTCCGTTCAGTACGGAGTTCTTCAAAAGCGCTTTTCTCATCTAATACTTTACATAGAAGAATTCTTTTTCTTCAAGGCTTTGCAAAGCCGTGGAACGAAGACAAACCTAACCAACTTAAACTTAAAACATTTTAAACCATTAGTACCCCATTTTGAGCTGAGCATATATGATATGAGTATATCAAAGCCATTACTAAGCTTCTTCCAGTTGAGTTTTTCTGTTTTTGTTTCTCAATCCTCTTCTGAATCTTCTGGGCTGGGGTACTCATTCAAATCTGGTTTAATCACCACTCTTCTAGAATTCGATTCAGAGCTTGCCACCTGAAAGCCAGCTGCCTCGTGTGCGTCAACTCTAGCCCCCACCTCCGTCGCTTTCTTCCTGATAAAAGCTGCGGAGACCTCCCTCATATCATCATCTTCTTTAGCTATACAGTCGGGAAAGTTGAGCCTAGCAGAAGGGCCCCTGAGCAGAAACACAGCTGTGTCATAGGCTCTCGCTGCAGCTATTGGCGTTATGTAAGATCCCAGCCAAATCCTGGATCGCTTGTTCGGCTCCCGAATCTCAGCTACCCATTTTCCCCACTTCCTCATCCTGATTCCTCTATATGGCTTGTCCTGCTGCCGTCTTTGCTTCCTGTTTCGAGCCTCAGTCTTGATACAACACTCTCCCTCTCTTTCTCCTTCCATCATAGTTGCTGCTTCTTTACAGTTCTCAGATACCTCCAACACAAAAATCTTCTTCCCTCTTCTCTTTTGAATTTTTACAATTAGAGAGAAG
This sequence comes from Sedum album, assembly GCA_006409495.1. NCBI lineage: Eukaryota > Viridiplantae > Streptophyta > Magnoliopsida > Saxifragales > Crassulaceae > Sedum > Sedum album. The sequence goes on from QZGG01000009.1 coordinate 331,053, forward strand.
ATTCAGAGTCGGTGTAGTAAAACATTTGCATAGAGGAGATAATGGGTTATTTATGGACAGCTTCTTTTCCTGTCCCTCGACATGTTTTACTTCATCTGCCCCTGGTTAAAACAAACATTCTGATTAGTAAAAACACGCAAGAAAAGAGTGAGTTTACTTCTTTAAGTTTGACAAATCACAATAATCTCCCAACATTGACTTAATTACCCATAAAAGGTAACTGTTACCCCCATGCCACCGACCCATTATCCTTCCTTGTCAAAAAGGGAATTGAACCTATAAAACTAGTAAAGGGCATATTAGACTTTATGCCATTTTACTTCCATTATTTTGTGGGATAAGAGCAGAGCCTAATGTCGATGATTGCTATGCAAAGACATTTAGAAGGATTTGATTTCTCGTTATTCTTTCATTTCTCTTCACCAGTAATTTCTCAGCTTGGCTGCTAGCTAGTTGCCCATCTGTCGTCTGATGGTGGATCTTCCTTCAAGATAACTCCAATGCTGGCCGACATATCCTATCCCCTAACATTTTCGTCGCCCACATTCATAAACAAATACTCACACATCCACATATCAATCGGATTCCCTCTAACTTAACTTATTACAAGATATCTTCTTTTGATAATCTTAAACTAATTTATTAAATTTAACTTGGCTTAATTTATTAGTGTTTATTATCTATTTCACTTATAACAACTAAACACTTACGGAGTATTGTATAAAGTGAACAGGACGTACACTCCTGTCGAATAAAACCTTGATGAAATCTGCTCCTCACATGTTTTATGATTCTGAAAGACCTTTAACAGAAAAATTGATTTCATTATCAAGATTTTATATTCCCATTCCACCACTTAAATTATAAGACCATATACTTAAATATAATTTGACAAGGAGTCTGATAGGAACTTTGAAAGAGCAAGTCTTTATTAATATGATGTTTACCAGCAAGTGGCTTAAGCCTTCAGGATCATCTTAGTCACTAACTTAAATCATCATACCCATTAATTATTCCTACTTATCTCTTTATGACAAAAACAGTATTAAACTCAGCAGCAATTGGTCGGTGGTGGATGCACATGATAGGAGAAAAAATCTGAAATTTGTTGTGTGTAGGTATGTCGATAACAATACCAATAATAAAGAGAGAATGACTTTCCGTCCACGCAATCACTATCTTGTGAAGTAATTAAAATGAGGGAAAGGGACGCAAATAGATCAATTTTCTTCTTTTGTTTGGTTAGACTGTTAGACTTGTGCACCCAGTTTCATTTTTTTCCTTTAGTTAAACTTCGATTTTTCTTTAGACGTTATCATCGTTCTCACCAACCAACGCTGCCCCCTCTATTAATGATGAATGATTTGGTTTATGGTAGTTATTTTTTCTTGAGGCTATATCAAATGATCAGCTTTACCTTAAATTATTATATTATTAGAAGTAGAGCAGTTAGTAGCAGTAGTACCATGAATGTGAATGACTGAATGCTGGTGAACGGTGAACTTATTGTGTAGTGGTAGATATTGCCTCAATAAATTCAGCTTTTTAAACTGTTGTTGTCATTTTGCTCATCTGTCTTAAGTTGGAAAGACAGATATCTATAGTTGCAGCATACTTTTCAACTTAGTTCATACTACTTGGATGGCACTTATGTCGGGAAAATCTGTCCTGAGACTATTTGTAGACAACTTGATGCTTTAAATACGTTGGGTGACGGTCGCATTGCAGGTTCAGTACTTGGCTTAGAGTTAGTCATATATGTTCATGATGCAGATGATGTGAAATGTTGTTGTTCTCTTTTGGTTACTGATGTTTAGCCAGTTTTACCTGTGCTGCCAATAATTGAGATTATTGATTATAAAAATACTAAGCTATCTTAGTGCCTATTAGTGTGTATTAGTGCAATATATTACCTTTAAATAAGTAGCAGTGATGTAAAAAATAGCACGCTTACTTTTTGCATACATTACAACAGGTGTTTTGGGTGCTGATCTCTTTGTTTGTTTATCTCCCGTGGGAACCCAAAGTTCCAATCTTCATTTTGGAGGCTGATTATTGGGTGCTTGGCCGCTTTTTTCATCAATGCTTTTCCTAGTTGCTGATGAAGTGAACCCGGCCGCATAAAACAAAAACCACGTTTGAATTTGAGAACTGGAAAATGTGGCAGCCATTTACCTTAACCGAAAATGATGGCGACTTTTTTGGGGGACAGACTTCAAGCAGGTATGAGTGCATATACTGTAGGTAAATCATACTTGATTTTGGTATTGAAAACATATAAATGAGGATGGTGGTATTCTTTTCGGTGTTTACATCAAATAGATTAATAATGATTATTATAGAAACTTCCGATATAATCTAAATAGACCACCTATTCGTACTGTTTCAGTGCCTTAGAAGGGGTGTGAACTGGAGGTAAGGAAACTTGGTGGATACTTTGAATGTTAGATTAAGGCATTAAATACTAGCTGGGGAATTCAAACATGTTTACCACATAAAAAACATTATATGAAACATTAGATGCATGAATGATTATTAGCAGCATGCAGCTATGTGGAAGCTTACCAACCTTATTGACAATTGGAGAAGCTGTCGGCACTGTTAGTACTCCGTATAATGTAAGCTATATAAAAAGGAAAAACAGGTACCAAAACAGAGACAAACTACTACTAACTAATGTCAGTAAGACAAGCTATTTAAGATACCCACCCAACATAACATGGCTCCCTAAATAAAATTCAATACGATCTGATCTTTCATTGAGCTGTGACAGAAAACATTCAACAGTGTAGACATCCCTACCCCTTTTTCACTAATTTAAGTGACCTAACTAACCATTGCTTGTGTTTGATACTTTGATTTCTGAGGGAGACATTGCAAAAGTATATCTGTAGCATGAGTGGTGGGCGAGCGACAAGATGTTGTACGGTGTCAGTGACACAGTCAGTGGCTGAGCATCACTTCAGACTTAAGAGTATGATATTGCCAATTTTGAATCTAAATCTTCAAGCAAATTGCAAGCGATACCTTACAAGCTTAATTGAGAATAAAGCTGAAAGCATTGTGCAACTGGTTGTCCTGAGTGAAGTATATTGTTGCACTAACATATTCTCTTGTTTACTTTTGCATACTACAAGTCCACATTTTGATAATAAACATCAATTTGTTTTTGTAAGAGTAACACCACATTTTGAAAGTAGCATTGGCTTACTTTTAAGTATTAAATTAATTTATCATAGAGAGTACTCTGTTTAGCTGTATAAGTTAATTTGTGAGATGTACAACGTGAATATGGATATCATATCAGGCATTTGACATAATTTAAAAAGAAGGCTTTAACATTTACTTTGGAAACCAGTAACTGATTACTCAACTTTGCATCAACCATGACTACATACCAATGCAGCCATCGTTGCATGTTTAAGGAACACCAGATATTAAACCCTGCTTCAGATTCGTCGCGACAAATAATATCCCTACATATGTAATGTAAGTTATCAATCACAAGCAGAATGACCAGACCTTGCACACAATCAGTCTTTTGGATTCCTTGCATAACTACAAGGGGATGGGGCTGTCAATTTCCCTACAAAAGGATTTGTGATAAGATATGAAAGGTTCTTTTTAGATAAGGGGTGGATATTGCTTCGCCTGCTGCTTCACCCTTCTCTTGTACTCAACACGATCCTGTATAACCCAAAATGATAGAGTATGCATTAGCCACTGGTTTAAATACGTCGCACATCAAATCTTCAGTAGGAGCTGATGTTTATACCTGCATAAACATATGATACCCATCGGTCTGAGCTGGATCATTGGGGTTGGGTTCGTCAAGCAGATCCTGAATGCCAACTAAAATTTGTTTAACAGTGATAGCAGGCCTCCATCCCTAATACAAATATCGGGTTAGCTTGGATAATGCAATTCTTACAAGTATAAAAGATGAAATCTTCACTTACACTGTCCTCGTTAAGTATGGATAAGCAAACAGTTCCAGAAGGGTAGACATTTGGATGAAAAAAACCTTGAGGGAACTTGCACTTTGGGGGTTTGCTGGGATAGTCTTCACTGAAGTGCAGTGTAATGGGGAAATGGCCACCTTCCCAGTCCGTCTGCCACATCACATAGGATTGGAACACTTAATGATTCAAACAAAGGAATGAGCATTATATCATATGTCAGCTACCAAACTGAACACATCATCTAACAAAGTATCTGGATGGTTGGTTGCTAGTTTCTACAACAAACGATTATTCTATTCCAGGTAGAGGGATATCTTTTCAAAATTCTGAAAAGAGCAGCATGATGTCCAAACTACTTGAAGAATGCAATTATGCTTCTCTTACTATGATTAACAATGTATCACCAAACACCATGACACAAGTGAATGTAGATTTAAATGCCAATATTAAATACTAATGATGAGCCCATTCCATTGACCATGATAATCTGCAAGCGAAATTAGGGATTCAAACAGATTCACATGAAACCTAAGGTTAAATCTGTCAGTAAAATCCAGGAAAGAATTCTACATGTTCAAACACAGAAATCAATTTAAGACTGCAACTTGATGCTTTTTTTCAACTAATGACTCGGTAACATTATGAATTAATCGAACCAAAATGAAGCTTGGAAATGGACCAGAAACCACATCAGTAAAACCAACTGAACAGAGAAAAAAACTAATTAACATCAATTTATCTTCACAACCAAAACCCTAATTCTCAATCAAGCAAAAAAAAGAAAAGTAAGATCAATCAAAACAGATCTACTCAAAATAAACCACAATTTCCAGACTCGAAATCACTATGAAAAAAATCAAGTACTATAAAGCTCCTCACCCCAGCTTTTCCAGGGATAGAACACTGCCAAACCATCAAATTAACCGAACCATCTGCTGCAGTCTCCGGCTTCGCAACAAAGCCCTATAAAATCAACACACAGCAACAACAACACAAATCGATCAAATCACTCACTAATCAATAACTAACAAACCCTAGAAAAAGTTAAAACAGGACGGAAGTTACATGAGGATGATTCTTTCTCCATGCTTTCCTCTCCTCAGTGAGACGGCCGCGAGCGATCCCTCCAGACATTCTCCAAACCCTAAATTATTCCTTTTGCCAATTTGATTGCTTTCTCTCTACAACTCTTCGCCTTTCGCAGCCCCCAATCGTATTTATATTTATTATTTATTTATTTTAATAAAATAAATCTTTTAAATGGATAGAAATGAATTTTAATGGAATCATATTCGATAATGTAAACTTGGGCCGACGTAATCGAGCTTAGAAGCCCATTGGGCTAGCTGCTAACACCACCGACGCTCGGTATAAATGGAGCCCTAATGACGGAACTGCCCTTGGTCTGAATCAACGGAGGGTTTCTTGTGAGTGGCAGGCAGGCATAAGTCTCTCTCTAATTCAATAAGCGCTCGAGTCGTGCGGACGGTGGTCAGCCATGGGAGGAGGCAACGCCCAGAAATCGAAGACGGCTCGCGAGAGGAACTTGGAGAAGCAGAAGAACGCTTCCAAAGGTATTTTGATTTTAAGTTTTTCATGTAGAATCGGATTATTTATTAGGGTTTCGTGATAAATTGTTTCATTGATTTTGAGGTATGTTGAGTGATTTGATTGAATGAATGATTGATTTGCAGTCTGATATTGCGTGATCTGTGTGCAGGGAGTCAGCTTGAAGCCAACAAGAAGGCTATGAACATTCAGGTTTTCCCTTTTTCTGCAAAATTACACAATTTTTATGAATTTATATTGGATTATTTTTTCTAATTGCTTTTCCGGATAATATCGTGGTATGTGATTTTTTTTGTTTTTTGGCGCCTTAGGGTGTGCGAATTCCACGTTTCTATAGGAGATCTTTTGTGTTTATTTAGTTTTACCTAATCAGTGTATATGATCGGTGGAGATGCATCTTCTTATTGTTTTCTTTGGTGTTGCAAATATCATATGGTTAGTAGGTTGTAGTGGTTGATAGGACTAGGGAGATATGTTTCGGAAAATCATTTTCATAATAGCGAACAGTCGAACACATGCAGTAGTGTGTACTTTTTTGTTTGAAATGGCATGATGATGTAAAGAATTTCTGTCCTTTGGTTGAATTGTGTGCGTAAAAATGGAGTTTTAGGAGTTACTAACGAACATCTGATCTTTGGCTTGCTGTGGATGCAGTGCAAAGTGTGCATGCAGACATTCATTTGCACCACATCAGAGGTTAAGTGCAGGGAGCATGCTGAAGCCAGGCACCCTAAGTCAGATGTCTACACTTGCTTTCCCCATCTCCAAAAGTAGATGTTTATGAGCCACTGCTTCAGTCTATCTGATATGTCCCAGCTTGATACGATAAAATGAGTCATGACTCTTGGTTGTTAACTACGTTTCTAAAGTAACAATTGCACCCATTGTGTATCTCAGTTATAATATTACATTTATAAAGGTGTGCTTCATATATCTACATACATCTATTGCTTTGAGTTAAAATAAGATGATTTGGAGGCACAATTTAACATCAGATTGATGTATGAAATGAACGAATATAAATTACGTGCTCGTGTCATTCAGGCTTTGTTGCTATTTGTATCGATTCAAACAACTAATACGACACCGTTTGTACGCTTTCCATAAACGAAACAGAGACCTTGTAAAAGTCAAACTAGTCAAGGTCATATCGAGCGAGAGGTGAGAGCCTGTGTGAGTGATAATGTCGACACGGCCGTTAGACCTAGAGACGCTGCCGCCGACGGAAGCCGTGGAGATCGAAAACGGCCTGACGCTAGTCCCTCGCTTAAAGCTTCATCTAACAATCAACCCTACCGACACAGCCTCCTCCACTAAACTCATCGACGAATGGAAAGTGAGCCAAACCCTAATCGAATTCCTCAAGACTTCATTTTCCGTTCCGATCATCGTACCTGAGGAAGATGTCAGAATTAAGAGGTCTAAGGATCTGAAGAAGCGGAAGAGGGAGGATCCGATGGCGAAAGGTACCATCTTTGTGAGGGATCTAGGGTTTGTGAAGAGTAGTTTGAAGAAATACGAGATTGTCGGTCTCGGTGAGAAAATGAAAGATGAAGAAGCTGTTGTTATGGAGAAGAAGTTGAAGGAGTGGAGGAAGCTGATTGTGGAGAAGATGGATGGAATTGAGTTGAATTTGGAAGGGAGTAATATAAGCTGAGTTTGTCTTTGCCTAAGTCTGATGATTTTAATGGAATGATGAGTGAGTGGGAGGAAGCAAAGGCTTTCGGAAATAAAGGTGACACTATTCATTTGTATGTATACAGTGTTTTTGTTCTGACTTCTGATTGAGGAATGGATTTGCAGGGTATTCGAGAGGTGGGAGACAGCAGCAGCCTGATACTATTGTGATAAGGGGACTTCCTTCTCGTTGGTTTGCAGAGCCTCGAGTATCTTCCAAGCCGTCAATGTTGGTCACTCACACCATTTTTTCATTCTTCGGGAAGATAAGGTATATACTTTTTTTGTAACTGTTACGGTAATCCAATATTTGATGTGCTACTGTGTGTATTTCAATGCAGATGCTTCTTGTCTGTGTTTTTGTGTAGTGCTAACTGTTATGTTTATAATGCTACCTTTATATTATAGGAACCTTACCGTTGCTGAAGACGACGATTTAGGAGAGGATGGTGTTGGAGAGAAAGAAGACATTGTACCGGGTCTAAACTGTAAAGTTGTAGTGAGGTTTGATAGCTATAAAGATTTTTGTAATGCTCTGAAGGCCTTAAGTGGGCGTTCTTTGCAAAAGGTAAGTTGTTTTTTCTTTAGGGTTTTACCGGATATTTTAATGTGAATTACATGTAAATAAAAGAGATGCCCATTTCAGCAAGGATCACGAATGGTAGCTGACTATGAAGTTACACGGGAAACAAGTTATTCACAAGAAAGGAGTGGAAGGAATAACGCAGATCTTGGAGGAAGATATGGAAGTGATATTTCGAGATATCAGCCTTATGTGTCTCGATACAGTCCAGAAAATGGGCGGGCTAAGCGTTTTAGGGTTAGTAATAATTTGCATACTGACATACAAAAATTTGTTGCTTATCGAGATCTACATTTACTCATCCTTCACATGATACTGATACCACGTTGAAATAGACAGTAGTCTTAATTTTGTCTTTGTATCTTGTTATCTGTATACATTTCACCCTTTCACTGATATCGGCATATCGCCTATCTGTATGGTTCATATCAGGAATAGGGATGCGGCAGGAAAACGGTTTCTGACTAAACTGCTAGCTGGTTGATAAAATATGAGAGAAGAATTGTTCTGCTTTGTCATTTGGTGAATAGGTAAAGCATAATACTCTCATCACATGTGTGACAACTCTTGTTCCGACATTGTTGTAATACTATGAAGATTGTACAAACATAGACGCAGTCCTAGTTTTTTTTCCAATAACACATGATATTTTGTTTACAAATACCCTTGTTCTGATTCATGTATTCAAATATCGACCTGATTCTGCCATGCATACTTCTACTATAGATGTAAACACTCTTATTCCGAAGCCAAAGTAGCAGATGTGAGATATACCAAATTAATACACAATACATTCTACAACAAATACAAACCATCATGCTTTGAGATCTTATTGCAGTGGTATTCTAATGTTGCAGACATGATCCTTAACAAGCACTTCATGTTGCTTTGTCCCTTCTTACATTCACCAACATCAGCTGCAACTCTTACATATTACAGTCATGTGTTCAGATACATAAATTTACACGTTTATTTTTACCCAACAGATTCTTTACTTCGATCTGAACCTTGGCGGAGTCATCCAGATTAAAATGCAGATCGAACTAGCATTGAGCTCAGAGCTAACATAGGAGTGCAGCTATGAACAAGATGACAGGTGAAGACATGCCACGTTTAATTATGAATAATCCTTTAATTAATTAATATTTACTAATTATCTAACTCCTAATTGGATTGTTTCCAATAATTTAAAACAAAAAGTCTTGAGTTATACTTACTATTTAAATTTAATAGTTATACAATTAGATTTACATGATTATCAACAACAAACATAACTGTTGCTAACTGTTTTCATTATAAATATAATATTAAATCCTATCAGAACCTGGTCAAATTTGGATTACACTAATTCCTAAATGTTTTAGAATTCTAAACTTGTTCGAATTACAATCTATGTCGATATAAATGCACGATTTAGCTTCAGTGTAAGTTTTTAAGCTATTAGTATTAATTATTCTTAATTTTCTCAGCGAATCAATGGAGGCTAGGAATGGTGGAGATCCTAGAAAGCTTTTTGTGGGTGGACTTCCACACAATGCAACCAAAGAGTCAGTGACCAACTATTTCAACCAGTTTGGCGATGTTATGATTTTCGATATAGTTACACATCCGGTCACCAAAAGGTCTAAAGGGTTTGGTTTTGTTTATTTTCAAAGTGTCGACTCTGCACAGCGTGTGCTCAATCATGCAGAACACATAATTGACGGAAAGAAGGTAGCGCTTTATTTTTACGAGTCGGATTATTTTAGTTGGTTAGAGCATTAGTCTTATAAGTGATTTTATTCAGGTGGATGTGAAAACAGCGACACCCAAGTCGAATGGTGCAAGTTCGAACAACGACTTGTCAGTACTCGATAAGAAACTTTTTGTGGGAGGTCTACCACACGAATGTACAAGTGAGGAGCTAAAGGAACACTTTGATTCATTTGGACCAGTATTAGACGCTCTTGTCATAGTCTCTCCTCAATCACGTATAAGTAGAGGATTCGGGTTTGTTACATTTGAGTCTTCTGCAGCTGCTGACAAAGCTATTAAAGACCGCTTTCAAGTGATGAAGAGTAAACTTATTGAAGTGAAACCTGCTGAGCTTAGGACCACTTATAATTACATCCCAAATAATGTTACTGACGGTAGCAATGGCAATGAAGGTCCAAGTTCCGAAGCTGCGGGTATTGTTCAAGGTAATTCTTAAAAGCATTTAAACAAATATCAGTTGAAAGTTGAAACATCAGATGAAGTTCTTGATATTGATTTCTATTTGGCAGGACATGATATGTCTCACCTGCAATACTATAATCACAACGGCTTCTATAACGGAGAAAGTAGTTTCGGTCAGTTGTAGTATCAATGTTTTAGATTCCATAAGACAGTTTTAAAATCTAACATATCCGGCATGGGATAATAACCTGAAGCTTTTTATTCCTGTTTCTGCAGGGTACATTATGCCACAATATAATTATAATCAGCAAATTTATAACTGCTGGGGAATGGGATTTGGTCATCCAGTGTATCCATATGGTTATTTAATGAATCACCCATTTTACAATCCACATGGATATTCAAATCAAGGTTCGAGTAGTGCTACCCAAGTGCCATTACTCCAACAAAATAGCCTGGCTGATCAGCCACAAGCTGAAGAGTTAATCGATCCTACGGAACATCAATCTCCCATGCAAAATAGTCAGGATAGTCGCCCACCAGCTAAAGAATTAACCGATGCTCAAAAAGAGCAATCATCCCAACAGAATGGTCAGACCACTCTACCTGCCGAAGAAGAGTTGTCAAAACCTCCTGAAGTTTCAACTTCTGAGAATATCTCTTCTCCGCACCTTAAGCTGTAATCCCCTGTGCAACTTCAATTTGTATTTTTCACTACCATCGAGTTTCACATAATGACATGATGTCGAGTGTATTTGAGTTTGCACATCTTTGAAAAGTCGACGGTTTTATTTCTTTGCGGCTTTTCATGATACCAAGGATATAGTCGTATCCTTAAAACTACAGTTTTGACCTTAGTTTTTTTCTGAATTTCACAATGCTTACGATAAGCAAAGCGCCGGCGAGAGGCCCAGCCGCCACCGCCGGAGCTGTATCCACCTTCGCCTCCTCTCAATCCGATACTCTGAAATTCATCCTATCTAAATCATCTCTCTTTTCTAACCGCCGTGTCGCCTCCACCAACTCCAACCCTAACCCAAACCTAACTGCCGTCAATGCTGAATCCTCGGCTAATCATAATTTAGGTTCGAAGACGGATTCTGGCTCCGCATCGTCATCGGGAAGCTTGAGTGAGACTGTGTTTGTCGGCGAGGAGAGCGTACCGCTTGAGGGAGTGATTCAGTTTGAAAAACCTAAATCTGATGCGAAGATTGAAAATGGGGGTGAGTGGTTGTGTGGTATTGAATGTGTTGTTATTGTTGATTTTTCATTCAGACTGTTGATTATGTTCGTGTGGTTTGAATTTTGATACTTGAACAGACGTGTGGCGCTGCTTTCTGGTGGAGATGTGTTGGCTTTGCTTCTATTTTCGGCTATTGGGAGATTCAGCCATGGATATTCTGTATGGGACGCTGAAACTCTTCGAACAGCAGATCCATTCATAGCCAGTAAGCTTGCTGTTATTCTGTTAACTTGAAAGATTTTATCTATGTGAATAGTATAGCCTTCAGGAAGTGTTTATAGTATTGTATTTGTTAAGCTCAGTAGATTTTTAGTCAGTGTTCGTGTTTCTTTTGTGAATTGACTTTTATGTGACATTGTTTGGTGACTGTGGATGTGATGTGCTGGCAGGATAGTTTTACCAGCCTATTTTCTTGGAGCTTACAGTGAAGACGGCAGAGGGATGAATGGATTCTCCAAAGCTATTGCTGCTGTCGCCAAGTCATGGGCTTTAGGGATTCCTGTAAGTATTGGTTTAAATTAAGTTTTGTTAGGTCCTTAAGTGTTATAGTGGAATTGAAAGCTATGTGGAGGCTTGAGACCTAGTTTAGCGTGGTGCATGATGTTAGTTGTTTCAGGCTTCAACTATTGATATTGTAAATAAATATATATATGTTGGGGGTAGTTGAATACAAACGAGTATCACTCCACAAAATCTCCGGAGTTGTCATGAATAGGAAATGGAACTGGTAGAATAGCTTGTATTTCAGTCTTTTTAATTTCAGGTGCAACAATTGAAAACTGAATGTAAGGTTTTGAAGCTAAATCCTTGCTGAAAGGAAACTCAAAGTTGTTTGGTGAACCTGCTGGTATCTGAAGAGATGTAGTTTTTTGTACTTTGCAATGCAATTTTCTTAATTCAGTTTTTTGAATTGAATGTGATATTTGCATTAATAAAAATGAAAGTGCATGTCATCAACCCGTCTTATGGATCAGAGATCATCTAAGTACATCTAATCCAAGACAACCGTGAAAGTTTTGCTGGCTATCTAATATTGTCATCTTTCAATGTTATAAAATCCCATTATTTGTTTTTTCCAGTATAATAAGTTTATCTAGTCAAGTGCTAAAATTCATTGGTTATTTTTGCTATGCTTATGATAACCAGTCACGATAATGTTTAATGAACTTCAATCCACTGAGATAGTAATAAGTCTGCATTGTCAGTCTTCTTGATTCCCAATTTAAGTCGTAGTTATTAACTGTGAATGCTTGCTGTACTGGCCGTCTTTAAATGAGCAAGATTAGACGTGCAGACTGCAATGACAACTTAACTTTATTCTTTGACAGTTAGGGAATGCAGCATCAGTCCACATCCCACAAATTCCCTTCATACTCGTTAGCATGGTAAGTACTGGTTTCTTACTCATTGGATGGAGAGCACTTCTATATTCTTTTTTTCCAAATGATAAGAGGAAGAAAGATGATGTATACCGGCGTGGCAACCCCTTCGAATTATTTGAGGTATTCATGCCTTGTGTCTTCGTTTATATATGCTGGCATCACTTTTTGAAGAAAAATAATAAATGTAGTCGAGATAAGGAAGGCCAAAAGAAGTAACTTCATAAATTATGAAATTTGAAACAGACTGAAATTTTGAATCCCTTGTAGCTCTGAAACTTTTAATAATTTTCTCATTTGTTACATTATCTTTGGTATGCAAGTTCATTGTTGAATGAGCTTTGTGGTTCCTTCTGTTTCCCTCGCCAATCACTTTTAATTGTGGTTTACATGTCTTCCTTCAGCTGCTGACATCATTAGTCCGAAGGTGGTGATTATACAAGTCAATCCCAGCAACATTCAAGGTTGTCTTCATCATCACTTTTCCCATCCGGAACATTGGAATTACGCAAGAAATTCTGAATGTTCATAACCAAATTAATTCACGCCACCAGAGCCATTCACTCCCAAATATGAGAGATATTCATGCAGCATATGGTTCCAAGTAGTTATTTACAAGCCACACTCTCAAAGGCTCCACTACACTAATTAAACACTCTTACTGGTGTCTTGCCAACCCTACACGCCAACATTGAGACTCGCTCGTATACTATTCATGATGTCGTAAGTAACATCACACATTGTCGCGGCAGAACAGCAAAGGATATGAAACATAATCAGAGTCCCATATCCTATGATTACCACACTTTTTGTTAACTATGTTTCCTGTACACGCATGCTATGTTCTTGCTTCCTGTGCAGCTTTCGAACTACAATGAGTAGCCTACTAACCTTCGACTAAACTCGAAACAGATTGATCAAAAGAGCAAGACAGGTAACAGCAAGCCTAGAGCACAAGCCAGGTCTGTAACTGAATGGTAAACTGTGTCGTTTTTGGATATGTACGCGTGATGTTAGATGAAAGATGATGCAGTTTAACCTTTGCTTTAACTTTAATCAATTACGCTTTACGTTTATAATTATTCTGTTGAAACTAATAATTAAGGAATGTTTAATTATTAATTTTTTTAATTAACAACAAATCCACTCATTACCACATGCACATGCATTTCTTTAATCTCAAATTTTACATAGACCATCAAATAATTGGATCAACTAGCTCTCAGATCTCCCCTTTGAAAAAAAACAGCTACTAGATCTTGTTTATGCTATCCCAAAATCCATTTCTGCTTTTTTTCTCAAACCATTTCATGATAATCCATTCGAGTTTGATTCCTGCTAAACACGTTAGGATTTAAATAATTTCCCGTGCTTCGGTCCGCCCATCATCCTGTAGAGGGATGGTTCGTCTGATTGTGGGTCTGTGCGGACAAGGTCCTCAACCATTAAGGCTTCCGCCATTTAAAAAAATAATCTTACAAAAAAACAGTTCACAATTATTCTGATCTGCAACAACATTTTACGCAATGGTTATTGTTTTTGTTAACTTGCCGATAATCTGTTTAAAAAAACATGAAATGTATGAAACAGATCGCAAGATCAGCCAGCCAATTTGCAGCTGTAGAAAAAAACAACACAAAGAAGTATACAAAATCCATCCAGGTTGAAAATATTTATGGTTTGACTAAAATGTAGTTCAAAAACACAGACTTGAATTCAAGCAAGCTACATTACAGCTGGAGAGTGTACTTGGACAAACATGTAAGATTGATTATGAAGATTCCATCATTATTCCTTATGTTTCTGACCTGAGTTAATCTCATTTTTATAGTATTATTCAACTGCTGTTGTATCCAACAAATGTATTCTATACCATACTATAAAAAAATGGATGGTGGGGATGATGTAGGCTGTGTCTTTTGGTCAAGGTGTACAGCAGCAATGGCAGTGGCATCTTTTTGTAGTATTGTAATGGTTGATGAAAGTCATATAGTGCCCACAGGTTAGTGTGTTTTCTGTATTTGGATATGATGCAGCTAAGGTGTATGATAGAATTCCTGAATAAAGAATTGTAAAGGGTGTTAGTTGGCACCGAGAAAAATGAGTGTGTAACAGCAAATAGTGTCAGTAAAAGAAAGTAAAGGGGAAAGATTGAGCATGAAGAGAAGTAGAGAAGAGCCTCTTCACCTCAGTTTGGACTTTGCTTTGATACTATATGTAATTTGAAAGACAAGGAACAATGATGTGTTACTGCTACAAAGAGTAAAGTGTGGATTGAAGCTGAGGAGAAAAGACTCAAAGAGAGGTTAGAATCATGTATTATGATTATATGTTTACTCTTTTTTACTTGTAAAGAGCAGTTGGCAGTGGTTAATAAATAAGTCTTTGCTTTTATAATTAAATTTGCCATTTGTAATTGGGCAGGTAAGGTAAGCAAAGGTTCTCTCTTTTTATGTGCCTGCCTTTAGTGTCTTTCACCCTCTTCAGTATTACTATCTCAAGTTTCATTTTTGATGCTACTTACTTTTTTCTGCAACATACCCTGTTGGTGAATTTGGTCTTTCTTTTGGTCAAATCTGTTCTGGTATTAGGTAGTAATTATTTGATGCTTTGTCTCTGTCTTTGTTTAGTGATGGAGCCCAAGCAGAGTTACTTGAAGCATGAGCACTGATCTCCTCTTGGTCATTGGAGAATTGAACCTGAACTAGATAATTTCAAGCATGTGTAGTACCCATCAGAGAATATCTCAAAAGGGTATCTGAAATTGTCCTACTTTGGGTTCTTCTGGGTAGCTGTCTTCTTCAAAGCTTTTACTCCTCAGCATATGATTGTTTTCCATTCCCCCATTTAGGTCACTTTCAACCTATCAATTTCACCTCTCAGGGAACCATAAAATCTGAAGCTTTGATTTGATTAACTCCCAAGTGGGTCTCTGGAGAAGAGATTCAACTTTGATATAATTAATCTTTGGTCACCAGCTGTTGAATTTGTTCCAAGGTTTTGTAGAAGATATAAAGGGAATCTGCTTTCAGGTTGCTGCTCATCTACTGTGCTGATGCCATTGTTTGTAGTCTGCTTTATTCTCTGAAAGGTCTCACTTTCTCTGGATAGGACTTGATCTTATTAGGGCTTGTACCAAGTGAGTAGAGTAGCTGTTGATGCTTGGATTGTATGCCCTGGTACTCCTTGATACTTTGTGTCCATGGGATGCTGCAGTGAAGTGTTTCTTTTGCTTTAATATCTTCCCCTTTCTATAAAGCTGCCAGATTGTTTGTTCCTTGTTGTGTCTTGCAACAAATTACCAGCCATTTGAGTCAGTCAAACCCTACCTTTTTTCCAGTGTTCTAGCAGCAGCTTCTTCTTTAAGTACTGTCAAAGAAAAGCAGTCCACCAGGTTCTTCAGATTTGGGATTTTGGCAAGGAGAGATGGATGGTGGTGCAGATGATGGCAAAGTTGACTTAGGGTTTCAGCAAAACTCAAACAAGAGTGTTATGAGCTGTTCAACTTCAGGCATGATCACAACCCCTTCGATTAACAAGATTTCAGGAGTTGCAATGAGCTCAAACCCGATGTTCAAACCGTCCAGTGGGAGTGACCCTTTCTTTGAAACTCATTGGGATCCACTGCTTGCTATCAATCAGAATGAGAATTTTGCAGGAGGGTCTTCAATTGTCTCTCATTGTGGATATGTTAACCAGCCTTACCATATAGATAACCAGGGTAATGCCAGCTCTCACCTTCTCCAGTATCCATCCTCAGGTTCCAGTCTTGTTGACCTCCCTAAGATTCACCACTTAGGTAGTGGGAACTTCTCGGACATGGCTGGTTTATATGGCTTGCCTACGCTTGGCCCTTCAGCGAACAATAGGTGTTACCAGAACTACCTTCCGGACCATGAAGCTAGGACTCGTAGGACTAATGCAGTAGATGGTGGGAGGTCCCAAGATGAATGCCAGATTTCCGGTGAGAGGGTTTTAGAGGCATCACCTAATATAAAGAGGCGAAGGAGATCAGTTGAGTCTGCCTCTGCTTTAAATCCAAACAAGGTAAGCTACCATTCATTCCTTCCATCATTGTAAAGGTTCTTGTACAAACTTCTTGATCTATTTCTGATTTGGTTTTCCCTGCAAGCAGATGACTGATGTAGAGCAACAGAAGGACATATCTGAAGGTAGTTTCGACCAACCTAGCGAGCAAGATGGCAAGATGCAAAACCAAAGTTTAAGTCAACAAAACAAGCAAGCTGGTTCTAGTAAACAAGCTAAAGACATTTCCCAAACTGAAGATGGCACTAAGGATACTTATATCCATATGAGGGCCAGGCGTGGCCAAGCCACTAATAGTCACAGTCTTGCAGAAAGGGTACTTGTGAACTGTAAATAAGTATTTTGGCACCTCAAGCATTATCCATTTGCTTTATGTCATCTTACTTATTTTGATGACTTCTCGGACCAGGTCAGAAGAGAAAAAATCAGTGAGCGCATGAAATTACTTCAAGAACTTGTTCCTGGCTGTAATAAGGTTAGACAACTAGACCTTAAATGCACATTCCAGGTTGCAATGTCATATAAATGATGTACCTGTATATACTTGTGACTTTTCTAGATTACTGGCAAGGCTGTAATGCTGGACGAAATTATCAATTATGTGCAGTCCCTACAACAGCAGGTTGAGGTATGTTGATGTCATGAATCTAAATTATTATTTGTGATAATTCCAAGCTTCTTTATTGTAAGACTATTAAGTAAATAAGTATTAATTATCAGTTATAAAAATCTAGCCGCAAAGTTGAGTATGCTTGTAATAATAAAGTGAAAGGCACTCTTAAGTCTGAAGCACAAAGCAGTGTGTCTCAAATTGCTAAATGTTCTATCCCTTGGATGTGCATATCTGCATTTGAATGCTCAACTGTGCTTGTTACCCTGCAGTTTTTGTCAATGAAGTTGGCTACTGTAAATCCAGAAGTGAACATAGATATAGAACGGATGCTGTCTAAAGATGTAAGTTTTGATAACGTGTTTTACACTGGTATTACCTTAATAGCTGGTACCTGGGGACTGGCTGACCTTGAACTAAATTTCTCCACGACTCACTGTGTTATTTATTCAGATTCTCAACTCACGTGGCGACAACCCCGTAATGCTTGGTATCAATCCAGGAACTAGAAATAGCAACCCTTACCCGCATACCTTGTTTCAAGGTGGCATGCAGAGCATACCAATTCAAGCGACTCAATATCACAACATGCCTCAGGTAATCAATATAAAATCGACAATCCTTGCTAACTGATTCCAGTTCATCATATCATTTCAACATTAGTTGGCAATTCCTGTTAAACTGACCTATCTGTCGCACAGAATGCTTGGAACAATGAATTTCAAAGCCTTCTTCAAATGGGTTTTAGTTCGAACCCAACTTCTGAGAATGTAGGACTGGATGGTAAACATCAATAACTTCTCCATTTCAAACAATTTTAAGCTCGTAAACATGACTCCAACCGTACACAGGACAGGCTGCAGTAAACCTTAGCTAGCATAGTAGCCAGACTGATAGAGAAGGGAAAGAGTGAACAGCAACTTTTCCACTGATATAACAGGTAAAGAAGATTCCGAAGAAGGCCGTGTAGTTAAGAAGATTCCTGAAGAAGGCTGTGTAGTTAAGAAGATTCCTCGCTAATAAGTGTTTGGTTCTTCCATTTTAGCTGAAAATCGATCAATTTGTTATTGAGAGTTATAGATGATCCACATTTTTCGAACCCAAGTTTCAATACTTGGGCACTAGGTTGGATTCTATTGTTGTTAGTAATTGCTGTGGTGGAGATGTGTGAACCTTATGTGTTGTACTTATTGATTATCAAAGTGTGGCTTATCTTTTCAGTGGTACACAAACAACAGGAAACATATCCAACCAGTTTCCGACATGAAGTGTAAATTACTAAATTTTTGAGGCATCAACGTTTGCCATTGTCACTGACCTTCTCAAGAAATCAAGAATATTGCCGCTCTATAAGGATTTGGATCCAGTGCTGCGAACAGCCATTTACAGCCAAATTTAAAATTAATTAATTTAATATTTTTAGAAAATATGATGCCACGTGTAAAATAATGTGAAAAGTAATGCGTTCGGGCAACTCGAACACAGCGCTCTCGATTGTTAAATCAAAATCATGACCATCAGGCTATATTATATTATACGCTAAACTCTTTGTTTTTGTGAAGCACACCAGAACTTATTAAATTACATTTTTACCCTCAGTCAGTGCAAATTCCAGCTCGCGTGGAATAAACCCTAAATTTTGACCGACCAATTTCCGGCGAGCGTCGGTTCAAATCGGAGACGTAATCGATCGTTCTGGTTGAAATGGATGAATCAGAGAGGAGAAGGGAGAGACTGAAAGCGCTGCGAAACGAAGCGGCGCAAGGAGAAGGCTCGGCGGCCAATCAGGCTCCTCAAGTTTCTGAATTCCAAAGTGGACTCGCTAATCCGTTGACGGATGCTTCTTCGTTTAAGCAAAAGCCGTGTTCAGCTCCTAGTAGATTTGACTACTATACCGATCCTCTGGCGTCCTTCTCTGCTAATAGGACACGTGGCTTTGTTCCTAACACTGGTCATGTTCGTGCGCCGCCGCATTATCCTGGTTAGTACTTAAACTTTGATTGCTCAAGTGTTTTGTTTGATAAGAAATACTTGAATTTGAGCCGTTCCAGTGTTGTGATTGCTATTACTCACATTTTGCTGATGGTGGGATGTCAGTATGCATCAATGTTGTCCAGAAGATTACACATTGTGAATTTGCATGGTTTCGTAAGTACATGATTGTCTTGTTTTTGTAGAACCCTGTAATCAGAGAATGAATATGCATCCAGTCCCGGGTCCAAGAGGTCACCAAGCGGGTTCTCCTTTCAGTGGTTCTTTTCCCAATAGAGCTCCACCATTCCTAGGTCCAAGAATTCCTCCAGTCCCAGGTTCTCCTTTCGATGGTTCTTTGCCTTATAGAGCTCCACCATTCCTTCCCCCAGTCCCAGATTCTCCTTTCGATGGTTCTTTGCCTTATAGAGCTCCACCATTCCTAGGTCCAAGAGTTCCACCAGTCCCAGGTTCCCCTTTTGATGGTTCTTTGCCTTATAGAGCTCCAACTAGTTCAGACAACCCTTATCTCGCACATCATGACCTGCCTCCAGGAGTAGAAAATCGATCAGGTAGAGCATATAGTTGCCACCCCCAACAAAGTTTTCCTAGAGGCGGTGCAAATTTCCATAGCCCTGGAGAGAATTCTGGTATGCGCGATTTAAATTTAGGACGGGGCAGAATCCGATCTTTCCAAGGCTTATACACAGGAAGAGGGAGAGGCAATTGGGCTGAAAACAAAGTGAGGATGGGGTTTGAACAGAATAGCAGTAGAAATAAAGCCTCGACTGAACCGATGTCTAAAAGTCTTTACCAAAAATACATGGTAGATGATCCTTGGAAAACATTGAAACCCTCGCTCTGGCACGAAGAAAAGCCAGAATCATCAATCTCTCCCTCAAAGACAGTTGGTGTGAAAAGGCCATTGGAAAATTCTGTACCTTCTATTTCCAGTTCACAGAGCTTGGCTGAATACCTGGCAGATTCTTTCAATGAAGCCGTTAAAGGTGATTCGCGAGCGTGATTGTATGTTGTGATGCTTATGCTAAATTGTTCAGTTATCATGGTAAGCCTTCCCCCATATGAAATGCTAAATTCTTCTTTTGCACTAGTTTTGGATGCAATTATACAACATAGGCTCTGTGTTATTCCCTCATAAACTGATCAATATATTTCTTATGTGTGTTAAGGCTTTCTACAGTATTTTCGGCCTTTGTGGTTAATCTAACAAACATTAATAATATTAAGATAACTATTGCCTTCTAAAAATTAAAGTTGTCTGGTTTTACTATGAAAATTGGCATGATTTCCTATTGGAATTAATTGTAAAAATTGCCGTTGCAATAAACGATGTTATCTAGTACTACAGGCTACACATTCCACTTTATTATTTAGTTTTTGCTGAATGATAATGTATCACAATGAGTTTTCAGGAGCTTTGTGATGATCAGTGTATAACATTTTGCAGGACAGCTTTAGCTTGCCACTCATTCTTTGTTGATAATTGTATGATATATGTTAAACTTTCAGCACAATAACTTCTTAGGGTTCATGTTGATTCTTTTACTAAAACAGAGTAGAGTTCAGATCTCGGAAATTAAAAGGATATCAGTGAAGGAAATTTAGTTTTAATAAGCTTTAAATGCCATTTCATTCATTGTGAAGTATTGATGAATATTCAGTTATCCTTCTGTAATAGACTCTTAATGAAGTTGTAAAATTAGATAGCATAAATAAAAAAAGGAAGAAATATGAAAATATAGCTAAAACACCAATGTTTGATCTGCCATGATCCCTTCTATGACATACTTAAACTACAACTGCATTTTTTCGAAACAAACTGATTGATTTCATGTTTTCTCCTATAGCAAAGGAAAAATTATTTTGTACGCTCTCCCAGTTGGAGGATGCAAGGAAGGGCTCTCGAAGTTTATTGAGAGCTGCAACTGGTAAGCCTTGCTGAAGTACTAATTCATCATATGTCAACCCGTCCAACTACGTGTCGAGCCATTGTATACACTGAAGGACTTGGCCCAAAGCAAACCATAACTGCGAGGACCTTCCTGCTGCAAATAAAGGGGATTTGATAAGGTCTATTGCAATTACCTTCAATTTTTCATTTGGGGATACTGGGATTAACTTTGCAGACCTAATATTTATTTATTATCATTTAAATGCTTCCACAATTAAGTGCTTGTATAAAATCATCAGGCATCTACAAAGTAGAATGCCTGGATAGAAACAAAAGGTTACAGCATGGAATCACATTCCTGATGTATTCTAGTAATTCTGGCACTAGTGGATGCTGACTTGATTGTTATAGCATTCACCGATGCCTGTTTTTCTGCCTTGGCAGCTTGTGTTTTATGCAAAAATGGCTTTACCTCTTGCTCTTGAGCTTGCAAGTTTTTTCAGTCGGCATACTCAACTAATCACGCTCTGCAAGGAGTTGGATGGATATACGTTCCAACTTCCGGTTTGTTGATTATAAGAGCATCCGCACCCGTTTAGCTTTTTAATCTCGTTGAGGAGCTCCTCAATGGGCAAGTTCTATCACTATTCACCAAATAATAATATTATTTTAACTGATTTCTGCACCAATGCAATCTCTACGAGGAGCTCCTATTACTATTCACACTTTCAAAAATAATATTAATTTTTTAAAAGATAATTGTGTCACACTATTCACACTAGCCGTTTGACACATTTCACGTATGCATTTATTTCATTTGTATTGATCTTAAATGCAATTTATCATACTAGCCATTAAATGCAATTTGACACAAATAACAGCGCCTTTTAGGCATAAGCGCTGTCATATTATGTATCAATTAAAAAGCTTTGAAGATTATACTTATATTAACATTTTTAACAGCGCTTATCATAAAAGCGCTGTTATATTAAAGCTTTTAACAGCGCTTTTATGATAAGCGATGTTATATTAACACTTTTAACAGCGCTTTTATGATAAGCGATGTTATAATAACACTTTAAACAGCGCTTGTTTATAAGCGCTGTTAAAAGTGTTAATACAACATCGCTTATTTAAAAAAGCGTTGTTGAAAGTCATGATTTTCTGCATTTATTATTTTATTTCTATAATTTTACAATTTCATTGTTTAGTCTTTAAATTTGATATCAACATTGATTATCTTTCCATATTTATATTTACTCAATTAAATGTATTTATTGGGACTTTTGGCCCAAATATGTCAAAAGTCAAAATCCTACTAAAAATCTCACGCACAACACACGCGATTTAACCCTAATTATAAGCGCGTGCATCTGACGACAAAGCTTTTTGGATTCGCCAACGCGCCTGAGGAGCTCCTCTCACACGAGCTCCAGCGGATGCCCTGGCCGCAGCTCCTCATCTTCACAATCTCTTCCAGATCGTCATCTCGTTTGGATGCTTACCGGTGTGTAAAAATTATTTCTGACAACTGCTAGAATCTGGATGAGGAGCTTACCGGTGCATATGCTCTAAGGCAGGCACAGGAGTCGTTAGTGTTTCCTGCTTCTGTTTCATCTACATGTCTAATTCTTGTATATATGAATGCACCTGAATTAAACTATGAGATTCTTATCAAATGCCAGGATTCATATTTTTTACTCCAAGACAAGAGAGAAAGCCAGTAGATAATGGTTTTTTGGGGCCAATAAATTTTTGGGGAGAATGAAAATTCACAAGAAATGGCAACTAATAATCATTACCAGATTATGGTTCAAACTTTAAAAAATACCCAGTGTTGTTGAAATTCAACAAACATACTGAAAATTACTATCCTGTGAGGTGGAAACTGTGATGCAAGATCACTATACTGCTTCAAAATAGATGGGAGGATTATGCATTTAAAGAAGAATACTTTATCAAACTGACCCCAAGCTATAAGTTCCTCAATGAATGCTCTGGTTCAGACTCAAATGCAAATGGGAGCAATATTTAATAGAAAGACAACAGGCTTAAAGCAAATTGTAAAGGAGCATTCAATTCATAAACAAAGTTTTGAATCACTCTTGAGTCGTCAATAATAAGGTGACTGATGCCATGGAATATAGGCACTGTGAAATGATACTTGCAACAAGCAACTAACTACTAGCACATAGTTGAAAAGAAAAGTATTAAAGCCAGGAACTATCTCACTCCTTATCGTCGTCCTGCTTAGGAGCTTCTTTGATCTCATCAGTCCCATCCTCCTGAGTTACATCAAGGATTGTATCAGAACACGCCTTAGTACGATTAATTTACCAAGAACTTATTGTTAGCCTATAAAAGGCAGAGAACTCCATACCTGCATATCAGAGGTCCAAAGAGTGAGATTGTCACGAAGAAGCTGCATTATTAAGGTGCTGTCCTTGTAAGACTCTTCTCCAAGGGTGTCCAACTCAGCAATTGCTTCATCAAATGCCTAAAACAAAAGGATCATCAAACATAAATGTCTGAAAATGCAGAAGCAAATTTGAATACCTTACAACTTCTGAGCAAATTCAGGAACATGGTTAGGCTTTTACACCTAGTGCTAACAATAAACTCAATCGGAGTATGAAACATATAGTATTTCATTTACCTGCTTGGCAAGGCTGCAAGCACGGTCAGGGGAATTGAGAATTTCATAGTAGAAAACAGAGAAGTTGAGTGCCAGTCCAAGTCTGATAGGATGGGTTGGGGCAAGGTCAGCATTGGCAATGTCCTATAATCAAACAAATATAAACAGAGTAATTAATCAGGTAAACCCAAGATACAGAAGCAAAACAAGATGTGGTCAACTATGTGGTGGCCCGGCACAAAAGAAAAACAACAAGACTTCAAAATCAACAAGCACACTGAGAATATGTTAATCAAAGTCCCTTGAAGTCTCTTCCGTGACTAAAGCAAATCATTTCACACGAGTGACTGAGACTTAGTTAAATATGAAATTATGAAATCACAGATGAAAAAATCCATGAATAAATCCGTGATCAGCACGCAATTCATCACACAAACAACAAACTGCAGATGCAGAAAATAACTCCATTTCTGAAAATTGCATAGGTTTGACTCCATCAGTAACACCTCACGGGTCCCACATTGGAGCAATGACTACATTACCATATCTGATCCACTCAATGGCTATAAATAACAATAATGCATCAATGCAACATGAACAACACAATGTACACCTTCAAAAATCAACACTAGAGAGTACAAAAGTAAGCACTATGCAATATGCAATATGCAATAGGCAAAAGTAATTGACTTAAATCAGGTACGAATGCGCAAACCTGAGCAGCCTTATAAGCTGAAAGAGTACTTTCCGCAGCCTCCTTACGCTCGGCCCCAGCCTTAAACTCAGCCAAATACCTATGATAATCACCCTTCATCTTCAAATAAAACACCTTAGAATCACCAGAACCAGCCGAAGGAATCAACTTATCATCCAGAAGCTTCAAAATCCCATCGCAGATCGAACTCAACTCCTTCTCAATCTTAGATCTATACTCACGAATCGCAGTCACATGATCCTGATTTCCACGGCTCTCCTCTTTCTGCTCAATTGACGAAATGATCCTCCACGAAGCACGACGTGCACCGATGACATTCTTGTAAGCGACGGAAAGCAGGTTACGCTCTTCGACGGTGAGTTCGTCGGTGTCGACGACTTTTTCCATGAACTCTACCATCTCCTCGTAACGCTCGGCTTGCTCGGCGAGCTTGGCTTTGTATACGTAATCTTCTTTGCTTGACGACGACATTTTGAGATCGTTGACGGTACGGATCGGATCGGAGCGAATGAAGTCGATTTTCGATTTGCGGAAATCGGAGAGGAGCGGTTGGTTGATAAATCGGCTTTTGAGGATTGATGGAGACGCTGGTTTCAAGGGCCGCCGTTGAATTCGTACCGGCCCATTAAGGTATTTGACCGTTCGTTTTAGGCCCAATATGTACGCTTTGCTTGGCCCATTGTATATCAAGCTAAAATGTTGTCGTTTTGATGAATTCCGAAGAAAAAACAGTAATGTAGAGATGTAGCAAACTGGTGTACATTTGATAACATTCTCTTTTGGGGAATGTACTAACATTTTAACACTATACAGTGAAACAGGCAACATCAGAAGCAAGGTGATTTAGTTGTTGAACAAAACGTTTTGTTTGGAAGGTAACATTCTTATATCAGGCTAGCGAGCTTCCATGGAGTACTGCGGGCTTACCTGTAAACAAGAGAATAGCCTAGGAATCACTTCACTTTACCTTAATAGAACATATTGTGCATGGAGAAGAACGGGTTGAATTGGTTTTGGTTCTGTTAATGAGTGGAACTTACCCGGTTTGTGGGAGTCGCCTCCAGTTGATCAGCTGAGGGTGGCTTTGAGAATATGGTGAATTGGCGCCTATACTGCTTTCTTCACCTACAAATTGGTCGGAGAAACCGGAAGTAGAAGGAGACCAAACTGGAACTACGCCACCGTTTCTCCTGCTGCTACTGGAAGACTCGGTTCCAGAGTCTTCAGCAAGGCGTAATCTTCGTCTGGTATTAAGCTCAGGTGTAACATTGTTTTGAACAGCTTGTTCGTTTGGTGATGGCGCTCTATTCACTTCTTGGTTCATGGTTACTTCAGTTGGGACCTGCCCTCGGCTTTCTGAAGAGGATATTTCATCTTCATCGACTCTCAGTAAAGATGATGTCATGCTTGGAACCATTTGATCCTCATAACGCCTAACTAAAGTATTAGGAACGGGCTGCACAGGCTCGTGAAGTTCTACCATCTGAATATCTTGTGGGAACGCAAAAGGAACTGATTCAGAAGAGTCTCCTAGACCCTCTTCCATTTCATTCTCGGTTGCAGCTCTTGATGCAGCTTCTAGCTGCCACATTTCAGTAAGTGCATCTTCAAGTCTGACTTTGGCAGCGTCAATTACTACGATGGGGAACGGATAGTTTGATCCAAGCTCAATTCCTGCTGCCTGGAGTACAGACTCGGGTGCATCCCACGGATGATGTATCCATTCGGTAGGCAACCTGGAAAGTTCAGGAAGCCATCTTCGAACATATTCTCCGTGAGGGTCACATTTGTAACCTTCAAACTGCAAGGCACAAAACAGGCAATAAGATAAGAGATTAAGAAAAACGGGATAAAGGTAAGGAATGGTACCTGGGGGTCGTCTATGCGATCAAGTTGCCGGCCATCAGGTATGGTGCCAGAAATATACTGCCACCCAAGAGCATCACTCTCGAGATCCGCATCAAGCAAAGTATCCCAGAAATACTTCATCCCCCATCTCCATGGAAGTTGCAAAACCTTCACAAAGAAACTAGATACCACAACACGTATACAGTCATGGAGCCATCCTGTAGCCCACAGTTCTCTCATGCCAGCATCAACCAGTGGATACCCTGTCCTGCCCTGTCTCCATGCCTTGAAGTACCCTTCATCGATGACCCATGGAAAAAATTTAAGGTGGCCCAGAAGCGGCCTCTCGTGGCTGTATGGATGGTTGAAACTCATGTATCTTGAATATTCTCTCAGGCCAATTGATTTCAAAAACAAATTCACGCTCTCTTCACCTGCTTTGTTTCCTTCATTTGCCCACTGGACTTGCTTGATACGTACCAAATGGAAGACCTTGCGCACGCTAACCTCACCAAAATGCAAATGAGGAGATAGGAATGAGGTAGTGGCGCTGTCAGCCTTTCGGCGGTTCTTAGAATACTCGAGCAATGGTCCACCAATGAAGGTTGCTAAAGCCTTGTCAGCATTGCTCCATCCAGGAGACCATGCCCGAGTAAGCAGTGCATTGCTTCCTCTTTCTGATTCGTCTTCAAACATAAGCATATCTGATGAACATCTTGACATATTGCCTGCAGAAGTCCAAAAGTTAATTTCATCATATGTTGAAGAATTTTAGTTTAACAGAAAGCGGATAAACACCAAGACAATATGATATTTTTGTTACCCAAACAACAAAATGGCGTACCTGAACTTATTTTTTTAGGGGGAAGATGCGGAGACTCTGGATCATAAGGCATGCTCAGGCATCTTTCCCAAAAAGCTGAAAATGTTGTAAAAGGACGACCTTCGTCATCAGTAACTTCCCATGGTTCATAAAGTAGATCGGCATTAAAGGATCGAACAATCACTCCATGAGCTGTTAAGGCCTCTTTTGCAGCATGATCCCTCACTAGTGATATCGGATCTGATAGAGACATGAATACCTCAGTCAGCCAGAAATAAAACAGATACCAAATGAGGAATCATTTACAAGTCAGATACTTTAATGCAATGCTGGCCATAAACAAGTTATCATCTATTTACTGAGCGAAATTAATGACACAAAATCACAAAAATTGCATCCTGATATACAAACTTAATGTGCTTAGGCTACGCACAAAAGTTAGCCACAACAGCACAACTATCAGTGAGCTATGAATTGATTTGCATAATCAAAAGTCAGCGGGACTAACCATAGAGATGATTGAAGAAGAGGTGAGTAGCACCAGTGGACTGAACAGTCTCGATAAGAGAAGAAACGCTATCAGTAGATCTTTTGGTGATCAAATCTGCGCCAAGACCTTTAAGTGATGACTCAAGATGAGCCAAACTATGTTTCAGCCACCATCTAGAAACCCTTCCAGGCTGATAGTACCCTTCTTCCTCAGGTGCCCAAATGAACACCACTGCCACAGAACCTGCCCTAACTGCAGCAGCAAGTGCAGGATTGTCTTCAAGCCTCAGATCCCTCCTTAACCATACTAAAGTCTTGCACCCTCCACCACTCGCCATCTCCAACCCTAACTTGAAAATTCTATTAAGAATACAGAATCAAACAACAGAACTTCACTCACTTCTATTTCTGACCAATCTGGAACAGCTTCAGACAAAGTGGTGTCATCAAAATCTAATCTTTCTGATGGGTATGCCTGGGAATTTGGTAAACAAGTTAGGGTTCTGAACTTTAAAAGAGAGCAACAACAGAACATGATCCATTTTACAATATACTGATAAGCAAATTGCAGCCACAAAATAATCCCACAAAAAAATTCTATTCCTGATTTCTACAAAGAAGAAGACAAATCCCACTCACCTTTCTTGGGTCTCCTTTTTGGATTGACAGGTTGGAAAGAAATTATCTTCAGACAAATGCATGAACAAATTTTCAACCATCATTCCACTAACTCAAATACGAGTCCTAATGACTGAAATATCCTTCTAAAGGTTTGAGATATGATACTCTTTTCAAAGGCTAAAAAGATGATTGATTGCCTAAAGGAACCCTAAGATTTCTGGGAAGCATCAGATTCTAGGACATTCTTATCTTACAATTTGGTGGACACCTTTCTGAAAACAACCCTAAATAAATATTGCTCCTTTTGAAATAGTTAGTAAATAACTCTTTCCAACTTGCAAGCAAGTTGAGATAGTCATTATAGAAATTCAAGAGTGACAAAAAACAAGACACATGCAAGTTGACATCCTTACAAAAACTGGCATAACACAACAGACTTCACATGCATTCTTTTAGACTTTATAGCAGCAACCTTTTTGTGCTTTGGCCTGCAATTTAATACCATTACATCAGTGATGAAGCAAATTGTCCCAAAAATGGGATAGAAGTAGTCCAAAGTATAAAATGATTCTTAACTTGTATCAAGGAAATGTTCAGAAAACATTGTAAGAGCAAGATTTATTGTAACTGTAATTCATGACAGTAGCAACATGCAAAGGGTGATGAATTCAGTGACGATAAGCCTCGAGGACTTGGGTGCAACCGGATTGAGCTGAATCCTGGACGAAGGCCAGAGAATTCACATTCCGTATGTTAGATGCGATGCCATTGTTTGTAGTTAAGATTGCACGGGCACGTTCAGAGGCAGGGGGGATTGTGGAACAATGAGATTGGGAACTGCTGACAAGAACAACGTCACAAATTTGATCATCATGATCTTCATTCACTGGGAATGTGTAAGTGCCAGATGAATCTGTCGTCCCATCTTTAGAGTATGTGGCCTGCATGGTTTCTCTGTTCTTGCATTCCAGTCTGACTTTAGCACCTATGAAAAGAAGTAAAAGCACTAGAATTAATAACAAAATTTTGAAGGTTTGGACAAGGGATTTTTTCATATAGGATAACTCTATTAAGATAAACTAATTCCTAATTACAAATACCCCAGTAAAGAGCCTTAATAAATTATCAAACCAATTATAAAAAAGAAACCAGCAGTGAATTTACAACAAAAGCAAGACGAACATAACCAATCTTAAACACAACCAATACTCAGGTCTACTCATATGTACCACATGCAAAAATTAGCCAGCCTCTAAAAGCAAGCAATTTAGTTAAACAAGCCAAATGATAGTCGACCAAAAGGCACCAATTAAAAAATCAAGACATTTGATATTTGAAAGAGGATAACACTACATAGAAAACAAAGACTCAATCATCAGTTATGATGCAGATTATCAATAGACCTTCATGCACAAACCTCATCAAATTTTCTTATGTCTAGAAATACTTCACGAACATAATATTATACGTATTATAAAACTCATACATTTGAGTCAAGAGTTGAGGGATGTTTACAAACAAATAAATCACAGAGTGTAAATATCAAACTTGCACGTATGAAAAATAAATACACACACTTAGATATGTCAAATGGGGCGGGTACGGGCGGGTATGATCCGGTTATAAAGGGTAACATGCATAAACGGGTAACGGGTATTATTTACCCGTTTATGTAAACGGGTATAAACGGGCGGGTATATATGATAACGGGTATAAACGGGTAACGGGTATTATGTACAGGGACCATCATAATTCATATTAACACACAACTTTGCATTAAACAAAATTTCAACATCTCAAATTCAAACCCTAAATCATAAAAGTCCATTGATCAATGAATGGCAGATGTCTGATTGTTCACATCAAGTTAATATAGGGCACAAATACGTCATCAAATCAACATAATAAAAAAACAAACAACATCAAATCCGCAAACTATCAAACTAACGAATCAATATACCAGCGATGTAAGTCGATGCCGGAGTGAGAAATCCAGCGCGGCAAGTATCACAGTAAACTCTTCCTTGCACGAGTAGCGGCTCCGACAGCGGACGGGCGGCGTCGACGATCAAAGGAAGCAACACACAAAGCGCGATTAAGCACAACGATTTCGACATTGATAATACGAAACGACGATTCACAAAGTGTCGTAAGACGAGAATGGTTGTTGTGTTTAACGATGATTTGAGAATTAAGACGACGCGGTGGATTTTTATAGTAATTATTATTGTTGAAAACTTGAAATTGTTATCTTTTTTAAGGAAATGAATTAAATAGGATTTTGGGACAAGTTAATTTTTTATAAAATTGCGTTTTTTTATTTTCTTCAAGGTGTATATTTATTAAAATAGTTCGAATCCAAATATTTTATTTTAATTTTCAATATGATAATAATTTAAAATGTGCTAAAATGCTTTATTTGCCATTAATGAATATTTGAATAATCATCTCAATCCGCAAGCTCCGTTTATTTGGAAAATATCAGCGGTTGAACCGATCTAATGAACCGACATCACGGTTGGAGACAAATTACAGATTGAACCAAACGAACCGAGCTCTTGGAAGAACAACACACTTTCGGAAACCCTAATTTGTAGATTCGTATAAATTCATTGATATCGCGTTATCTGGTGAAGATCGCTGCTGCGCGCTTCGACACGAAATCGTGCCTCGGTAAGCAATGCGTTAGTGTTTTCGATATTTGATATGATCGCTGACTTGATTTCGTTCGATTTGATGCAGGATTTGAAATTGGAACGTCGAGATGGCCATTGTTAAGAAAACGGTATTGATTTGATACGATGCGATTTGCTGTTTTGATTTTTGATTTAATGATGTGGAAATATGTGTCATGGTTTGGTAGATTTTTTGTTTGAATTTTTTCGATATGTGCAGAAGAAGGCGAATGAGAATACAAGCAGCAGATTGGCGCTTGTGATGAAGAGTGGAAAGTACACTCTTGGGTACAAGACTGTTCTACGTCAGCTCAGGAGCTCTAAAGGTATGGAATAAGTCTGATGGTTTTTGGGATTGTGGGGTTGGTGTGAGTTTGTTATTGTTTTGGTATAGGTTGTGATCAGGGATATTGTTTTTGTAGGGAAGCTGATAATGATATCAAACAATATCCCACCATTGAGGAAGTCGGAAATTGAGTACTATGCAATGCTCGCCAAGATTCCAGTTATTCATTTCAGTGGAAGTAAGTGTCTAGTTCACCTCCCTAAAATGTAGAATAGCATTTTTTGCATAAATTTCTACAACTAGCTTTTTGACGATAGTGGTATTACAGAAGGAAATAAGTTGACTTGAGTTTATGACGTTAGTTTATAAAGTTTAGGAACAAAAAACAGTGTTATCAA
This sequence comes from Sedum album, assembly GCA_006409495.1. NCBI lineage: Eukaryota > Viridiplantae > Streptophyta > Magnoliopsida > Saxifragales > Crassulaceae > Sedum > Sedum album. The sequence continues at coordinate 362,653 of QZGG01000009.1, forward strand.
AATGCTAAAGCTTTATAATATTGTACTTTGTTGTTTTTGCTCACACCATTACTAATTTATCGCATTTTCAGACAATGTTGATCTTGGGACAACTTGCGGCAAATACTTTCGTGTTTCTTGCTTGAGTATCAGCGATCCAGGTAGAGTATCGAATGTTTACGTTGATTGTGCTTTAGCAAATACAATGTACGCAGGGCTGTTGTCTTATAAGAATGCTTTCTCATCAGGTGACTCTGATATCCTCAAGGCAGCTGGTGATCAGTGAGAGCTTTTCAAGGAGCATACAATTGGAGGCTAGCAGAATTTATCTTGTAAAACTGCCAATTTTGGGAGACTTTTGATATTTACCTCAATTTATTTGTTGTCAGACTATTGTTTCATGATTAAATTAAAATTCTCAGTTTCCAAAATGATGGCCTTTGAATGTGGCTCTCTTATAGAATGTGGCCCCTTATAGAAGCCCATAATACAAGCAACAGCACTTGAGAAATGCTGAGAACATAACAAGAACAGCAAGAAGAACAGGATTCAAAAATCCATTATTCACTTGAATTGACTGGAGATCGAATCAAAATGATATTATTCATTCTCTTAGTTGTATAGACTAAATACAGCATGCAGCATCAGGTGCCAGCCATTTTCCTCCCAGCATCAATATTTCAGTCATCAGTCGCCCGAGGAACTGCTTGGGCCTGTCATTTGCGAAAGGATACTTTAGATACTTGACCAATGTGCATTATAGCATACTTTTTTTCTGATGGAATAGGGTTGCTTACCAGAGGGCGGTACTTGAGCGCATAGAACATTTCCAGGTACCTGCGACTTTCACGACGCTCAAGTTTGGAAATATACTTCCAGAAGCCGTAGACACCAGAGAGTGTTAGTAACTTCTCTGAGTAAATCTGCCATGTATACCTGAAACCGGGAAAAGTGACTTCAGACTCCCTTTTCAGAATTAAATAAAAAAGCATGTGAATGGAATGTAAAACAGATACAGGGTTAGAGAGGAGTTTGTCGTGCTTACTTTTCATAGATTCGGTTGAGTCCTGCCAGGGAAATTTCGTCCCAGTGGCTTGGATCAGCATTGCACTTTTCGAAGAAATCCACCATCAGGTCAGCAGCTTGATCACCATGATATGGATCGATAAGAAAACCCGAAATTTTGTGGACTATGATTTCAGCTGGACCACCATGGCATGTTGCGAAAGTCGGAAGGCCGCAAGTCATGGCCTCAACTACAGTCAATCCAAATGCCTCATATACTGCAGGCTGAACAAAGGCTCCCTTAGTGTCAGCGATGTAGCGATAAAGTTCCCCATTCCTGACACGGTTCATTTGGGAAGATATCCATCTGAACTGGCCATTCAGATTGTAAGTATCTATCAGTTCATACATCTTTTCCATTTCTGATATCTCTTCCAAGTCCTTGGATTTCTTCCTTCGATCACCAGCAACCACAACCAGGTTAACCAATTCCCTGAGGCGGGTGTTCTTACCATACCACTCAACAAGTCCAGTTATATTCTTCACACGGTCCAGCCTTGCCATGGAAAATATTATTGGTTTGCTGCGATCATCTAGTACACACCTGTTATGGGACCAAAATACTGTCACCAACAGTTTCATAATGGTACTGACTACTACTCATTATGCCAAAGAAGGTATGTATGTTACCAGTGCTCTTCATTTTGATCAGCGCTGTAAAGGAGCTCTTCAATTTCAGGATGGAAGTCTGTGAGCCTCTTACTTTCCTCTGTGTATGGAAAATATATATTCATGTCTGCTCCTGGGGACACAATGTTAAACTTGGGATCAAAAGCATCAATCCCATGGACAACACGGTAGAGCCCAGGTAGAGTGAAGGCGGTATGACTCTCATACTGTCCCGCGGTGCTCTTGCTGCAAACATTAGTATAGTTAATAGTTAATACATGATCCAACAAAAATAAAATAACCAAAAATATGCAACGGAACAGCACCCACCTTCCAGCAATTTCCTGGAACGTGCTTGTTATGATGAAATCAGTGTGGTTCATGGCTATGAGATCCGCAGTGAATTGGCATGCAAAATTATACTTCTCATCGAATTTCTTCCAATAGATATCTGAATCAGGGTATTTGGATTTTTCAAGGGCATGTGCAATAGTGCACTGCAAAACAATATGAACCAGGGAATGTTCATGAAATGGTAATTTAAAACGAAATGACAAATGGTTGCACATGAAAATTTACCTGCGTCACTTCTAGTTTGTGTGCCAACAGTGACGCTACAATGTTCCCATCACTGTAATTCCCAATGATAAGGTCTGGCTTGCCTTGCAGTTCTCCAGCGATTTCAGTTGCAGCATCCTGTGAGATAAAATAAAACAAAGCATGATATACACAAGAAATGACATGGAATGCAACAGCATAAAAGAGGACAACAATATTTGTACCTCAGCGAATTGTTCAAGATATGGCCAGACTTCAAATCGGGAAATCCATTTACGCAAAATTCCCTTTTCAGTTCTAAATGGGACACGGAGAATAAATGAATGCTCCGTGTCATTCATCTTCTCCAGGCGCTGACCACAGGTGGTTCCTGCTGCATCTGGGAGGAGTCGAGTGATCTAAAGGAATCATTAAAATCTAATTAAATATTTAACAAAATCAACTGCTATCTTGTTCTCATGAGGAGAGATGCGTCAGTAATTATAAGATGTTCCAAGTAATGTTGAAACCTACAATGAGAATTTTAGGAGCAATATCCAGACCCTGCAGTTTAATGTGCTTCAGCATCTCATTTTCCAACGCTTGAACTTGATCCAATATATAAACAACCTGGTTGATGGATCACATTAGACAAGTAATGCACACGTCTCAAGCAATATACAGAGTTCTACAACTGAGAAAGCAATATTACCTGGCCGCCAGTATCAGGGTATCCAAGAACATTGTCTTGGGCGAAGTACCCATGAGGAGAGAGGATTACAACATTGAATACCATCGGTATCCTACCAAGGAAAGTCTCAAGTGTGCTGGGGTCAGGTGCGTCTAGAAGGTCCAAGAGATAGTGAATCATTTCGGCTACATGTTCAGCAGTGTCACCCCATCCTCTCTCCATACCTAACTCTTGAAATTTGTTTTCAAACACTGAATAAGGTGTTTCTGGTTCAAGAGTAGACAAGAACTCAACAGCCGTTCTAAGGATATACTGGAGAGCATTCAAGTTTTGGATCTTGTCATTAACCATCATCTTCTGCAAAGCAAACAAAAAGATGAATACAAAATGATTAATAACTCGAATCCAGGGTGCCGGTGAAGGTTGTGTTCAACATTTTAGGAACATACATATGAGTTATGATACATACATAATAGACATGTACCTTGCCATTGTATTGGTGGGCTCTAAGAAAGTCAAGAAGTTGGTGTAGGCTTTCCTTGTCGTGAAACAATTTGGCTGATAGATGACGATTCAGGAACTCCACGCCATTGCCTATGGACTTGGACAGTGTTGGGCGTGGGACAGAAGCTGAAAAGGGCTCAAAATCCAACTCGAGCATGAACTCTCCATTGTGGCTGATTGAAACAGATACCAATGATAGTTTAAAATTTTGATTTCAATCATTCATTTAAATGAGACACCATGCATTTACGTAGTGTGGATGGAGATTGAGTCCATTGAAATTGATTGTCTTAGGTTACTCACCTTCCATTAATAATATCTTCCTTGAAAAGCAAATATTCACCGACACCCATTTCGTCAACAGTCATATCATTCAAATTTGTACGAACATAGTCCCAGACTCCTGGCCTAGAACGAACGGCAAGGGCAATCCATGGAGCCAGAACTATTGCCTCCTGAAATGCAATATAATCATTGATTCAGAATTAATCAATTAACTTTTTCCAAGGCTCATACCTTTAGTAACATTAGAATTTAGAAATGCTATTAAACTGATGTAATCAAAAATTACCTGTGTGAGCTTTAGAATATCTCCAAAAGGCCCTTCTTGCAGAATTTCCCTGTCAGCTTCAGGGATGTTTTCTAACTCAGCAAGAAGATGTTCTCGCTTCAAGATGCCATTTCCATTACTTTTGAGCCTACAAAAAGAATTATACGCATGATTTTCAATATTAGGTTATTATGGGACTTTCCAAAAAGGGTTCAACGGGAGACGTGTCATAGCAAAATGAAATTTGTATGAAAACAGTTCAGTAAGGTGCACCAATTGAAATGCTTTGTATCAGAAGGTGATGGCTTACTTGGACAGAAATGACAAATTTTCGTTTTGATTTTCAGTCATGGATTGCTCGACACATTCCCGAACACTGTAAACTCGAGTAAGGACATGCTCAGCCATGGCTCTGACAAGTTTGGCTCTTCAAAGGCAACCTTCAAAATAAAAGACCATAGATAAAAAAGGTTAGTAAAAGGAGGGTACCAATCTCATATTTAATGGCTTCTTAATCTACTGAGGCAACCATACAGTCAATTCAACATCACAATTGAAGCTTTCTTTCTGGATTACTTAATTTATTAATCAGAATTCCAACAAACAGATGAAATATTTAATGCTTTAACAGTTATTTTTATTCACTATGTACATCCCCAAGCTGCCCACTGGCCACTGCAAGAATTTCTGCAAGCAGCAAGTACAAACCATTTAATCACCAAGAAATATAGGTATATAACACCTGCACAGCCCAAAAAAAAGTGTCCACTCCTAAAAATTAAACAGATGAGTCCGGTACCTGAGAGCCTAAACAGTTAGTGAACCATTACATTAAATTTACATTCTAAATTTCTGAGTGTCTACTGCCAGAACTTCATACTAAAAAAGTATGAACCAATCACTTATTAGGAAAAATAACCATTAAATTGAATGTACCGACTCCCACAAGCTAATATTAGGAGCCGAGAACAGCTAGAAACAAGAATGAATCGATTAAGAGTTTGAAAAATGCACTTGTTGAAAGTAATCGGGGTTTTCCTGGAACACATTCATTCCCCAAAGCCACCAGAACTCAGAAATAAACAAGTAACGCATAACTGGACAAGGAGAATGGCTAAAGAGGCTTTTAAAATTTCCTTGGTACTATACTCAACTTATACTTCAAATGCATTGGTTTACTGAACTTTTACAAATCAGAGTAACCTAAAGTACAACGAACACATTATTAGATTTTAGAAATGATGGAAGGATACAGTAATTTACAATCTAATGTGTAGCTAGCTAGTTTAAAATATGAGGAAGAACAAGAACAATACCAGAACTGCTGAAAAAGCCTGAAAACCGAAAGAAATGGAATACAAGCTCTCTTGTCCCAAGTTTATGCTCTTTGAGCTCGATCCACAAGAAACCCACTTCAGAAAAGGCTGAAAATCAACAGTCAACGGATGGATCTTTTATTGGATGGATGATCAGAATTAGTGGGACATTTGATTAGGTGACCACAGAAATCATGCTATTCACTAACACTATCAAAATAGCAAACAAGTTTGGAAAATGATGAGTACAGTCACATGTATTCACTCAAAGCATCCATCTGTAACACTCAAAAAGCCAAGAAAACAATCTGCCAAATTAATCACAAAGAAGCAACAGCAGCTCCACCAATTAGTCCCACAAAAAGTAAGCTAAAACAACAAAGTGCATGATCCCGACATTGAAAAGCATTCACCTTTGACAAAATTAACCAACCAATAATCGAAAGGACCCAAATATAATTCCTCATCATCCATACCTTTCCAAGAACCTGGGGAATTTGATCAAACACCTGGTATGCAGGTACCAGAAACTATGTAATGTATCAAAGAAGAGTGTTGTAATAAATCCGGGTGGTGGTGTTGTGAAAATGGGAGATGGGTTGATGCCATTTATATACAAATGGAGATGCTGAAATTGGGGTCTGGAGTTCAACTTCACTTTCCACATCAATGCGTAGACTCTTGTATGAAAAGCCATCCCTGCTGTCAAATTTTTGCAGTTGATTATTAGTTGCTGAAAACCTCCACTGATTAATCCTGATCTTGGATAATATTAATGGATTAATCACCCTCAAAACCCTCAATATTCATCTTGGTTTTTGCGCCAAATAAACAGCAATAGACTCTCCATTGCTCTGTTCTTCAATTTGTTATTAATGATCGTAATTAATTGCATTTAATAATGTCTACAATTGTCAAAAACAAATAATTGGTTTTTCGGATAATGCCTTGTGGGTAAACTGTAAGGGTAGATTAGTCAATTATAACCACTTAACCAGCACGGTTGCTTAAGTTCCACGGCAGCCTTATGAAGAGAATCATACAAAGAAAATAAAACACGAGACAAACCAGGTGTAAGTATGACATGTTGCATTTCGAACATTTCATCAATTTATATGAATGAGTAGATTACCAGGAAAATGTAAATTAAATAAGAAATCTAATGCAATTTTGTACAATTGGAAATTTGCTGACGGTTTTTTATTACGAAACGATTACAACTTAATTATCTGTTTATTTTTCGTGGACACTTTCAATAAGAATACATTCTCTCAACGATACATTTGTTGCCATATTTACATTTTAAAATGAAAATGGGAGAGATTTTTTTAGTGTTTCAGAGGCCGACAAGACTAGTGGCCAGTGGGTGCAAAAAACAGCATTAATAAATTGTAGCCAATGGATGGTTTCCATGTGAAGAAAAAACAAGGAATTTAGGTTTAATATGAGTATATAAATTTAAGAACAAAGCTTGATTAATCTGATAATTAAATCTTATTGTATTATTTAATGTTAAATGATGGAGTAGAAGGATTAGATTCACTAAGGATGTGGCTAAATGCTCTCAAAGATAATGCTAAAATTGTAGATAAGAATGTTTGTATAAAATACTGGCGAATCAGAATAAATGTCACAATGTCAAATATACAGATACTCGATTTATAAATGTAAAACAATTTTGGAGAGTTATGCTTTAAATCTTGTCATGTATACCGACTTATTGTTGTCAAAAATCGATCATTGGTTGTCTGTCTTCCACACAGTAGTGCTAAGGAATATCATTATGTATTACTCCCTCTGTCCCATAATGTTTGTCCACTTTCCATTTTGGGTGTCCCCTTAAGTTTGTCCACTTTCCTTCATTTTCCACCACACATTCTATTTTTTACTCATTTATTTATTAATCATATATTCTCAACCACACATTTCGTACCCTTTTTCTACCTTAATTACCGTGTATTTTGTGCTTTTGGACAAACAAAATGGGACGGAGGGAGTAGAAAACATTTGGAATAACATATTTTTCTTTTAAATGTATGTTTCAAATAATCATTTATTATCTAGAAAATGACAACATTTATTAACCTAAAACTTGGATTTGACAATGGATTTTTATCCAATTAATCAAAAAGATCTTGAATGTAACACTGAATGACACAAATACGAAAATTAATGAGACAATAAATCATAGTCAAGTTTGGATAAGATCTTTGGAAAGGGTGAGTGAAATTAGGGTGATGGCAACACTACAAGTTAACCTCAATACCGACCAAAAAGGTCAAACAATATGAACTGCTTAATTTAGTCAACTTGTTCTTTAACCAGAACCAAATTGCTGGCTGTTTCACATGAGTTTTATATACCAATGTCGTTATAGTTGCATGAAACTGCCTGTGTTTTGAGTATGAACAAGTTGCTCCATTGTTGGAGTGATGTTGGTGAAATGAAAACAGCTGCAAATTCTGAGCATTCATTTTCAAATTTGCGGAATCTTCGACAATACTAAGCTTCGATGAGTCCAGCCTATCGATCTTCGGTACATGACAATGTGCGCCATTCTTATTCCTACCCATCATGTAAAGAAACTGTAAATTTTTTGCATTACATTCAAATGCAAAACAGCAAAAGTAAGTAAAGTCGCTGAAAAACAAACGTGATCAAATGAACCAATAAGATAGAATGTCTTGATAGAGGGAAAAGCCGTTACAGTATTGTGTTATCGTTACAGTACAGACTTTCTTTAATTTACAAATCAGTCCTTGTACCTTTATCTATTACAGACCCAATCTTTAATTACAAACACGGAGCTTAAAGTCTCAACTAATTACATAATGACCCCACAATTCAAATTAGGTCAACATTTCTAAGTCAAGCTTAAGCGCCAACGGAGATCCTCCTGCCGCCGCCTATCGTCTTCAGTCGTCGGCGCTCAGCCTGACTCGATTTTTGATAGTTTCAACTCGGATATTCTGCACTTGATCATCCTGCGCCATTTATAGGGCACCAATCTCTAGAAAGAGTAAGAAAGGTGACGATTTGAGTTGTGATGTACGAATTGATTTTGTTGTTTTATCATTTTCCTGCATATCAGTTGTGATGCTGTTAGCTACGTTATCTGATACTACTTCTGCTAACATGTTATACATCTCTTTTCTACCGGTCCGAAACCTGGCGAGCATTTTAGATTCAATAGAGAACTCATATGTATTGATGCTTCTTTGTTGACATTTGTATCAAATGTTAATCTGTAGGTGTTTTTTTCTACCTAGTTGATAAATAGTGTAACCAATCTATACATTTATACTAGTAATTATTAAGGTCTATGTAAGTATAATTTATGAATCACGGTCACTGCAGGCCGGCGGAAAAAGGAACACCAGTTGATGAAATCCATGAGTCTCCAGTGATGAAGTTTTCCACTGTGAATTTAGATGCTTCACCAGACCCAATCACATGATATCCGCTCCAGTTTACTCTGTTTGAAGTGGAAGCCCCAGCTCCAAAGTTTGCGTATTCTGCAAAGTAGAGAGTGTCAGAGTAATCAACACCTGGCCATGCTTTCCATCCTTCTTTGACAATTGCATCATCTATTTGTGTCTCCATTACAACAGCTCTGGAATATTGCTTCCAGGGTCGGCCGAGGAATGACCTATAGGAATGTCGCACGGGATAAAATTCTTGAGTAGATGTGATTTTGCAGCGGTGGAGAGAGAACCCAGTGTTCTGCTCAGGATGATTACGTCCATTTGCCAGGATCACGTTATCATTTAAGGGCTTGCGAAGCATTAAATTGCAATTTTGGAAAACAGCTACTGCATTGCCGAAGATGAAGTCAACAGTGCCAGAGATGTCACAGTCTCTGTAGAACTGACGGAATGCTTCTGCAAATAGGGTGTCTTGATAACCAACAATGCTACAACGGTAGAGCACTGCTCGATCAGATGAGATATAGAGAGCTACTGCTTGCTGGCCTGAAGGACCTGCATCATTGCGGAAGCCTATGTCCTTGGCTATGAATCCCTCTCCCTTGATTGCTGCCAGCCACAGTGCACAAGCATGAGATTTTAGGTAATATTTATGCAACTTATCCAAGCTCTCTAAACACGATGATTATTAAACATCAATTGTTTTTAAAATTAAAAATTAGTTTTCTTGCACGTAATATATGTAGTTGGTAACAGGTAAAGTTGCTTACTGAAAGTGGCGGATTCGTATAGGGAGGAGCCGCTCTTCACGACACTGTTGCTGGCAACAATTATAGTTGAGTACTTTCCATCTCCTATCAAGGTTATCCCATCTTTGTCTGTCCATATTTTTTCCTTGTAAACTCCTGCTTTTACATAAATAACATACCTTTGTTTTCCAGATGAAGGTGCGGCATTGATGGCCTCTTTGACGGTTTTAAAATTCCCCGAACCATCTTTAGCGACAATTGCATTTACATTTTTACCTCCTTTTTTGCTGCTTTGGAGAAACTTTTGATCCTTGGCTGAAAGCCAACTTGGGAACAATGCATTTTGCTCCTTTGGATCAATCTCTGTAGTATTATTGTTGGGGACTCTATTGATCAGGGCTAAAGCATTACTACCTAACTGAATCAGATGATCCATCTTGTCCACGATCTGGTTCGCTATGAGATTATCATTCGATGGGTTTAGTCTGATTATAGCATCCTTACAACCTTGTTGAAATGTGAGCACGGCACTTAGCCATGTTTGAATATCTCGCTTATATCTGCCTGGAGATTTTTTGAGAGCTACAGCTGTTTGGTTTAAACGTTTAAGGGACATGTCCATAGCCTCATCGCAGTATTCTGCATAAAGTTTTAAAATACATAAGCTATTGATTGGGTAATGTAAAGGAGGGAAGGAGGCAGAAGAGGACTGAGTTTACCATGTGCAGCAGCAATGGAGTAATGATGTTGATGTACTGCTGCTGAGGTTCCAAATTGTGCACTAAACTTTGCATTTGAAGGCAACTTGGCAGTCTCTGAAATTACCTTTTCAACAAGGGTAGTCAATATGCTACCTGGCTGATTTGATCTATCCATCAGTGTCTGGATGCAGAGACCAGGAAATCTAGTGTGGTAACAACTGGCATGGACTTGGCCTTGATAGCCCGCGCTGACAGGGGCGGCCATGAGCTTTGCGGCACATATGCATAGCAGCCAAAATAATACCCACTTCTGGAGGGTAGCTTTCATCGTGGCAGGCAGGCAGGCAAATGGCTTAATCCAAAGCCAGAGAAAAAAAGAGGTATGATTATATTACAATCTAACCCAATTCTTATTTACTACTCAAAGGAAGTTATACAACTTTTAGGTAGTATGACTGGTAAGGACACAACCTCTTGTATATATATAGTGACAACATATAGATGGGTATGGTATCTGTTGGTTATAAATCTTAGCGTGCTAAACCAGCTAAATAACCCATCATACATGCATCATTTGTCCATGTAGTAGAGTTTGGTTTGATGTTTGGTGGTCTATTTTTACTTAAATGCCATATGAGAATGGAGTCTCTATCCATCTCATCCTTGTTTGAAAGACGCACACACTTCGTCCATGAAGAATTACAGATGTTCTGCACCTGTAGGTTGATATGAGTATATGAACCCATACATAACGACCTTTTACTTCTCGTTGAGATAGATATTAGGTCATCAAATTGCACCAACGTTTAGATCATTTGATTTTTGTTTACAGTTGAATGTTAACATCAGTTTTGGAGACGTGGAATAACGAATGACAATGTATGCGCCCAAACCCAACTGTTTTTATTGGTTATAGATAATCTCTGCATGTTTGGTATCTAAAAAAGTTCTTATTGTGTCAGGAGATGAACTTGTTCGGCTGTTTGCATGCACATTAATTTCACAAAAGGCTCGCTTTTCATTGCATGGCGGAAGAGTTTCTAGATTTCACTGTCGAAGGAGAGAACCTCTTTTTTAGGTATATCTTTTAGCAATGTACACAACTGTTTTGTTCGGTTGGGACGTCCTAATCTTTACAATATAGCTAAGCTTCTTTAGACTTAATTGATTCCTTTATCTGCTAAGATAGGTGAAGTCCTACAGCCTATGAATCTGCATATTAATGCCTTTAAATATAACTAGTTTTAGATTATCTAGTTTTTGATTAGCGAATATATGACGTGTTAAGTCTTGTTAGGTGCATGGAAGTGTGCACAAACTAACATATCAACTTGTGGTACAGCGTCTTCCACAGAACTTGTCCTGCAGCAATCTTGTTATAAGCTGGAACAGGAACCTAAATTTAAGTCTTCATATGATTCAACTGCAGTGAAGGAACCGCTCTGCAATGATATTGGAAGTGTTATAAATCAGATAAGGAAAGCTGAGGAACTCCCAACTGCAGTTTTTGTCATATATGGAAAGTGAAGTTATATAAAAACCACAGTGGTCATATCATACCATATTCAGTTGGGATCGGTAGTGTCTAAGGACGTCTCGGAAGACATTTCAGCTACTTTAGAGGGCAACCCTTGAACCCCATGTTTATTAAAGCATTGCCTAATTTGCCATTAATTAAATCTCATCTCTCACGTAAACGCAATCAAATTAAACGTTGATGATCATCTGAACTTGTGTCTTTTCATCTCCTAAATTTCATCCACAAAATCCGAAATATTACACCTAAATCCCAACTTGTTTAACTACACCACACCAACCCCATTTTGTCAAAACCACTAACGACACTTTTAGTCAACTGTAGATGATCAGTTTCAACGTACGTAATATAATAAACCATGCCACGTACTCACAACTTCATCCCCATTCCACGTCAGCATGTGGTATCATTGGGCTGCATCAGGCAATCCCAAATAGTTGGGCTTCATTTAGCTCATTAGGCCGATCATTCTAAAGTTCAATTAATCAAACAAAAGCCCATCCACAAACACATTAAATTACTGATTTCATCCAAAATCAAACTAGACAAACAATACATATTATAATAACGTTGTTATACACAGAACTTCACAAGCTCTGAAGCACATTGTATTAAATTAAGTAGCTGAACTCAAACTGAGAGTCCTGCGATGAACTTAACTCCAGTAGATGGCAGCCATGAGTTCCCTTCAATAAACTGTCCAACCGTGAATCCCTCCGCCTGTTCCGACGCGTTTAAAACATGGTACCCCGGCCACTTAACTCTCCTCCCCAACCCTGCTCCTGGTCCATAGTTCAAATACTCACCATAATACAATGTGTCTAACGCAAAGTCACCGTTCCATTCCAGCCAACCCTCCGGCCTGATCGCATTGCTTAAGTAAGACTGCATCAGTACAGTTCTTGAATATGGTTTCCATGGCCGGCCTAAGTAGGTTTGTGTGGTGTTTTGATATGGAATGAGGTCAGTATCGGCCGTGAAGTTGCAAAACTGAAATGAGAATCCGGTGGGCTGGTCAGGGATTTTTCTACCTTGAGCTGTGATTGTGTTTTTCTGATTAGGGAGACCTTGTTTTGCTAGAATGAGACAGTCTTGGAATACGACTGTGCCGTCTCCGAATATGAAGTCTACCGTGCCTGATATGTGACATTCTCGGTAGAATTGTCGCATTGTGTGAGTGTAGAGTGAGTCTTGGTAGCCTCTTATTCCACATCTGTAGAATACTGAAAGATCTGAGTCTGATCTTAGCGCTACGGCTTGATGGTTGCTCGGCCCGGCCGTGTTTTCGAACGTCAGATCTCTAGCCATAAACCCTTGTGCACTCACAGCTGCCAAAAAAACAGAACAAAAACAGAACATACGTCAAAACAGAACAAACTGGACTAATTCCTAAAGCTGTGACATGAAATTATATTCAAGATTCGATGAAAATCGGTAGCGTACCGAATGTTGCGGAGCGGAAGGTAGTGAAGCCTGCGCCGAAGCTCTTGCTACCGGTGATGATCGTGTTATTCATTCCATCTCCGAACATGAAAATGTTCCATTTCTTCTTCTTGATATCCACACTCTCTTTATACACACCCTTTTTGATATAAATTACATACCGAGTTTTTCCACGGTCAGGGGCAGAGTGAACTGCGTCCATTATGCTAGTAAAGTCACCAGTTCCGTCTTTAGCAACAATCGCATCGACTTGGATTCCACCGGGGCCTTGAGAAATGAGCTTCATGTCTTTGTTGGGGATCCATGGAGGGAAATGCTTGACTTGAGATTTAGTTTTTGTAGGGATTGGGTTGGATTTAAGCATAGTGAGTAGCTGTGTGACTAATGTTGAGACTTGGTTGAGTCCTCCGCCAATTAGTCCTTTTACGATCGAGTTTGTTCCGTCGAATCCTTCACTGCATGTTTCTTGATTCGATAGCGTCGCGCTTAGCCATGTCTTCATGTCGAAAGCCGCATTTCCTGTCGCGTTGTCCTTCTCTAAAATGTTCAAGAAACATGACAGTTAATATAACAAGAAACAGAACACTCAGATTTGAAGATACTGTTCTGTTTTTTTCTAATTAGGCTTACTTGTTGGATTCTGGTCGACAGCAAGAGTGGAACTGAGGTGATCGGTGGAGAGATCGAGTAAGTCAGGCAGTCATTGATAGCATTGGAAACACGAAAGTCACCGAATCCTACCGGAGGGAATTGAGAGACGATGGAGTTGACTTGCTGAACTATTTGAAGTGTGGTTTGAAGTGAAGTTATGAACTCTTCTTTAGGTACTGCTAGCAACTCTGATAACTTATCCGCCATGATCGTTGACGGTGCATGGTTGAAGACGATACAGAACATGCAGAGAATGGTTAACAGAGAAGGGTTTCGAAAACTACCCATTTTCATGAATTTGGAGCTCTTGCTAGGGCTGAGGAGAAGAGTGGATGATATGCTAAGGAAATGAGAACAAGTGGATATTTAGAAGTGAATGTTAGGAAGCAGTTGAGATTGATATAAATGTCTCAACTTCATGGTGCGAGGAAGCTTGGTGGTGCGTCAATGATTTAATGCCGTCAGTCAAATGTCATTTCAAAATTTAACTCTACTTTTACTAGCTTTACTATCGACACTGAAGTTCGAATTTCTCAAAACCTCTCGAATAAATGTTTGATAGGTATATATGATCGGTGCATACTGCATTTCTCTTTTGATCTTAACTTTTGCTAGATTCTTTCCTTACTACATAAGAACTCCTCTATGGTCTTCTATATGCTTCTTTACCTTTTAAGTTTTCACATATAAACTTCAAAAGTGTTTTACTCAAACTTCCAAATCTACAGTTATTTCAGTTACAAGTGTCAGTAAATCTTATGCTGTGTATGTATTGGTTAAAATGATTTAACGTTGTATTAAGATTGCATTAAATTCAATTAGAAGGAAGTCACATTCCATAAATACAAATGGGTTGGCCAACCCCATTCTCCATGTTCACTCTGCAACCTCTATGATTCATTTTCGATGATATGCCTGAATCGAAACATGAAAGTAGAAACACACATACCTGATCACATCCGTTATATCAATAAAAAATAGATTTTAAATGCTGAATTTGCGATCAAAACTTTATTACCAGGGGGATTAACTTTAAGACATGGTTATTAAGCTTCACATGACAAGAACATGATTGTGGACTTTCTAGTGTTTTAAATGTAACACACCTACCAGTACATGTCTGGCACGTTATAGTAAATAATTCAGGTTAATCCGCAGTATGCCCTCCGAATGGGGTAGACTCTAGGCCATATTCAATTACAAAAAGACAAAAATACCCTACATTTTTGCGGAAAAATAAAACATGAAGGGTATTTTAGTAATTTTACGACAAGATTTCAGTTAACAAGGCATTTTGTCTTTTGGACTTCAGTACCCATGGATGACCGATACTTACATTAGACATTTCTCTAGTCACATTTTGCACAGGTTAAATTTAAGTAATTTGATTTTGTTGATATGATCATTCCACATTTGGTTGATTGCAAAGCAAAAGACAAGAGGAGTGTGAGTTATATTAAGGTTATTATTTACACGTATTAAGGTTATAACTCGCACACTTGTAATTGTAGAAAGATACTTGTGCACGCAATAACAACACATTGATGTATACTCAATTAATGCAAGCCTTGTAAACATCAAAATTACTACAAAGTTACAAATTAATAAACAGGTGGTTGATGAACTCAGGTGGTGTTGTGGCACGTATAAAATGAGATCACGATGAGCTTTCTCAACCAGCTTGGCAGCTTCTAATCCTTTCAACATTAGGTCCTTGACTTTAGGGTTTGCATGCATGTACTCTTCAATGCAAGTCTGTTTCATTAGCTTACAATTGCACCAACACATCTGCCAAGAATAATAACCCTCCTTAGGATACAAGCCATACGTTGCTTGCAAAGATCTCCATCTTTCATTTAATGATTGTTATGGCTTCGAATTTGTCATACACAGCTGCATGTTGAATATGATTGTTTTATATATACTGTCGGTTAAAAGTTATTCCATATCGAATAAATGATAGTATATGTTGAGTTTATGAATCAAGATCTGTAAGTCTGGTTTTAATTAAGGTCAAACAGAGAACTGATTCAATATATAATTATATTATTTTAAATTGGTATATAACAGATCATTGTGGAATGAAGAGGATATCAGCCTAACAGAGTACAGATACCTGTAAATGCAGCATATCTACACCAGCTAGCATGGACTACAATATGATTAAGATATCTCAAGAACATGCAGAAATAATTGTTGAATAAGATACAATTGATGGTCCATGTGTCTTACAATTACATAGTTTTATATGGCTTGATCCTTAATGATCGTCAAGCACAAACTAGATCAGCATTCAATTACAACAGGACCCATTCTAGCTAGCAGCTCCATCCAATGCACTCCACAGTTGATCATATTAGTTTCCTTATCAATATAAATGCCCTGCACATTATTGAAGCTGACCAAGTCTATTTTTTCGCAGGGTTCACCTGTCAAGAATTAGATTCATACTGTCTAGCTCAAAATATCATTTGATAAAGATTGTGTCTCACGATTTTACAAAACATTATTTGACATGGTCTCTGATACATACATAATTATTTGATGGAGGTGAGAGCATTAAAGATGGTATCAGCTGATAATTACATACAGTTTGCCGGTGGTGCATGGCACAAGCTGTTAAGCTATAGACACAGACATCACCACCGACAAGATATGAAAACTAACAAAGAGGATATGGAAATGAGATGTTTTATCTTTGTGCACTGATCAAGACTTTAGTCAACATCAGCTCCAAACTTTGATTCTTGATTCGATTTAGATATAAAGAAGAAAAGGGTGCATTGATGGAGAGGTTGGAGGGTTGCTTTAGAGAAAGAGATCATAACATTTAGAGGAAAACAACGCGGTTTTGATTCAGCAATGCTTTTGGTTGCAGCCCTAAAATAAAGATGTAGAGATTCTCATTAAAAGGCTTACGCGGTATTTGTGCTGTTTTGAACGTGCTTCTTCCATTCTTAAAGATTTTATGGACATGGATGGACTTAAAGATGTTTGTAAAACAGCTGTACCACAGGTTGTTATATCATTAAGCTTGCATGGAATAAGACACACACCTAATTCACTGAGCACACCACACTGCCTTCTGTTGTTGTAGATGTAGAATGATGCTAAGGAAAGAGTGAAAATAGTCTCAAATTATGGAGTATCATTTATGATTAAAAATTATTACTTTTTGATATTTAAAAGAAAATGGAGGTTTGATTTGATTAATCTGACAGTTGAGATTAGAATTGATTTTTAATAAAAATGAGCGGTTGATTTATAAAAAGCACGCACAATTGGATTTGAAGGTTTTTTTATTTAGGTCCTGTTGGATTATGAGAAATCAATTGATAAAATATACAAGATTTCTTAAATTGTGATCAATTTATATACAGAAAATGGGCTACATCAGTCTAGAAAAATTATATACATTTTCATTTTAACAATCTAAAATAATATAATATTCACATATGCAAATCAAAGTCTTCGGCAAATATATAAAGCATTCGTTCCACAGCCCAACTTGGCTCCGACTTGACAGGCCAAATCGTAGCCCATTAGGCCCAATCAACGCAGCTCGACAAAGAGGGCAAGTCACATGCTCGTGATCGAACTCGATCCATTTATCAATACACTCGGCGTGGAACACGTGACAACATCTCAACCGCCTAACCGCATCTTCTTGCTCCAATCGATTCAAACACACTGCGCACGGCTCGTCGCACGCCGCCGCCGCCATATCGCCGTACGTCGTCAGCTCCAGCGAGTCGGTGATCATTTTGGATGAGATTTGTTTTCGGGAGACTGAATTGGCGGAGCTGGAGTCGATGAATTTCAGAGTGAAGGCAATGATCCATCGGATAACGGCGAAGATTAGGGCAGCTTTGTAAATGTGGTGGCTTGTGAAGAGGCTGGATTCGTCTATTGGGAAACTCATGGTGGAGATTACTGTTAGGAAATCGAGGAGAGAAGGGGAGGAATGGAGAGATGGAATCTACTGGTTTTATAAAGGTGAGGAACTGTTAGTGAGTGGTGATGACGATTGAGTTCTTCTTTAACTTTTGTTGATGTTGCCTTTTTGGTTTTTCGTAAATTTAATTTGAATGTTAGAGAAGGTTGGTTTTGTTCAAGTTCAATAGGTAACAATTAGGAAACTGGATGAGGAGATTTATGCAACGGACTAATGGCCGTTTGGGACCTTGGGTCAAGGTATTGCAGGTGCATTACACACTTTATATGATTTTTTCTTGCCTGGAAAGTATCTTAATAATGGCGCATTGGCGCGTAGAGAATATTGAATGTTTAGGTGATGTCTGGTTTTTGTCAGAAAAATTAATAAGTATGGATTTTTAAGTGTGAGGTCTTTAATCATATTTGTGGGGCGTTTGAGATTTGATGAGTTATAACTCTTGATTTTTAGTTTGACTGAAGTCTTTGCATTGTTAAATCCGCATCTTGATAATTTAAGGCAATGTAGTGCACTGCATTCTCTACTTGTTTAATTAAACAGATGTAAGTAGATGATCCCAAAATAATTTCTAATAAACTTTCCCTTTCAAAAGCGTGTCTGATGAGTGATGGTGTTGTCATTTTGTGTGAAGAGGCACAAGTGAATATGCACTTTTGTTTATTTTGGGATGGGGGTCGGCAAGGGTCAAAAGACAAGGGAAAGTGGGAGAATATAAGCAATAGGTCGTTTCTTTAATTGAAAGTAAATATGATGATGATAAGAAATCCAAAGGAAAACAATACAAAACCCCATCTTCCTAGTCAGACCACACCATGTTATGTTTACTTTAATGCGTGATTTGTGATATCTGCACATGTCCTTGTGTCGTAAAAAGCAAAATGTTAGTATTCAACAAAGAAAAAAAGTCCTTATATTTGAGCCGACCATAGTAGTTCGTGATAATTTAGTTTACTGTTACCGTTATTTTTATTCAATTACTCCAATATTTTTGCAACTGTTTGGTTTAAAGTGTTTCTGGTGATGTATCATGCATTTTTGAGTCAGCTTATCTTTGATTTATCTGTGATCCAGCTGGAGTGCCGTCATTATCTGGCTGCGTCATGTGGTCATCAACAAAAAATGTTTCATCTGTCATAGTTAAAATGATCGTCAGTGGAGATATGGGCATGAGTCAACTATTCAGAATCTGGCCGTAAGAGTGAAGTTCACTGATGAGATGAAACTGTAGAGAAGATATGAAATGCTAGTATCTCTGAAATGTCAAACAGCATTTGTGGCAAGTCATGGAATTGATCAGGTATTTTAGCTGGGACTAACTCAAGTTACACCATGTGAATTCTTCTTGAAGCATCAAGCATGTCCTCGCTACCCCAGCTTTACATTCCACTCCATAAAGGGTGTCTATTACTCTACGCAAATATGGATTGGATCACATCCATTTACATGCTCGGCTATCTTTTTCGTTTTAAGTGGCTTTATGCACTTTGAAGTTGATGACTTTGAGATAATGGAGTATGATATGGCTTACCTTTTGTGCAAACTTTGGTAAGTCATGTGAAGTTGTTCTACCTCCCAGAACATGATTTCCCAGTAAGTGCATGAACCATAAAGTGACCGGGGAACATGGGAAGGAGCAGACATTTAGAGGCTGATAATCCATGCGCAGTATTTTCAACTCCAGTGCACTTATCAAGTTGCAAAAATGGGGATACGCTTATCTGTCTGACATCATTCAGGATCGATCCAAAGATACTTTTCTTTCTTTAAGGAGCTCCCCATGTTTAAACTACCGGAACTTCCTGAAAGTGAAGCATATTCTTCATGTCAGCTGGAAACATGAATGTTACTTTAGACAGCCAAATTCACGAGCTTAGAGAGAGTTGTCAAGGCCATCCAAGACACAAGATTGGTCATTGATATAAAGGAGCAAAAGATTTCCAGTTCCCTGAAATGTGTTTTAATAACTGCCTACTGACGCATGCAAAATGGCTGATGCATGAAGAAAACACTGCTAGTTCTCTGCTATACTGAAATCTTTGACTAAGGTAGACATGGTTCTGTTTGCTAGTGTATTGGCTAAAAAAATTCGTGTCACCATTGTTGTCCTGGGAAATGTTGGTCAAGCTCGGAGAAACACTGGAAACCTTTTAATTTGAACTAATATATCCAGAAACGTTGGAAAACTACCTAAAATTGTTGGTTAGTTATTATGACGATGGATGACTTATTTTATGTTTGATGTCTGTGTAATGCAGGCATCGACATTTCATTATGCACTGCAGAAAACACAACCAGATGTTTCAATATTTCAAATAAGATACATGCAAATGCACGTATTGAATACAGCAGAAAACAACCCTCAATTAGTGTAGAAATTGCCTGAGTTACCTTCAATAAATGTCGAAATTTCCCTGTATTTTATTAGGATGATCATTCTTGCAATTACATTTTCTTTGTAAAAATTTACAGAGAAATGAAACAGACAGAACTTCACGAATTCGGCTTAAACGATTCGACCAGCTACCTACAACTTAAATGACTCAAAAACTTCTCATCAACACGCATTCTATGAAAATTACTGAACAACAAATGACTACTGCGCGTCAGCTACTAAGAATCAAATGTCAAAACTCATCAATTAATTATTATTGATAATTATCAAAATGAAATAAATATAGCAATAGAATATCTTTTGCATTATTTTGTTTCAAATATATTTTTGCATAAAATGAAACCCTAGCTTCTAATACTATTATGTATAAATACCTAATCTCTCATTCACACGATTAGAATACACAAAAGCAAATATTACGCACCTTGAGTTCAGATCATGTCTTTTACTTCAAATCCATCACTGGCCGGATCCAATTTGCAGGATAACAATGAAAATCTTTACACCTCGCCGTTGCTAAACATCATTGTGCTACCCATGACGCTCCATGCAGCTGTTCAGCTAGACTTGTTTGAACTCATTTCCAAATATGATCAGGCCGGAAGTGGCCTTACTGCTAAGGAGATTGCCGACAAGCTGAACACTAGTAACACTGAAGCATCAGCAATGTTGGACAGAATACTCTGCCTCCTCGCTAGTTACGGCATTGTCAGATGTTCCGGCACAAATGGTACCAGGGTTTATAGTTTGACACCTTTGTCGAAGCAGTGCTTGGTGAAAAATGAATTAGGAACATCAATGGCACCTTTGGTGACTATGATTCATGATAAAGTCTTCATGAAGAGCTGGTAAGTATTTTCTTCCATTGAATCTTTTTCATCTCATATGTTCTCTTGTTTAACTTTGTTTATGTATTGAATACTGAAGGTTCCATATGAAAGACGCCGTGCTTGAAGGGGGTGTACCTTTTGACAGAGCGCACGGGGTGCACGCATTCGAGTATTATTGGAGTAAATCAGCGAAGCAGAGTGTCTGCTGAGCTGAGCTACAATGGCAGACTTGTTTTGTTTTGATTTCTTAATTGTGTTTATTTATTTAGGGGTCTAATTGTTCTTTAGCTAGACTTGAGGTAGTTAACTGTAAATATTGTATCTGTATATAAGTCACATGTGCTACAGTAATCAATGATATTCAACTTTACAGAAATTCAATTTCTTCATCTCCGCCTGGCTCCGGCGACTTGCGTCGTCTCTGTCCAGATTCCGTTTGTCTCCGATCATCGTTTTCTTCATGGTATCAGAGCAGCGTGAATGATTCCTGCGGTTTCGTCTGAAGAAGCTTAGTCTATTTCGTCCGTTTTCGTGCTTAGATCCATGGCTCAGAGTTCTGAGTCCGCATCTTCCAGAAACCAGACGCTGACCGGTTTGACGAGTTCAGGAATGGCTTTCGATCCTTATTTCATTAGCAACAACGAAGTTACAGGTGTGTCGATCGTGAGCGAGCAGCTCCTTGGCAGACAAAACTTTGTGGATTGGAAGAAATCGATGGAAATCGCTCTCTCGGCCAGATCTAAACTAGGCTTCATTAGAGGTGATTATCCTAAACCTACCGATCCTGATATGCTTGTTAAATGGCAGCGATGTCATGATGTTATTATGTCATGGTTAATTAGCTCGGTTTCTAAGAAGATTGTTAGTCGTATTTTGCACGCTAAGGATGTTGTTACTGCCTGGAATAGCTTACATGCTAGATATGCTGGTTCTAACATATCCAGAGAATATGCCATTCGAAAGAATATTACAAATATGGTGCAAGGTGATCTTGATGTTGCAGATTATTTTGAGAGTTTGAGCAGGCTGTGGGAAGAGTTGGATGCAGTTAGAGAAAAGAAAATTTGTATGAATGAAGATACCTGTGTTGGTTGTTATGAAGGTGTTAAGGAGAAGGAAAAGAATCGAGTGATCGAGTTTCTTATGGGGCTAGGTGAAGCTCATAATCAGATTCGAACGTACATCTTGGCATTACCTCATCTTCCAGATATTGATGCAGCATTTGATATGGTGTCTCAAGATGAAAGTCAGAGGGCAGTGACTCGAAGTCCTTGTGTGGACATTTCAGCCATGTACGTGAATCAATCGGATCGAAATTCTAGTACTAAACCTTCTGGAAAAATCACTCAGGATAAAGATAAGAGTCAATTGTTTTGCACACATTGTGAGTGCACTGGGCATACTAAAGATAGATGCTACAAGTTGATAGGGTATCCCCCTGGTTATAAAAATAGAGGCAGAGGTTCAGGCAGTGGAGGAAGACGTGGCGGTGGCAGAGGCGCTGTCCATAATGTAGTCAGCAATAATGATGGTGGAATTGATGAGAAACAGACTGATTGCAAAAAGGATTCTGGCCTTCAACTGACCTCAGCTCAAGTTACACAACTTCTTGCCCTTTTGAAACAAGATAGTAGCTCTGCTCAGAATCCTAATGGATCTCATATGGCAGGTATATGTTTATCAACTAGTCTTCGTGATGATTCTTCTGTTTGGATTTTGGATAGTGGAGCAACTGATCACTTCACTTGCAACTTACGATTGCTTACTGAAGTGTATCAACTGCCAAAACCTTCGTGCATTGTTTTACCTAATGGTTTTACCAGTTCTGTTGTCTATGCTGGAAAACACAATGTCAACGAGGATCTGGTATTAACTGATGTTCTATTTGTTCCTGACTTCAAGTGTAATTTGATCTCGATTAGCAAGTTGACAGACAACTACAATTGTGCAGTCACATTTACTAATAAGCAGTGTGTTGTTCAGGACCGAGTGCACAAGACCAATTTAATGATTGGTAAACAAGCAGGGAGTTTGTATTACCTGAGGAGCTCAGAGAAGAGTATACAGGTTGGCAATTGCTTTACATGTTACTGTGTCTAGTGAAATTTGGCATAAGAGGCTAGGACATTTACCTAGAAGTAAGCTACAACTCTTGTTGAAAAACACAGACCATTGTTCTTCAATTCTAGATAATGAATTTCATTGTTCAGTTTGTCCCTTGGCAAAACAAGTGAAATTGAAATTTCCTATCAGTAATTCAGAATCTGCTGCAATATTTGATTTAGTGCACTGTGATGTTTGGGGACCGTTTCATACTGAAAGTGTTTCAGGTTCTAGATATTTCTTGACGCTCGTTGATGACTTTAGTAGGAATACTTGGACCTATCTGTTCAGTTTTAAAACTGCAGTCCAGACTTGATGATTCAGTTCTTCCATATGGCGCATACTCAGTTTGGAAAGTCCATCAAGGTATTTCGTACAGATAATGGTTCAGAATTTTTTAATCATCGCTTGCAAAGTTTCTTTCAGAGTAAAGGATGTCTCCACCAAAGTTCTTGCACTTATACACCCCAACAAAATGGGGTTGTGGAGAGAAAACATCGGCATCTTCTTGAAGTTGCTCGTTCACTATTAATTCAGGCTTCTTTGCCTAAACGTTTTTGGGGGGACGCAGTGCTAACAGCCACTTATTTGATCAATCGGTTTCCCACACCTTTGTTGCAAGGGCGTACACCTTTTGAGGTAATGTTTGGAAAACAACCTGATGTGAGTCATTTGCGTGTTTTTGGCTCTTTATGCTATGTGAGTACATCTGTTGTTGGAAGGGATAAATTGGATCCTCGAGCAGCTCAATGTATCTTTATTGGTTACCCCTTTGGTCAAAAAGGGTATAAGGTTCATTGTCTGACTAGCCATCGGTCATTCGTGAGTAGGAACGTGGTATTTTTTGAGGATAGTTTCCCTTTCCAGAGTTGTCATGGAGAGACTCAACTAGACAGTTCTTTACCTGTGGTGCCTGTTATTGTGCCTGCTGATAACACAATGGATGATAATTTCAATGATGAGAAATTGGTTGAGCCTTGTGGAGGGAGTTCAGTTCCAGGTTCTGTTGATATTGCAACTGATATGCCTGATACTGATATTATAGTTGACTCAGATGCGTTAGTTTCTGATGATGTTTTGGATCCTCCAGTGGCCGTCCGAAGATCTACTAGACAACGTCAATTACCTGTTTGGCATAAGGATTACTTGTGTGATTCAGTGAGAACATCACCTCATCCTATACGAAACTTTGTCAGTAATGAAAATTGTTCTTCTAGCCATGCTGCTTTTGTTGGAGCATTATCTTCTTTCAGGGAACCTGCCACTTATTCACAGGCTAAAGGTGACCCTAACTGGGAGGCAGCTATGCAGGCAGAAATTAAAGCCTTGGAAAACAATCATACATGGAGTCTTACACCCCTGCCGGCTGGTAAATCAGTGGTTGATTGTCGGTGGGTTTTCAAGGTTAAGCTGCGCTCAGATGGTCAGATTGAGCGATATAAGGCTCGTTTAGTAGCCAAGGGCTTCACTCAGGTCGAGGGTATCGATTATACGGAGACATTTCCCCCGTTGCTAAAATGACAACAGTCCGTTGTCTTTTATCAGTTGCATCGATTAACAATTGGCCTTTGTTTCAGCTTGACGTTAACAATGCGTTTCTTCATGGAACGTTAGATGAAGAGGTGTACATGCGATTACCTCCGGGTTTCTATGTATCTGAGAAAGCAAAGGTTTAGTCTGCAAACTTTTGAAAAGTATATACGGCCTTAAGCAAGCGTCGCGCCAGTGGTTCTCAAAATTCACAGATGCTTTGCTTGGGTATGGTTTTGTGCAGAGTAAGAATGACTATTCTTTATTTTCCTTGACCAAGGGTGCTGATACTGTTCTTCTTCTAGTTTACGTTGACGATGTTGTTCTCACAGGCACCTCAGTTTCTTTGATAAACTCAGTGAAGTCCTTCATACATGGTCAATTTCAGATAAAGGATTTGGGGCATTTGAAATACTTTCTGGGGTTAGAAGTGGCTAGAAACTCTAGTGGCATTTTTCTTCATCAACGAAAATATGCGCTGGACATTCTTACTGATCATGGCCTGTTAGACTGCAAACCTGCCAAGACCCCTCTAGAGCAGAAACACAAGTTGAGTTTGTCTGCTGATCCTCTTTTACCAGATCCCCTGGTATATCGTCGCCTTGTCGGTCGGTTAATTTACCTTACAATAACTCGGCCGGACTTAGCTCATTCTGTGCACATTCTGAGTCAATATATGCAAGCTCCAAATGGCCCATATGCGTGCAGCTTTGCGTGTTTTGAGATATGTTAAGCAAGCTCCAGCACAAGGGTTACTTTTTCCGGCCTCTGGCTCCTTTCACTTCGAGCATATTGTGATGCCGACTGGGCGTCATGCCCGTTGACTCGACGTTCTGTTTCCGGTTTCTGCATTCTTCTGGGAAATTCCCTCATTAGTTGGAAGACTAAGAAGCAAGCAATCGTGTCCCGATCATCAGCAGAATCGGAATACAGGTCAATGGCAGGTGTTACCAGTGAGTTGATTTGGTTAGTGCGACTTTTACAGGATATGTTTGTTGTGGTTCCACTACCGGTTAGTTTGTTTTGTGATAATCTTGCTGCATTCACATAGCTCGTAACCCGGTTTTCCACGAGCGGACGAAACACATTGAACTGGACTGTCACTTTGTTCGCCATTACATTTCTACAGGCTTTCTTGTTCCTTCCCAGATTTCAACACATGAGCAGCCAGCAGACCTCTTTACAAAGCCCCTTACGCCTGATCAACTCGTCTATCTTTTGTCCAAGCTTGGAGTGTCGAACTATCTTCACTCTCTCGCTTGAGGGGGGTATTGGAGTAAATCAGCGAAGCAGAGTGTTTGCTGAGCTGAGCTACAATGGCAGACTTGTTTTGTTTTGATTTCTTATTGTGTTTATTTATTTAGGGGTCTAATTGTCTTTAGCTAGACTTGAGGTAGTTAACTGTAAATATTGTATCTGTATATAAGTCACATGTGCTACAGTAATCAATGATATTCAACTTTACAGAAATTCAATTTCTTCATCTCCGCCTGGCTCCGGCGACTTGCGTCGTCTCTGTCCAGATTCCGTTTGTCTCCAATCATCATTTTCTTCAAGTATCCTGGTAAGGACCCGAGGTTCAACCAGTTGTTCAATGAAGCTATGCATAATCAGACCAACTGTAGATGCTAGGATGCAGATGTTAACAATCTAGGTGAAGTTTTAGTCAAGTTCAGTTTGCGGAAAATGAGTTTTGTAGAAAAACTAGACCTAAACATGTAAGAACCTAGATAATATGCGGAAAGTAAATAACACCAGAGTTTTTAACGAGGAAACCGGCGTAACACCGGAGAAAAACCTCGGAGCCTCAGGTCCGGCGAGACTCAAACCAATCCACTATGATGAGAGCAAGTTCACACACAAACAGACAATACTGTAGCTAGTAAACAGACTCGATTAAACCAAACCCTAAACAGATACTTCCCTGAATGAAGAGCAGTCGGAGACCATGGCTCTAGGCTGCAGCAGTCCGGCTCGATTGAAGAGGTCTTCAGATGAGAGCTAGGGCTTCAGGCAAGGTTGCACAGCTGCGCTGTCCGGCAACTGTTGAACGACCGATGAGAGAGAGCGATTGCAAGGGTTTCGGATTGAGGAGCGTTCTGAATTTTTCGCACCAACTCTGTCCTTAGCCGCCTGAATTATATCCGTTCCAATTTTTGCAGAAGACGGACGCACCTGTGTAGCTGTCCTTTGCAGAGATGAAAACGGCAGCGTATGATGCTCCAGCTGGCGTGAAGACTTCCTTGATTTTGTGGGCTGAACAAGCCCAACAAGCAATCCTTCTCATTTGAAAAAACTCACGCCTGACTCTAAACGACATAGCTTAACCTAACTAAACTAATACTCAAAAACACACTAAGTGATAGAACCTGTTTTAACAGTACAGAACTTAAACATAAAACAAGAAGACCAAATGGGATTACACACTACATATTGCCCTCCTAATCCTATTTGAGCTCAACAAACATAGCAGAATTGGCCTGAGATCTGATCCAGACCATCACAGGCTCCTCCACACCTCAGCAGACTTCATGGATGTGAAGTGCTTCCCTGCAAAAGTTGAACTTATCAGTTGTAACAATTTTAGTTCCAAAATCAGCAGGGTTCACATCACCAAGAATCTTCCTAATTTCAATCTCTTTGTTTTCAACCATATCCCTAATGAAATGATATCTAACATCAATGTGTTTTGATCTCTCATGATAAACTGGATCTTTACACAAACAAAGAGCAGACTGGCTATCCATATAAATAACAGGAACACACAAAACACCAGAGATTTCTTTAATAATGCCTTTAAGCCAAATAGCTTCCTTGCAAGCTTCTGTGGCAGCAATGAACTCTGCTTCAGTAGAAGAGAGTGCTACGATGGATTGTAACTGTGATTTCCAAGAAATACAGTTACCTGCCCATGTAAAGTAAAAGGCAGTCGTAGACTTTCTAGTGTCTTTGTTGCTAGCAAAGTCAGAATCCACATAGCCAATTATATCTGAGTTTTTAGTGTGATTTCCGTAAATTAGCCCTAAGTTCTTGGTGCCTGAGATGTATCTCAGCAAGAACTTCATAGCCAACCAGTGTTTTTCACCTGGATTGGCCATGTACCTGCTGAGTACACTGATGGAGAAGGCCAAGTCAGGTCTGGTGCACAACATTGCGTACATCACAGACCCAACAGCCACGTCGTAGGGGGTATTTTTCATTTTATCCTTTTCTTGTTCAGTTTCAGGGCAATCTTTTCGAGTAATGATCAGATGTCCACCTAAGGGAACCGAGGCAGGTTTAGAGTTTTTAATGTGAAATTTATCCAAGACTTTTTCAACATACTCTACCTGTGAAAGTTTTATTATTCCCTTAGTTCTATCCCTTATGATTTTAACCCCTAGGATTTTCTGAGCATGACCCAAATCTTTCATTTCAAAGTGAATTTTTAAGTTCCTTTTAATGTCAGATATAGCATTTTTATCTTTGCTCACAATTAGTATGTCATCTACATAAAGTAGGACATACAGGGGAGTTGATTTAGTGTTGATTCCCTTAAAGTACAAGCAAGTATCATATTTACTCCTTGTAAAACCTAAACTAATCATGCATGAGTCAAATTTCCGATTCCATTGTCTAGGTGACTGTTTTAAACCATATATAGATTTTTTAAGTAAACAGACATGGTTAGGATAATTTTTATCAATAAATCCTTTAGGTTGACTCATGTATAAAGTTTCATTTAGGTCACCATGTAGGAAGGCAGTTTTGACATCCATTTGCTCAATTTCCCAATTGAAATGAGCAGCCATGGATATCATTAGCCTCATGGTTTTATATTTAACCACAGGGGCAAAGATTTCCGAATAATCTATGCCCTCTCTTTGGTTAAAACCCTTGGCAACTAACCTAGATTTGAATCTAGGTGGTTCACCAGGTTGGTTTCCCTCTTTTAATTTGAATATCCATTTGCAATCAATGATTTTAGCCTTGTCAGGTCTTGGAACTAATTTCCAAGTACCATTATCCTGCATAGATTGAATTTCTTCTTTCATTGATTTTATCCATTCCTTAGAGTGTTTGCAATTAATGGCTTGTTCAAAAGTGTGAGGGGTAGGGAATTTAATTAGGTCAGCAGCAACAAAAGCAAACTCAGTCAAGCCACAGAAAGTTTCAGCTATCATGCTAGTGTATCTCTTATTAGGTTTACTGATCCTAGGTGTCCTGTCCCTAATTAACTGATAATTAGAAAGATCATCATGCAAATGCACACCAGAATCATCAACCAAAGCATCAACATTATCAGGCATAATATCAGACATAATATCAGGCATATGATGATCACTCTGGGCAGAGACCGCACCAGACACAACAATGTGATCATCATTATCATTATTTAAAACTGGATCAAGTGAACTTACCTGATTGTCAATCTGATGAGACTGACTGTTACCTGAATCTTCTTGGCTTATTTCCTGAGTTACTTCATTTCCATCTTCTGAACTTTGTGCTTCATTTGGCTGACCATTATCAAACTCATCTTGTCCATCATCTGGTTGATCAAAACCTGCATAAAAGCTTGGACAGAAATTGCTGGTCACACCATTAGGTGTGCCTGCTGAAACTGGATGATCATGGGTTAGCTTATCTTTAAAAGGGAACTCAGTTTCATTAAAGGTAACTGACCTAGCTATAATTACTTTATAAAACCCAGGCTGAATTACCAATAATTTATATCCCTTAACACCCTCTGGGTACCCTAGCATGACACATTTTACTGCTCTTGGTTGTAATTTCCCTTGGGAAGTTTTTGCATAAGCAGCACAACCAAACGGTTTTAAGTATGAAATGTCAGGGGGTTTTCCAGACCACATTTCTTGAGGGGTTTTAAAGTTTATAGCTGATGAAGGTGTCCTATTTATTAAATAGGCAGCTGTGTATAAAGCTTCACCCCAGAGTGAGGCTTTAAGACCTGAACTGATTAACATGCATCTAGCCTTTTCTAAAAGAGTTCTGTTCATTCTTTCTGCTGTCCCATTTTGTTGTGGGGTGTAAGGGACAGTCAGATGTCTTTTAATTCCATTTTTAGCACACAAATCATCAAATTGTTTGTTAACAAACTCTAAACCATTATCAGTCCTAAGGCATTTGATTTTATAATCAGTTTGGTTTTCAGCCATGATTTTCCAGTTTTTAAAATGTTCAAAGGCCTCATCCTTTGATTTAAGCAGGAATATCCAGACTTTTCTGGAATATTGGTCCACTATGGAAAGAAAGTAACTCTTCCCTCCAAAAGTTGTGACCTGAGCAGGACCCCAAAGATCTGCATGCAGATATTCAAGGGGTTTGCTCACCTGAAGGGAAGAAGAGCCAAAGCTATGGCTAGTTTTCTTCCCAAAAATGCAGCTTTCACAAAAAACTAAAGGTTCAGGTTTAAAGTTCAAAATTCCAGTTTTATATAATTGATTTAAACCTTTGTTTCCAATGTGACCTAACCTGCTATGCCATATTCTACTCATTTCAGCAGCCTTGCTGTTTTGAGTAAGGTTCACTTCAGGGGTCAACTCTACATAGTAGAGTCCTCCCCTGTTAACACTCTTAATTAAAGTGTTTCCATCCCTGGAAACTTCTCTAATCCCATTATGAGTGTTAATATGGCAGCCAAGTTTGTCAAACTCAGATTCTGACATTAGATTTCTTCTAAGGTTAGGAATCCACCTTACCTTTTGAAGAATTCTAATTTTACCATCATGCATTCTTAAAGGAACATTTCCAATTCCTTTAATTTTGAGGGAGGTATGATCACCTAACATGACCTGTCCTCCTTCAAAAATCTCCAAGAACTGAATAAGTTCTTATCAGGAGTAGCATGAACAGTACATCCTGAATCTAGGATCCAGGAGCTAGAATCTGCAGAGTTACTTACCACAAGTAACTCAGTGTCATAGTGGGGTTTTTCGCAAACATTGGCAAAGCTGTTTTTAGCATTTTTATTGTTTGAACCCTGGTTTTGTTTCTTAGCATCTTTTAGTTTCTTAAAACATTTGTTAGTCCAATGTCCTTCTTTACCACAGTATTGACACACAGGTTTTTCATGTTGCTTCTCAGATTGAGGAGCATTTTTGTTATGATTTTTATAGTGATTTTTACCCTTGTGTTTACCCTTAACCATCATGATTTCAGTTTTAATCTCAGTTTTACCATTGTTTTTAGCCTTAAAAACCTTAGTGATTCATTTTTGTGAGA
This sequence comes from Sedum album, assembly GCA_006409495.1. Taxonomy (NCBI): domain Eukaryota; kingdom Viridiplantae; phylum Streptophyta; class Magnoliopsida; order Saxifragales; family Crassulaceae; genus Sedum; species Sedum album. The sequence goes on from QZGG01000009.1 coordinate 393,445, forward strand.
AACAATATCAATGATCTTTTTCAGGGTAAGGTCATCCCTGCCATATTGGATCACATCCTTTAAAGTTTCAAACTGAGAGGGCAATGAGTTAAGCAAGATCACAGCTTGGTGTTCTTGCTTAATTTCATCTTCACACCTCTTTAAATCTTGAGTCAGTTTCAAGAAAATATCCAAATTTTCTTGAAGTGACTGACTCGAATCCATTTTAAAGGTAAACAGTTTATGAAGTAAAGCTACCCTATTAGGCAAGGTTCTAGCAGCATAAATGTTATCCAAAGTTTCCCATAATTTCTTAGGATCAGTAATATGATATACCTGCCTTGCAACTTCATCAGTGATCTTCAACATAATCTCTGAATAAGCTTGCTCTTGCATATCCAGCTTGGCTTGATCAGTGATATCAGCTGGCCATTGTTCAGTGATTGCTTTAGAGCACTTTTCTTTGGCCAAAATAGCTTTCATCCTGATTTTCCACATGTTGAAGTCACCAGAACCATCAAATGGTTTAAGCCTGAGATCAGTCATGATAATAGAAGGGGTGAAAAGCAAAGAAAAACAGACACAGACAGAAGTAACAAATAACCCAAGAGAATAGCTCAAAGTAAGAACTTCCAAGCTAGACCTAAGCACAACCTAGTAAGTAATGACTAGATCTACTGTTATAACACTCAGGAAACACAGTAATGATGCTTAACGGGCTCTGATACCAATCTGTAGATGCTAGGATGCAGATGTTAACAATCTAGGTTAAGTTTAAGTCAAGTTCAGTTTGCGGAAAAATGAGTTTTGTAGAAAAACTAGACCTAAACATGTAAAAACCTAGATAACTTGCAGAAAGTAAATAACACCAGAGTTTTTAACGAGGAAACCGGCGTAACACCGGAGAAAAACCTCGGAGCCTCAGGTCCGGCGAGACTCAAACCAATCCACTATGATGAGAGCAAGTTCACACACAAACAGACAATACTGTAGCTAGTAAACAGACTCGATTAAACCAAACCCTAAACAGATACTTCCCTGAATGAAGAGCAGTCGGAGACCATGGCTCTAGGCTGCAGCAGTCCGGCTCGATTGAAGAGGTCTTCAGATGAGAGCTAGGGCTTCAGGCAAGGTTGCACAGCTGCGCTGTCCGGCAACTGTTGAACGACCGATGAGAGAGAGCGATTGCTAGGGTTTTGGATTGAGGAGCGTTCTGATTTTTTCGCACACACCTCTGTTTCTTAGCCGCCTGAATTATATGTTCCAATTTTTGCAGAAGACGGACGCACCTGTGTAGCTGTCCTTTGCAGAGATGAAAACGGCAGCGTATAATGCTCCAGCTGGCGTGAAGATTTCCTTGATTTTGTGGGCTGAATAAGCCCAACAAGCAATCCTTATTTGAAACACTCACGCCTAACTCTAAAACGACATGCTTAACTAAACTAATACTCAAAAACAAACTAAGTGCTAGAACCTGTTTTAACAGTGCAGAACTTAAACATAAAACAAGAAGACCAAATGGGATTACACACTACACCAACATATTCATGTCCAAAATTCTCGAGGGATACAAGGGCTTTGAGACAGTAAACCAGATTGTTGACGTTGGCGGAGGGTTTGGTGTCTCCCTAGGTATGATCACTGCCAAGTACCCGAACATAAAGGGCATTAATTTCGACTTGCCCCATGTTATAGAGCATGCCCCATCTTACCCGGGTATGTTACAAGCATTTCCTGTACTCTCATTACCTTTGAGGGTTTTCATGTAGGTTTACGGATAACACGGTCTGAAGTCTTGCAGGTGTGAAGCATGTCGCTGGAGATATGTTTCAGAGCGTTCCATCCGGAGATGCCATTTTCATGAAGGTAATAATAATGACTTCACCCCATTGACATACTTACGTTAATCCATCAAACTCATAGGAAGTCATGTGAAAAACTGCAGCAAATACTTCATGACTGGAGCGACGAGCTTTGCCTGAAGCTGTTAAAGAACTGCCACAAAGCTCTTCCTGAAAACGGTATTGTAATAGCACTTGATGTAATTCTACCAGACATACCAGACATGAGCGATGCTTCTAAGACAATGGGCCAAATGGATTTGCATATGATGACACAAAATCCTGGAGGGAAAGAGCGTAGGGCACACGAGTTCTTAACATTAGCCACGGAAGCTGGCTTTTCTGGCATTAGACATGTAGGATGCTATAACCTCATCTGGGTTATGGAGTTCTACAAGTAAACTTGCTTCTCCCCCACATATCGGAACTTTCTATATTGCTTCATCTTGATCCTCGCTAACTCGGTACACACTGCAAATAAACACATATAAGCAGTAGATTCTGTACACAACACACACTGTTATTCATTATGTTTGAGTTATGAAAAACTACACACTATCAACAAATCACCATCATCATAAGATCAGATCAGCAAACGAAAACAACAGCTAAAATTATCTGTTTAGGTGCAGCTTTCTTCTCTGCCGCTTCTTCCAGCATTTACAATATGGTCAACTCCAGCATTTCTCCTGAATGTTCTGCTTAACTGAAAAACTCGCTGACAACAAAGCTTTTTAACTCCTATACTGAATCTCAATCTATCGAATATGCTCTCCGCTTCGCTGGTAGTGTGTCCTTCTCCTCTGCGTTTGTGATCCGCATTTTCAGTTTTTAAAGTAGATATGGAATTGTTTAGTTCATCTTCATCTTCAATGTTGTTCTCCTTGAAGCTCCAGAACTTTTCCTCGGAGCTAGACTCGAGCTTGTCTAGTGTGGCTGATCGCAAAAAGTTGGGTGGAGGTATGGTAGGTTGGGGGGCGGTTGGATGTGTTTCGTCAGCAGTTATTTTGAAGCTATTTGAGCATGAGGAGAGTAGTTCTGAAGCTGAAGATGCGTCTTCTTCTCTCACTCGCAGAGTCTTTTCTATCAATGTTTTCAGAAAATTCATGACTTGGACTGCGTGGATCAGTGCAGTCAATGGATCAGCCATCTGCAAAGTGGAACAATCAAAAAGCATAAAATGATCTAAAATCCTTAACAAAAAATGGTTGGAAATTATAGGCAAAACGAGACTTTGGTAAATGAACTACTTGATTGCGGAAATAACAATGGATAACCTATGGACTTTAGAGGATGAAGATTCACCTGAGTCATGTTTGGAGCAAAAACCATGGCAATGTTACGTGCATTCATTTTGTTATGATGCTCGTAGCTTACAACATCTGCCATCAAATTAATCGCCCAATCAAGAAGTGCAGACTCTGTCGGAGGAAGTAAACTCACCAGTGTAGCACATTCATCTTCACTGTTGCAGCGCATAACCTGGTCGTGAGGTATAGAGTCCAGCACGCCAGTCGGCAATTCTCTTAACCACGCCTGCATACAGTTCCAAAACATTTCATAACAGCTTAACTCATCATACTGTTTTCAAAGACGTAAGTGTTACTAAAAATATAAAACCTTTATCAGCCCGGCTAAGCAGTGAACATCAATCCCTGGTGGCACTACACCTCTACTTAGCTGGCTCCGCACATACTCCTCCTGGCTATTCTCAGCCGTTATTCGGAATATTCCCTCTGCCTTAAATCTTAAACTAATTAGCAAACAGAAATACATTTACTTAAAGAGGCTAAAATAGAAAAAAACTAACTCGGAGGCCTCCTTCAGAGTAGAGTCTCTGTTGCATCATCAGAAGAATTGTTGGGATGCTATTCCCCCGCTGGTCATATGAACACTGCATCGATTGTGCAGATACACCAAACACACTCGCACTGCATCAAACAACATATTCATTTACCCAAAAAACGCCAAATTGCAAACACATAAAGGACTAAATTTACCGCAAAAACACATTTATATATGACAATTAAAATGCTATAAATTGAAGCAAAATATGGGATTTTTGATGAACACACAAACCTTGCACTGGGAACCCTTTTAGGAACCTCAGGCTGAAGGTCAGTAGGCAAACCAAGAAACCCATTGAACCTATCGAAAGTGACATGCGAAACATGCTTGACATTACTCGGATAGCTTATATCCAAATCCTCAGTTTCCACACTACAAGTCACCAAAGACTTTCTCAACACCGATGCCAAAATAGTTCAACATTGAATTCTGCTGCTGCTGATGTTGCTGACTCTGTGCATTACTATGCCTCACCGCCGGACTTATTAACGGTGTTGAGATTGGACTCTTAAAGCTCTCATCTTCCCATTCAAAATCCTCACTTTCTTCATCATCTTCACAACCATCCTCCTCCCCTCCGTCGTAATTTCTGTCGGAGGGAAAAGTATCCAGCTTTGCTGTCAATTTTCCGCCGTTATCGCCGCCGCATGATTTAGATCGAAAGAGTGTCATCATTTGAACAGAACAACACCCAGTTTCTGAAAAACAGAGGATATGAGAGATTGATAATGAGATATGGTTTTGAGTGACAAAGACTTTACCTTTTTTGACAAGTTTGGAGCTTTCTGTGTTTGTGTTTTTGCTTGCTCGAAGTTGAAGCGTTGTCAGATCAACAAGGTATCAATTAGTGGATGGGATGAGTTTGGATGGTTGCGTAGTTGTGGGGTTACACAGAAACATGTCAGTTGCAATTGACGGTAGACACGACAAGGATTATAGAAAATTGGACCCTGATAAACTCTATTTGAGTAAGTGATGACAGTGGGCATTTCGTAAGACCCTAAAAAGTCCCAAACTTTTGTGTTTATAATACGTGAAGTTTGGATCTGTGGACACTGGACAGTTCTAATTACTATAAGATGAAGATGCTTAGTCAAGATGTGCTGCTGTCCATCTTTGAATGCCAGCGATTTATGACTTAAATATCAGAAAACATGCGTACATGCTCTAACTGATTTCAAAAAACATCAATGCTTGATTAGTGGCGAGGGAGCTGAGCCTGAGTTTCATTCTTTCATATCTGACGTGTCTTGATGACAATCAAGACGTATTTGACTGTAAAGTCAGGCCAAGTTGACCTAATTCGGCTAATCTTGGATCATGAGTGTGACATAATCAGTATGAGATGGAATACGATGGAACAGCGTACTGCGGATTCCAGCCGATTTTAATGAAAGTTTTAATGTATATAATTTTTAATTAATAAATATAATAATAATAATAAATCCTAAAAAATAGAAATTTAATATTTTTATATTCTAAAACCCTATCTAAACCACTAAACCCTTTACACGTGGCATCATATTTTCTAAAAATATTAAATTAATTAATTTTAAATTTGGCTGTAAATGGCTGTTCGCAGCACTGGATCCAAATCCGAATACGATATCAGTATCTGAGTTAATGTCACAATATTGAATAGCAAATCGTCCAAACCGATTTATGAAGTTGTTTATATTGCTTAAAATAAAGACATTTTAGTATCAAAATCTTTACCATAAAGAGTTGAAAAAGTTTCTTCATAAATCTATTTGAATAAATATTGAAAATTCATTGATACAATTTCTTCTACTTAATTACAAAGATTTATTAGTAATTTTATCATCATCATCATCATCATCAATCCTATACTACCTTGTTTGGCTGCATCAAAAAACAAAAAAAAGAAAACAAATGACAAATGTTAATCACCATAGTAAAACACAGATAATTAACATGACCAACTACAAATGGTCAAGCCCCAAAACAACCAGACAAGTTGTTGCTATGATGTTGAACACCCATAGACGACTCCGCTCTCTCACTATCAATCAAATCTTGTACATGTCGAAATTCCTCCACATGACAAGGAATAGTTATTACGCCTTCATGTTCAAACCCATACTCCTCTTCAGCCACATTCAACAACTTTATAAACAAAGGATGTTTTAAATAATTGACTGAAACAACAAACCTTTGTTGCATGTTTTCATCTTGACCAACTTTGACCGCCATGAAACCTTTTGGAATATCACTCATTGTCTTCTCCTTCTGTTGACTCTTACGATGAAAAGCCAACAAACCCTTTTCTCCACTACCCATCTGGAACACGAAATTCTCACACTTGACGGCGGAGGAGATTGTTTGGTTTTTGTTTTTAGAGAGATAAAGTTGATGAACAAGGCCAAGGATCGGAGACGATAGTGATTGCACAGGAGACTAAATCAGCCATGGTTAAGGTCAAGTTTTGGGTGGTGAGATACGAGGATAAATGGGTTTAGGTGCCTTATATGAGAATTTGAGAGAACAGGAACTGCAGAGGTGGAGTGTTTTTATAGTATGAAATCGAAAATATAATTTTAGGGTTTTGGTATTATGTTGACTATTGACTGACTAATTGATCAAATCTCGTCCGTTTATAACCGAAGGAAATATTTGATGCGTGATTCGACACGTGGATGTCGTAGGTAGGTACGTGAACCAACACGGTCGTTAATATGGGCCGATCTGCATACGCTTGTTGAAAGTGGGCCCAATCAATTGCACGTGTTTCAAGGCCCAATTCAATCAAACAGTAAGCTGAGTCCAATCACGTGAGCGCAATATCCTTAGCAAGGCCGTCGATCAGGCCCAGCCCATTTAAACTCATCACTATGCTCTAACTTGCAAAACGCATTTAAGCTTGAAAACTCGATTTCAACAACAATGGCGAAATTCAGAATCGTACGGTACGGACTTACTTATACATCTTATTCACTTACAATCAAACGAACGCGTAATGGATTTGCTTTTATTGATCAACTCTGATGTCCTTCATTGTGCTCTTTGTAGTGCCGGATCAATCCGCTGTGACCTTTGAGCTTTCTGGAAAGTGCCACGTGGACGCCTGGATTGTGGTGAGTAACTGTACTGTTGAACATTATTGAGTTGTTGATTCCCTGCACGTTGCTGTTCGTGAACGATTTCATCGTTGATGAAATCGCATCATTTGGTTTAGATTTAGGTTTTGATCCGTTGCTTCCGCTGCTCTGGTCCGATTCGGTTCCGTTGAGTTTCGAATTAGGGCTTGTTAGTTTGTGTGGATTGCCTGGGAATAGCGGATTGGGATTGGAATGTGTGGTGTGCGGACGGCTAAGGTTCATTAGTGCGCCGCGGTTCTCTCCGGCGATTGTAATGATGCTTCGGCCCGTGGTATTGGTATCTGGATGTTTATTCTGCTGAGAAAGTGTGTGTTTTGTGGTTGGTTTGGTATTAGTTTCTTGCTTGGAGATTTTAGGACTCTGGTTTGGGATGTTGATTGATGAGGGTTTATGCTTTTCTGATGTGTGGTTGAATAGAATGGTCTTTTGTTCAGCTTCCTGTGGGATTTCAGGGCTATGTTTAGAGTCAGATCGCAACTGTGGCTGAGGCAGGTGTAGTGGGGATAGTGGAGGAGCCATTGACGTGGTTTCAGGGGATTGAGGAGGTGTGCGGTCTGCTGGGATGTTAGTGTCGGGAGAGGGGATTTTCGGTGTGGAGGTGGCGGGGCTTACTGGTGACTTTGTTGGAGAAGAGAATGATTGGACATTAGAGAATGTGACAGTTCTTGGTGCGGGAGCTGATGTGGTAGATGTGAAATTTGTTGGATTGGCTGCTTGTTTTTGAGGTGATGGAGAAGCCGCTGGAGAGTGATAACCTACCGAGGGTTGTTGTGGTGATTGTTGAGATGGTGACTCTGGCATATGGATTTGCGGAGTATATGGAGCTTTCGAAATTGGGGATGTTGTGATAGTACTTGTCAGAAGAGCTGGTGGAGAATTTACTCGTGGTGAAAATAGCCTCTTTGCGCCATTTCCTGCAATAATTGGTGATGTTTGTTGAGCAGGATTAGCAGTGGGAGCTATTTGAGATTTTTGTGGCGATGGCACAGAACTAAAATCGACTGGTGGTGCAGGTTGTGGATAATTATTATTTTCCATTGTATCTGCTGGTAGTGATGACTGCTGGGATTGAGCACCATTGATTAAAGCTGCAGTAGGAACACGTTGTGGAGAAGGAACAGCATTGGTTGTAGGGACTTCATCAGGAGCTCGCTGAGGAGATGGTAAACTGTTTGTTGCGGCTGTTGTACTGGGAGCGGGTTTTGGAGAAGGGACACCATTTGATTCAGAGGTTGTATTAGGAAATCCTTGTGGTGGAATTCTGTTGGTACCAGCTGCTAGCCGGATTGCTGTCACAGCAGGAAGGTTGGGTGTGACCTGTCTCGGTGGTGCAATGACAGGGGCAGGTGGCAATGCAGCTACTGGAGGTAGCACTGTTGCTACCGCAGGTCTAAATGGGACTACTGTAAATGTTCGGCCTAGGACTGGCCTTGGTGCTGGAGGTGGAGGTGAAGGAGGATCTTGGGTAGGGTTTGACATTGGTCGAAGGGTGGCCATTCTCATCCAACGGCCTGCTGGAGGTTGGTTTGCCATCTCCTATGTTCAATGTTAATTAGAAACTACGAGCCTATTCCCTGGCAAAAACGAATGATAGACATACACTAGAAGATTTAGATACACTTATTTATAGCCTTATTACATCTAAAATAGAACTTTCACATGAAAGAAACATATGACTGAAGAAAAGAGCAAAGAATCAGATTCAACAGACATGACTGCTCATTAAAGCAAGGTTTACATCCACTAGAGTCATTCACAAGTTTTGTGCCTTTGAGTGATAGATGGAGTGTTTAAAACTCTTTTTCCCGCTACTATGATTCTGACAGGAGTCTCTCCACTCAACAATGTCATCTTATTAAACTTTCAATTATAAACAAGCTATGAGGTGATATTCCTCACTGACAACTACATTTGTTCTGTATGCAGTTCAGCTGTTTACATTCTACAACACATGGATGTCCCAAGGGGTGATCAAATTAGAAGTCATGTTAAACCTCCAGTTGATGTTCATACATTGGTGAGGCATCTCGGCGTTTTGTGGCCCTTAGTTGATGCAGATTCTGCAACTGGAAGTGCATTTCCTGTGGTAAATCTAATGGAATATTTTTTCTGCTTTAGCTTTCTTCGTACAAATGCAATAGTTAATGGCCAAGCTTGTCAAAGAACCAGAATAGAACTAGACGCTAGAACTAAATTTTGATAAGCTTTTTCAATCAGGTTGTCCTCTATACGACTACTTGAGCATTAGTTTTAGTATCCATAGATAGTAGCCATACTGAGAGGCAAAGTATTTTCTCCTGGTCCTTGCGCTGTTTCCCCCCTCCCTTTTCTTTTTCCAGCTTTAACATAACCCTTATCAACTCTGTCACAGAATAGTAAAAGCTACTTATATTAGTGGACGCAAACCATTGGTGATGGTACAAGTTAGGGTTTATGTATATGCTGTACTTGAAGGCCAATTATTATCATACAATAAGCTAAATAGCTAATAGGTATGAACAGGTCAGTCATATCAATATATTACGTTTTCACTGTTTATTATAGAGTGGAGTCCCAACTCACGCAAGCTAATATTTTTAAGTGGGTGGATACAAATTCTGGACTGATACATATTTATGATATCTGAAAGGAAATTGTTTCTTAGTTTGTCAATGAGTAGCGTAGTGTATGATGACACTTCTTGAGTAATTATATATGGTATCCAATAAGTATTTGACTTTGGTTTGTAAAGGTACACAAGTTTGAGTAGATTATTGTTGTTTCTTCAGGTTTGTTAACAGGCAGGCATATTGATTTACAACCCCACTTAAGGTCATCCAAAGGATAATGATTCAAGTTGCAGCGGCAGAACTGTGGTTACATAAACAAGAATTTTCCCCAGGTACATGCAATTCATTTTACAAACATATCATGCAACATGAGTATAATGCACTGTGCGTAAGCTATCTAACAAATTGTATCATTAATAAAGAAAGTGTAACTCGCTGTGATCAGTTGCATCACTCTGTGCTTTTCTACTGAATTGAGATAAAACTTAAGCTTATGATATTCGAAAGATATTTGTGGTGTCGTTTTCAAGTTTCACACTGCATTTCATGAAGGACCTTGATCTGACTCCGATGTGTAGCATGTTGCAGCTAGCTGTCATAAGAATCATAAGTCACCGGCGTAGTGATTACCTTCCTGTTCTAACCCGATGAGTAAATATATAGACCAGTGATCAATTCCTATTCAATTTTGAATTGGCAAGACTTGCCAAATCTAAAACAGATTAACATCATTTGGTTTCTCTAAATGAAAAGAAATATCACTTAAGAGTACCAGTAAGTTTGAATTATAAAGACTTGCTATTGTAATCTGTATACACCGTATTGGAAAATAGAATTTATTTATATGCGGCTTATGTTTTTACATTAGACTTGCATTACTCTAACTAGGTTGTTTTCAACTTCGCCCTCGATGTATATGTGTACTTCCCGCTTTCTGATTTTGACTTGTTTAATATGCTGGCTAGCAGCTATTTAGGCATGACAGATCATAAGCTGTTTGGGCAAGTCGAGGAGAATTTCATACCTGGTGCAAGGCTGAGCGCTTAGGAAATAATCAGGCTGATGATTGTTAATCAACATTCGCTGATTCAAGCAATCAAGTCGGCGATTGGTAAGTTTCAGATGGACACAAGGAGTAGTACGACGGAGGTGAAAGAGGATGTGGTGGGGGAGAGGTCTGGTGAGCTGAAGAAGCTGTTAATGAAAGCGAAAAGTGGCGCTAGAAATAGAGTATGTCTAGCAATGTTTTAAATGCATTTAACGCCGTTGGATTACTCCATAGACGTTGAACAATTGATGTGCACAGTTGGATGGAATTGTAATGTGGTTTTTACAGAATATTCGTTCTCATGAGTCACTCAGCTACAGAATATTAATTTCATTAAATCAATATTTACCACAATGGAATACAACCCACATTTGACTAGTTTGACCAACAGTTACATGGCCCGACAAAATTGACCAAACGTTGAAAACAATAACCACAAACAAAACAGAACAGTACAACAACATGAAACTCAATCCTCAACAAGAAGAAGAAGCACAGCTAGACACATTCCTCATCTCACTAATCTCCAAATCAGACCCACCACCACCCGCCACCTCAATCCTCAACCCTTCCTTCACCACCACCCCACCACCACTCCCTAACGCCTTCTTCGAAACCACTTTATAAATCTCCTCCAACAATCTCAAAAACGCATTCTCCACATTCTCTCCACTCCTTGCCGACGTTTCCGAGAAAAACAGCCCTTGTTCCTCCGCAAACTCAACTGCATCCTCAGTCGGAACAGCTCGTGATTCCACTAAGTCTGCCTTGTTTCCTATAAGTGTGATCACTAAGGAGCTGTCCGCATGAATGCGCAGCTCCTCGACCCAACGAGCTACATGATCGAACGTTGGGCGCTTGGTGATATCATACACCACCATCGCGCCCAACGCTCCTCTATAGTACGCGCTCGTCACTGCTCTGTATCTACAAAAAAGAAAATAACAATAAATGTGTGAGTTCATATTGAATCAACTTTATAAAAAAGATCGAACAAACCTTTCTTGGCCAGCTGTGTCCCAGATCTGTGCCTTGATGATTTTCCCATTTATTGCAATTGTACGAGTCTGAAACTCGACTCCAATCGTGGACTTGGAGTCAAGGCAGAAGTCGTTCTTGGCAAACCTGGATAGGATTTGGGTCTTACCGACTGCAGAGTCCCCGATCACGACCACTTTGAACACATAGTCTATCTTGTCTGCCACTACAACATTTTTAAACTGCCGATCCTCATCTGGGTTTCTGACCTTGTCTCCATTCATTTCTTGATTCATGTCGATTGTAAGTCAGAAGAGAGTACAGACAGAGTAGTGGTAGATGAAGATGAGAGAAGAGAATAGTGAGATTGCTTTCAGATATTGAATTCAAATTGAATGCAGTGGGAACGTTTTATTTATTTTAAATGAATTTCAACAAGTGATGCTCGACAACAAAAATTAAGGAACAGGGGATGTCTTCTTCATTGATTTTTTTATAAGGATTTAGTTGTTGGAATTTAATGATTATGGAATACAGACAGTATTTGCTGGTGCAATTTTTACGACTCCTTTACTCTGGTTTTTAAATAGGCTTTTAGTGACATAAAGCGGCAATTTTACGTCTGCATGATGCATGTGTTTCAAATTAAGTGTTCAACTTTTGAATGAAAAATGAGTGAGGTTCACTGCAATCAATTAAAGATTAGGTATGTGCATCAATATGTTTAAGAAAAAATATTGTAAGATTGGTGCTAAGTTGATAGAATGTTTGGTTGAAGAAAAGACTTTGAAACGTCGATGCATGTAGCAGAACTCCATACTTCGATTCAAAAATCACATTCAAATATTTAGTGTAATGATTGGAGCAAAAGCAAAATAGTGAGTGAAGTGGGGGAAGGTGTGGATTAGAAAGGCAAATAATAATCACTTCAATAGTTTACACATGGATTTATTAAAAAGGTTGTTTTATGATCAAATTCATTTATTTAAATAAATGTTTGGTTGCTTCCAAATCAAGTTTGAATTTTTCAATAACAAACATTCCTTCCTTGTACTTATTCATATCATCCTCAGCTGTAATGTACTTCCACCCAAGCAGCTGCTTACACTCATTGCAATGGGCGTCCGCCACCGTATAAATCCCGGTGTGTAGCCTCCTCGACACGGGCTCTTCCATCACGACATTCTTCGCATGCGAAAATAAATAAGCCCGGGCACCCGAAACCTGCATTGTCCAATGCTTAAACAGATTCAGAATCAAAAAGGAACGTCTTGTGAAGATGTATAACATTTGAAAATGATGAAAAGAAGATTGGTTGGTTGATAGCATTACGATAAACTGTTTTGAGACAATGTCATTGTGTTGGCAGATGATGTTTCTGCACTTGTAACAGCAGTAGTGAGGTATCTCTCTTTCACTCACCATTTTGTTTAATATTGATTGTTTTGGGTTAACACATTCTTAAGCTTAAATAGTGTTTAGGGTTGTTGATTAGTTTAGCAGATGAGATAATCTTGGTGAGATTTTGGACTTCCAATCCGTGATTTCATCTGTTTCTGTTAACTTTGTTTTAATAATTTTATTCTAATATTTCAAGTTATAAATATTTTATGAGAAATTGAAAATCAAATTGGTTTCGTGGTGTAGTTGGTTATCACGTCAGTCTAACACACTGAAGGTCTCCGGTTCGAGTCCGGGCGAAGCCAGTATTTTTGATTCTGATCGATTTCACTGAAAGTCCCAATGATGCCGTTTATTTATGAAACGACGCCGGTTTGCATGAGGAATCCGAATACGAAGAGAAGTGAAGTGAAACTGTGCCCTAAAATCGTAGAGCGGTCGTTGTAGATTTTAATAAACCCTAAAATCGTAGAGCGGTCGTTCAGATTTAAATCCAATCAAACCCTAACGCATTGTATACGATTTTCGATCTTTACACGACTGGGTGTTGTCTCAATTCAGATAGCTCAGGTTTGAATTGGAGTTTGAACAATGGGGTTGCTGACGAATAGGGTTGAAAGGAGTGATATCAAGCCTGGAGATCACATCTACACTTACAGAGCTCTCTTTGCTTACTCTCACCATGGTTAGCACATCACTTTTCACAATTAGGGTTTATGCAATTTTGTTGAAATTTGTGTATTATTGTAAATGCCTAATTTGGAGTATGATTTTTGTATTAGGCATATATGTTGGTGGCAACAAAGTGGTTCACTTTACGCCCAGGCGAGAAGCAACTGGATTAAGCATTGGCTCTCTTAGTGATTCCGACTCGTTTGATTTAAAATCAAGCACTTCGTCATGTTCAGTGTTTCCGGACTGTGGTTTTAGACGACCTGATAGTGGAGTAGTTCTCACTTGTTTAGATTGTTTCCTTTGTCGAGGATCTGTTTATTGTTTTGAGTATGGAGTTACAACAACTGATTTTTTGGTTAAAGTAAGAGGCGGGTCGTGTACTATTGCGGAGTGTGATATGTCGGAGGTTGCTGTTCATCGTGCTATGTATTTGCTTCAGAATGGATTTGGGAATTATGATGTTTTTAGAAACAATTGTGAGGATTTTGCGCTTTATTGTAAAACGGGTCTTGTTATTGTGGATAGACAGGGAGTTGGGACTAGTGGTCAAGCTGCTACCGTACTTGGTGCTCCGTTGGCTGCTTTTATCTCTTCTCCGCTGAGAATGCTTATCCCAAATCCTGTTGGTGTGGCTATTGGTACTGCTGGAATGTACTGCATGAGCAGGTATGCGTCTGATATTGGTATCAGGACTGATGTTGTCAAAGTAGCTGTGGAGGAGATTGGAAAAGCTGATAATATTTATGAAGAAGCCATGTCGAGTGAGATACGAGCTTCTTGAAAGTTGGGTTATTCGTACATCCTCAGCGTTGGCGCAACTCATTCACATTATAGCGGTAGAACTAGTTTCGAACAGTCGATAAGTATCCGCTTGTCTAAATTCATAGTATTTCTAGTGTGTAAAGTACTCAGCCAAATGCTGGAGTTATCAACATTTATTCAAGTACATATTTGACCCATTGAGTTGTGCGCAGTTTAATTCTCGTCCAAAGTGACGTCGTTTTCCATTAAGGAACAATGAGAACCATGAAATGAGGCATTTGATTTTAGACATGCATGAAAAACAAGAGAATATTTACATGTCTTGTTGAACATTTTTCACTTTTTGCAAAAAACACGTCCCAGTGGAGGACACTGTGATTCAACTCAACATCATAGTCTCCGGCGGCATTCGAACTCTCATCATGTGGAGGACTAGTAATCAGTTTGCTGAACTCAGTTGCAGATAGCATACCACAAGTATTCTCCATAACTTAACTATTTCTCCCATTAAACATCGATTTGATGTTATGTTCCATTCTTGACTGCTGGTTTATCTTAGCATCGTCACGAAGATGATTCTTCATGATATCACAAGTATGCAAGCATACGGTTCCCATCGATCCCAATGGCCTCGTCTAGTCTTTTCTGTATCAACTTTCTGTTCAACAAAATATGCCAAAATGCTTCCACAAGCCTCTCTTTCTTGCCACTTCCTCCTTTGGCATAAACACATTCAGGTTTTATTTGCTTGATATGTGTTCTCACCCTACTTTTATCGAAGCACACGCAGAATTAGTATCCCATCAAAAAGTGTATGTTCGAAGCTTTTCAGCCTGCAAGGCATCCACAATGGAATTTTCCCAACTAGAAAAAAAGTTCTTGCCTGGAAGCCATTGACATGACATGTGTAACTTGCAAATTACAGACATGATCTGATCACCTTCCATTACAGAAAAGGGAAGCCACCATGTCTTACTTAGTCTTCCATTACCTATTTCCATGTTTGGCAATGAGAATCGAATACCAAACAGGAATAATGATCTACTAGTGTGTCATTGTGTGGTGCAGGTTTTAAGATATTTACCTCGAACAGCGATACAAAAGCTCCCACCATTGATGCTTTAGTTCCATAAATAGTCCGTTTATGGCAATTCCCATTTGAATTTAACATGTGTTGATATTCAAATCGGACGAAGAAGTATATATGACCAGGAGAAAAGGTCTGGATGTGATTGCTTACAGGTTCTTTCGGTCTATACCCTCCTCCATTAAGCATGACTTCTTAACTTGTATATAAAGTTTAACATCTTCATTGATTTTCACATTCAGTTTCAAAAATGAGTGGCTTTACAGAACTGAAGCCTGCCTTTGCTATGGTGGCTATCAATTTTGCATTTGCAATTGTCAATATACTGATCAAAAAAATCATGGAACAAGGTGCAGATCATTTGGTTATTGTCGCGTACAGACAGCTTGCGTCCGCTGTTCTAGTTTCTCCCATTGCCTATTTGCTCGAAAGGTACTACTACCACTTGTGCCATCTTCTCATTTTTAACTTGCAAAACTGAAAGCTGTGTTTTATAGGAACAATACAGCTAGGCTCACCCCTCGCAGTATGTTACCTTTTCTTCAGCGCGCTTATAGGGTGAGTATGTTCTAGCCTAGAGTGAAAATTTCATGAATCGATAAGTACTGTCTCGAGTCTCGACTGATAAGAATTTTTGTAGGGTGACAATGACCCAATACTTATTCCTGCTGGGACTTGAATATACAACAGCTACATTTTCTACTGCATTCCTCAACATTGTCCCTGTGACCACTTTCTTGATGGCATTGCCATTTGGGTAAACATCTTATCCGCTTTAGTCACGTATATTTACAAGTTATTTGCAGTATTCTTATTTTTGATGTATGATTTGTTTAGGTTCGAGAACGTGAAGATTCGTAGAAATAGTGGTATAGCAAAGATTTTAGGCACAATAGTATGTTTAGGAGGGACTGCTGTGATCACTTTGTATAGAGGAATAGTGCTAAACAGCCTTAGCTCGAGCAGCAAGGCTAATGGCAATTCTGTATCTAGAAATCAAAAATGGGCACTTGGATCAGTTGTGTTGTTTGCAGGAACATTGATGTGGTCTTCATGGTTTTTAGTACAAGCTGTTATTGGGAAAACATACCCGGGTAAAAGATACACCAGTACAGCCATCATGTCTTTGTTCAGTACCATTCAGTCCGCGATTTTGTGCACCATTGTTAGCAGAAATACTACAAAATGGATTCTGAAAGGATCACTTGAGATCTGCACTATTTTATACTCTGTAAGTAGTTAGAATTTGTTTAGTACTAAAAATCAGAATTTCTTGATCTGAGTCTGATTGTTTTTGTGTATTATGATATTACAGGGAATGATTGGTTCAGGGCTGTGCTATGTGGGAATGTCATGGTGTGTCGACCTGAAAGGTCCGGTCTTTACAGCGGCATTTAGCCCGTTGGTGCAGATTTTTGTGGCGATCATCGGAGTTTCTTTTAATCTAGAACAACTTCACCTTGGAAGGTACTAAAAATATTTTCACAAGCATGATGAATTGCTATGTTTTTCTTCTAGTGTTCATTACAACTGACATCAATGTTACTTGTTTTCGAGCAGTGTTGTGGGATCAGCTCTGATAGTGTTGGGACTTTACGTACTTCTATGGGGCAAAGCGCGCGAAGCAAAGGAATGTGTCATGAAACAAGAGAAGATTCTGTCACCTGCTGGTGCTGTTAGTGTTATCTACGAGGAATGCCTGCCGGTTTCGCGCAATATTCTGATCACTGATGGCTCCGGGAGAACATGAAGTCTGGCTGTCTAGTGAACAAGTGATTGATTACAAGTCACATAATGTATAAGTTGACTGTTAGTGTTAATTTAGATAGTGCAAAAAACTGTTTCAATGAATGAGATTGAAATACACAAAACAAAAATTATGGGGCGAGGGAGGCTCGAACTCCCGACCTCAGGATAACTCAGTCTTTAGCTATGAGACCTACGCGCTAGCCAACTGCGCCACCGCCCCTTGTTACCTTGACCCCCTTATGTTTTTTTTGTAAACAAAAACTGAGTTTGAATAAGAAAAGAACAAAGACCATAAAATTTCATCATCAACCACCGGATCGACGAAAGTGAAGAAGAGACGCGGAGCACATAGAAGAATTGCGATAATGGCTTTGGGACAGAAGCTTAGGGTTTTCGTCGTGGAGGAGCCGGTCGTCGCTGCCTCCCTACTAATCGCTGGTTTCGGTAAACTCGCGATTTTCGATTCAAAACCCTAACTTTTAATCTCGCTTCCAGTTCTATAGATGAATTTATTAATGTCATTTTTGAATCGGCTGAGATCTATAGATTTTTCTTGTTCTTAATTTTGCAGTTGAGATTTGCGTCGTAAATATCCATTGAATTTGTTTGCACTGTGTTGTTCATGTGCCTTGAGGAGTTGAATGTGTCTGTGTTTTCAAGGGTGTTTCATTTTGTTAGGTTGTTATTGTTATTATGAAATGAACGGCTATCTTTTCGAGGATGGATTGTTGAACTTTCTGGTGTAGGTTGTTGAATTGAGTTTACCTTCATTTGTTGAAGACATTGTGAGTAAACAAGTTATTGTTTGGGTTTTGGTTACTTATGTTAGTGCCATCTTCGTGAACATTTCAGGGTTGTTTCTTCCTGCTGTGGTGAGACCTATCTTGGATTCTTATGGTGCAGCCAAGCCAGCCCCTCAACCAGCTCTAAGCGATGTGAGTTTATTGCAACCTTGGTTAATGTTTCCTGTGTATTAGATTCCGCGAGCTTCTGCATCTTTGTAATTCACATAACTTACGCTATCTTGATTTGCACTTATGGTCTATGATATACCTTTTTTGTGCTGGTTGGAAACATCCTATTTTAGTTAAGACTTAAGATAAAGTGATCACCATAGTTTCTCTCGATGCCTACCAGTTTTTAATATGGCATATGACTTATTTTTAGTGATATCTGTGCTTTTTATTGAAAGCTCTTTGTTGGCACAACAAATCATGTTAGTGGATGGTAGGTTGATCAAATGTGCTGTATCAGGAAGAAACATTTGTATCTTCATTTTTATTTGAACTTATCTTAAGAAAATGTACAGGTTTGTAGAAGAGAGTAAACAGTTTTAACAACAATAAAACATAATATATGCAATGAAGTTGGCTTGCAGCTTTACGAAAGAAATTGGAAGCTTTTACTGATATGTTTATCCTTTTCAAATATAGGTTGTAGCTGGGATGACCGGCAAGAAATAGGATAAGAAGAGCTTTGGATCGTCCACATCTTCAGGCCTCCATTTACTCAGGCCTCCATTTACTCAGCATCTAATAAGCTCATAACTTATACCGTTATGCTTCTTTGCTTATATACATTGGCAAACTTTCTTTAACTTGGAAGCTTCATTGTTTGATTGTATTGCGGACTAAATGAGTTGGTTTTTTTGCAATCAGCTGCACTGCAGTGTCTTTTTTCAAAATGTATTCCTACCCGATCCAGATTGGATAAATACAGACTTAATGTGGAGATGCATTCGAGCAACACGAACTGAGTTCTCTTCGTCATATGATCAAGAGTTTAACCAATAATAAGGAAAACAGTGAAAATTTAACCATTTAAAAACTTGTCCAAAATTGATTGTTTGAATCAAGATTGGGAATTTTGACGTCTCCATAAACAAATTCAAATTCATACATTTTGAATGCTTTTCCCTACCCGCGTATATAAATACCCAGCAGAAGCGAGCAACTGCAAAAGGCGAACGAGCGATTCAAAACGATGGGGAAGAGATTGAGAAGAACGAGCACCGCAACTCATCGCGTTTCTCCACGATCCTCCTACCTCACGCCTCACTCCGTTCTCACCTGGTACGTTCACTCCGGCAACCACTTTTTCATTCGCGTTCATTTACTTCTGCTGCTCTCCGTGGTATCTGAATTTGCTTGAAATCTGTACTCGCCAGTTTGATCGTGAGATTGTTTTATGGAAAATCTGTGATCATCTGCACTGCAGAAACTTGATTTGTTTCTGGCTTAAATTTTTCGAAAATGTGTTTTGTTTTCCATTTTTGAATTTGTTACTGCTGCAAATTTAAAACCTAACTGTGAGTTATGTCTGTGTTGTGAGAAGCTATGATGAAGATGTATGGACAGAAATTGCTAAGCATCTGGATGGGAAGTCATTGGCAATGCTCGCTGTGGCTAATAAGTGGTTTCACAAAGTAGCCATGCACGATAGTGTATGGAAGCATGTATGCTTGCGAGATTTGAATGCGAAGGATCCTGGTCCAGTAGGTTTTAAGTGGAATAAGCTGTACAGGTCTGCTTTTGGTAAGAACTGGTATTCTAGATACACAATTAAGTTAAACCATCCCAATCTGGATTTGGTTAATGTATTTTTTCTTTCAGATGGAAGTCATTCCTTCATGTTTCGACAACAAGAAAAACATATTGGTAACAATCATTTCTCACTCATATATGTATTCTCTTTTAGCTTGTACGTTGCTGGTAAATGATATGAATGTCTATTATATATAACTTACGGTCATGTAATGGCTATGCACTAGAAATACAATGTTTCCTTTAATGTTTGTGTAAAAAATAACCATTTCCATGGATAACTAACAGAAAATACTGAGTAATAGCGTAGTCTCAGGTAAATACTAACTATCTCTTTGGGTGTAAGCAGATTGGATGAGAATAGGCTCATTTGAATTCAACTCGCCTATGGCGCTATTGACTGGGAAATTATTTGCTCCTTTAAAACTCCCACAAGAGGAAACTATAGAGAAGATGCTGAAATTCAGTGGTTCTATTGTACTGAAAAATGTCAAAACTGGAGTTTGGATTGCAGGTAAATTTATCTGCTACTTTTTGGTATTTTAGAGGATTTGAGTACGTATTGAATCCATTTGTCTATCAGATCTGCAGCTTGTTAGATGCCCAGTCTGTGACCTTGACACTTGTGATGGTAAGAAAATTATGAACATTTAAGTTCCATGAATAGCTGTGGGTTGTGAGCATTTCGGTCTAATTTTCTCATTATATATATACCCAGTCTGCGAATTACTGACTGGTGCTGTGAAAGCGCAATTAAGTTTTTACTTGACAATATTTGCAGGGACTATGCAAACTTTGGATGCAAGACACATAGAGCTATTTTTGAGTGAGGGATTTCGCAATGGAACCTGGGAGTACAAGTTGATTGGAACTAAGGATATCGCAAAAAATGCCACAGGAGCTTCAGGAGCAATATTTGATATCAAGCACTTGAATGACGTCTCAACCTCAAGTAAGACTCCAAACACTCTTTTGTTGGTTCTTACAAATCTAAGTTGGTTCTTGGTGCTAAAATCATTGGCTCTAGAGATTCTTAATCCCAGCAAAATTCAGCGTTAGTACTCTTTTGTTGATGAATTGGCAGAAATATTTAACCACAATTTATGGATTGGAAAGCCAAGTGATTGGCAGCCGAAGGCAATGATCACTAGGCATGCAGTTGCTGTTAACACAAATTTGCAAGTGAACAATGAAGGTAACAATTGGAAGTTTTGTTTAGTCGAAATATCCATCTGCAAAGCAACTGCTAGTTTTCGGATAGTCATAAAATTTTACTTGCTGTGCTCTCCTGTAACAGGGCTCCAGGTTAACTACCATGTCATGAGAGCAGACAATGATGAAGTTGTTTCCATTAGAGTTTCTCAGCAGCTTGTTTAACTACTGATTCCCCAGTTGGATAGCTGAACTCCCTCTGTAAAGGTACACGGTTATATATACTCTAATGAATTCGACAGGAGACTTTTGTTCTCAATATTCATACGATTTGATGATGTGATGCATACCTGGATCTGGATGATATATACACTTATAAGCCTTGTCTCAAATAGCTGTCTAAATTGAGCATATCATAACTCCAGCCCATTGCTGCTTGATTTAAATAAGTTGTCAGCTTAACGTGCAAGATGACTTATTAGCATTTCCAATGGTTGTTCTATTTTAAAGTTACTTGTAATACCTAGACAAGATCAAGTTGCAGGAAAGGTCAATGCTGCATTCAGGCTTATGAGTTATGCATGTTAATAAACAAACCACTATATTTGGTTTTCTGCTAGTTTATGGTGACCCTTCCCTAAACTAATGGGTGCTATCTTCTTCCAATAACTTACATTTGCTGGTTTTGATTTGACTCTGTGTTTTATAGAGACAACTAAACCATGATATCATTCTTTATTAACAATTTGCTAATGTCAACCCTCCAATGTGGTTTGACTTTTACCCCTTCAACCCTCACTTTTTATAATCCAACTTCATTCCACTTACCAAACTTCATTCAAGTCCATCAGAATGCATCAATCAAAAATCACTCAGCCCTCTGATTCCAATGTACACCCGACTCATTCTCCTCATCACCATCCTCTTTTTCACCTTCCCGATCACCCTTTCAATATGTCCATCCTCCAGTTGCTCCAAATCCGGGCCGACCGTCCGATTCCCATTCCAGCTACTCTCCCCAATACGGCCAAAGACCGGATACCCAGGCTTCAACATCTCCTGCGACACAGAAGCTCTCACCATCCTAACCCTCCCTAACTCAGATGACTTCTATGTCAGAAACATTGACTACTACAATCAACAGATCACCCTCTTCGACACCAAAAACTGCATGCCAGATCGCCTCATGAACCTCAACTTATCAAACTCCCCATTCCATATCAACAGCCCCTATTACCACAACTACATTTTCATCAGCTGCCCAACCCACCTCCTCGAATCCCGATATCCCACCATTGACTGTCTCAGCAACTCAACTACTTCCATCTTAGCCACCACCTCCCTCAGCCTTGCTAGCTCCATCTCAAACTCATGCACCATCATCAAAACTGTCTCAATACCAATCTCCCAGCCTAATTATCTCGATGATCAAAACAGCTTCTCATCTGATCTTCTAACCCAAGATCTTCGTCTCAGCTGGAACATCACAAGCTGCATATTCTGTGAAGGGACAGGCGGGTTTTGCGGACTTAACTCCAACCAAGAACTAGGATGTTACAGCCGCTGCCAATCAGGTGCAGGTAAGGTAACAATTCCCCTGCATCAGCAACACATCATTTGACTTATGTAAATCTTGCTTGAGTTGAAAAACTCCACCTAAATATTTCAGGCCCAACTCCAAGCGAAATCCGCCTCTTCAAGCTGGTGATCCTCTGCTTCACCATTCCAGCAGTGTGCTTCACAGTAGGCGTAGCAATGTACTTCTGGTTCCTTGACCATGGAAGAAGACTCTCAGAATGGGAACAACAAACTCATGGAGATATCACATTAGTCCACCCAGCTAGCTCACCCATATCCACCTCAAACAACGGTCTAGACGAGGTGACAATCGAATCCTACGCGAAGATGGTGGTAGGAGAAAGCAAGCGCATTCCTGGACCTAATGACATTTCATGTCCCATATGCTTGACTGATTATTTGCCAAAGGATACACTAAGATCCATACCTGAGTGCAAGCATTGCTTTCATGCTGATTGTGTGGATGAGTGGCTTAGAGCTAATCCTACATGCCCTCTTTGCAGAAACTCCCCTTCACATGCTGCAAATTAAATGTTTGGAATGAGAATTGTTATGTACAAAAGTTGATGAAGAACAGACCTGAGAAATATTTAACCATTAATATAAATTGTTTATTTTTTCTTGATTCTAAAAACATTTGATAGCATTTTTGATGAAAAATTACATTAGAGTTGAAATAACTGAAACTCTCATGGAGAGCAAAAACAAGCTTGGCTCAACTGACATTTGAAGATCAAACATAAGACTTGGGACATTGTTCAGCAGGTTGTCCCTGACATGCTGACCAGTTGTGATGAAATGGTTTAGAAGGCTGGATGTGTTTAGTGGCTTATTATGAGATTTGTTTCTATGGCTAGAGAACCAGGAGATGATGAGTGGTCAGGCATATGATATGTTTAGGATTTCTTCTCTTCTTCTGGCTGAGTGGAAACTGCTTCTGGCGCTGAGTCCACAAAAAACTCATCCACTGAAATGAGGGCAAGTAGTGTTTCTGAGATGGGTTATGAGTTTCTTAAACTGAATGAGGGAAATGAAGTTACAAAGTTGTGTTTACCTGCATCTTCGTGTTCAGGAGAGTCTAGTAGAATATCGGAATCAGAGTGCAGAAATGGGGAGTCCGTGTAGGCCTCAAGCTCTCCCAAATCTGAAAAAAGTTGTGATAAAAATGAGATAACATTTGAAAAGCAGCTGCTGAGACGATCATGATAAAGAGTAGAAATGTCCTATTTCTTTGATACCGTTTTC
This sequence comes from Sedum album, assembly GCA_006409495.1. NCBI lineage: Eukaryota > Viridiplantae > Streptophyta > Magnoliopsida > Saxifragales > Crassulaceae > Sedum > Sedum album. The sequence goes on from QZGG01000009.1 coordinate 416,999, forward strand.
CCACTAATATAACATCGTTATGGTTGTCAAGTGTGGAATGATAACAAGAATAGATATTTACCTCCCAGGTTGGAAAGATCAGCAGTGAGATCAGATAAACTAAAGTTCCAAGTAAGCTGGTCGAAAGATCTGGAATTTCCATCAGGGAGCTGTAATCCAACTGTGCTACCACATCTGAAGTGAATGTTGCATCTAATGAAGATGTGTCTACTGCCATTCCTGATATATCAGGAGAGTTGAATGGGAAATGACCACTGGATGCTATCGAAGTAGGACTCATGGGCATGTTGGACATGGATGGTGTGACACCATTCTGAGGCATGGCAGAAGCAACATCCGTACTGCTTGCATCCACCATCATGCATTACAAGAAATTGCTAAAATTAGTTTTCCATGGGAGAAATAGTACTCACCACGAAACAAAGATTGTGGTACACTAAGAGTAAACAAAAAACAAACTATAACGATTGAATTGCTCACTGGTTTCCAGAATTCATACGCATGGGGTGGAAGTTCCCTGGGGCTGGGACTCCGTTTACCACATGGCAGCTAGATATACCACAACCCATTGGATCAATATTTGGTTGCCCTGTAGATGACATTAGAGGCTGCTGCATGACAGGGTATCCCATCGGCATACTGGGAACTACAAGCAAAGAAGTGAACTTATTACAAAGTGCGAGATCATCACGAAATTAATGTGCTACAATCAACACATCGAAGCTACAACGAACTCTAAAAATATATTAATGCGCTGGGGTATGAAACAAAAAGAACATAACTATGAACTTGTCACAAAGGTATTTAGAAAATATGCAGTATATATAGTAACTAAATTTTGTATTTTGAAATTTTACAAATGGGTTATGTAAGACCTATAAGATGCTATAAATTTGACAAAAGTTGAGAAATTACCAGGCATCGGATGGATTCCATTCTGTATAGGGGCTAATGGTACCTTTGGAGGTACGGGATATTTCATTAAATGATACTGTTGCTCTAATAAATGATTGAACAACAATATTTGTTTCTTCAATTTCAGCCTAATGTAATAAGCCCTGAAAAAATCTGCATTTTCCTCTTCTAACTTCTGCCACACTGAGCAACAAAAAGGAAAAAGATAAATAACATGTCTGAAGTCAATAAACAACGTATTCGTTCAGACATACCTAACGAGGTAAATCCAGGATCAATTTTTGCCCGAGTCAAAAGAGTCCGGACCACTTCATCTCTAGTCATATATAATTGTAGGCATCTTTCTATCAAATTCTGCACCTGATAAATACGTCAAATAGTTAAAATAATTAAACTGTGTTAGTGAATACGTGTGTGTCAAAGGATATTAAGGCCTTACGAGTTCTATGTCTTGACGCGAGACCTTCTTATTGTCATTGTTGGAAGTGGAAACTGAACCTGAGTCTCCAGCAGGAGCATCTGTTGAGTTGTTATGATGATCAGTAGGCGATTCGTGAGAAAGCTGAGTGGATACTGGTACTTCTGATGTGGACTGAGGTTCCTGTGAATAAAACTCGCAAGCTAATGAATGCAGCAGGTGATACTCATAAATGCATAATGTGCCACTCTTGATGATTGCACCAAATGCACGGGCTTACTGGTACGCAAAAAGCAGTACACATTTAGTACTCTTAACTACATGTCACACAAGTATCCGTGCTAGAGCTAGATATTTCATTAGCAGGGGAACAATTAAGTTAATGCACGTCACTTTAAAACTTAAAGGAAAAGAGTCAAAGTTGTTATGGCTCAGGTGTGTATAACAATACTAATTCTGAGTGTGAATGCATAGAGAACATTACACCTGTTGTTTTGGAGTCTTCATATCAGATGCGTAGATGTTGAAACATAGCTTTCACAGAATGACTATCCCAGAGCTTCCACCAGGTCTAATCTTTCAGACAAATACTGAAACAAGGAAAACCATAAAAAATGCTATAACCTTCAGCTAACACACCCAGGATAATAACCACAAGTATCTTTAAACTTATTTAGACTCAGATTATTCAAGAGTCGAGACAAGCAAGCCTAGAGGTTCCACATTAATAGAAATATAGTAAAAATTTGTGATCTCAAGAAACCAAGTTGTGCATGACTTCGCATCTGCTGACTCCAGAACAAGTAACAACAGAAAATTCTAAAACAAAGGCTGATACGCCCAAATGTTGGCTCTTAATAATCTGAAACCTTCAGCCAACACGCCCCAAGCTAGTTCTTAAAATCTAATGAAAGCTGAAACAACACCAATACCAGAATCCCAATTCACAAACCATGTAACAGCACTTAGATCTATCCTTCAAATGCTACCCGAGTAACTACAAAACTATCAGAAGCATAAATCCATACCATTCCTAAGCTCCCACTCCCAGCACCAAGTCGCCAACCAGTCAAAATAATAGCAAAACTCAGCACCCTCTAACCAATAAATAACAATTCAGCACCAGAAATCAGCAAAAACCTCAACTTTGACAACACCAAACAAATAAAGATACCAACTTTCACATCCCAGACCTCAAAAAGGCAAACAACCAAACAGAAAAGCTATAAAAAAACTAACCTTGAAGATAGAAAACTACAAATCTGGACAGCGAAACCCTAGCGCAACAGCAGATTTAAAATCAACGGCGGGTAGAAGTGACAATTAAACAGCAAAAAATCGCCCCCAGATTTCAACTAAAACCGCTGCTGGTAGGCATCAATCAATGGGATATTTGTCACTACGTTTTTCTTTCATTTCCACAAATTAGGGTAATTTGAGGTGCTATGAAATGGAGCTCAGCTCGAAGAAATAAGAATCTGACAAAACTTAGCAAAAATGAAAATACGCAGTAGTGAATATCTCAGAGCTGGAGTTGAGTGCGGATTGCGAATTTTAATGAGAAATTAATTTGAAAAAAAGTGAACAAATTGTTGATTGTTTTGTCTGTTTTCCACGACATGTTTTTGACATATTTTTAGTATAAATTTACGAAGTTTTATTTTATGTGAACTCTTTATCAAAATTATATTTTTTTAGCTCGCAGTAAGTAGTTTTTGATACACCGAATGAATCCATTTTTATATTCATTCTCATTTCAATAACACCATTTTAGCTTATTTTTAATGTAATGAATTAAATCAATATTTTCAAACTGAACAAATAGTAATTATTTATATTTCTCAGTAAAAATACAGAGGAAGTTCAATAATGGAGAGGACCACAAGGTTTGGAATTTCCATTGATTTTTCAATTGCATAGAGTTTGTCCTATGTTATGCTGCTAGAATTGAATGACTTAGTATACATATGTTTTTGTCTAAGTAAACAAGGACATTCTAGTCCTTGCCTCACTGTCCCAATTCAACCAAATTGCCTCGTCAAATCTAAGTCATATTCTTATCTAGTCGGCATGTCAATATCTCTAGTGCTTGTCCACCATAACCAAACCCAAGGTACCCAACTAGATGGGATGTGAAATGCTTAATGTTGAAATGTTTGATATCTTTTTCTAGTTAGGTTATCATCCAACCATTATGCATAGCAAACTTCTGAGACGATCAGGAGCTAAGCATACATGAAGTTGTTTTATTTAGATGTGTGCCAGTTTGCTGTTTAGTTTCAACTTGTATTGGAGAAAAATAAGTGCCAAAAAGTGAGAGTTATTGGTAGACACTGATTTGCACATGGGTAGCTTGCTAGCTTCTCTATCTTTTCAAAGTGGCTGTTTGGCTTTTAGTTAAACAGATCACATTCATCTCATCACCTTGTTACAAATAAGTAATTGATGTTGAGATCTAGCTGCAAGCTTTTATCCATCTACCTCATCTTGAATTCAAGATATGCTTGAATCTTGAGACCCACCTAACTTTTTTTAAATTAAAGGGATTTGGCAAGAACTTCAATTATATTAGAAGCTTCTAGAGACTAGTTCCCATAAATCAAATTGGAATCAACTTTGAACCAGTAAAAACTACACTAAAATAAGAAAAGATATGATTGAAAGATTGTAAAGTTGTCAACTTTTTGAGTCAATTGGTCGGTTGGAACCAATAACAAGCTTTCACACCTATCAATCAATCACAAGTTCACAACACAAACTCCCATACTTGTTGCAACAGCAGCTGCAGCTTATTGGAGTCATAGAAGAAGAGATATTTTCTGATAGTTTCTTTCATCCATCTAAAATGGAAGGCCACTACATCAGTAGATACCATCACCGCTCCAACCACACAGCAGATAATCAGTGTGCTTCTTCCATATCTACCCACGTCAAAGCTCCGGTTGACCTGGTATGAAAGATCCAACCTTTCTTGTTTTTTCTCTACTGGTTTTATCTTTGAGAATAACCCCAGATTTTATTTGGTGCTATTTTTGGTAGAAATCAAGGTTTCTGAGGTTTCTGTCATTTGTCTGAATTTGTTGTCTTTGATGTGAAAGGTGTGGTCTTTGGTAAGGAGATTTGATGAGCCACAGAAATACAAGCCATTTGTGAGCAGGTGTGTTGTCAAGGGAGAGTTTGAGATTGGTAGTGTCAGAGAAGTGAATGTTAAATCAGGCCTGCCTGCTACAACCAGCACTGAAAGATTGGAGCTTTTCAATGATGAGGAACATATCCTTGGCATCAGGATTGTTGGTGGTGATCATAGACTCAAGGTACTAGTAAAAAGCCTGGCTTTGTATTACTTTCAGCACATGGCTTCAGGATCCCATTTGATCTGAGTTTTGCTGATGTAAAGGATGCATATATTTTGCAGAATTACTCTTCTATTGTTACTGTCCATCCTGATACAGTGGATGGAAGGCCAGGGACGCTTGTAATTGAGTCATTTACGGTCGATGTACCTGAGGGTAATACCAAGGATGAGACAAGCTATTTCGTTCAAGCCTTGATCAACTGCAACCATAAGTCTTTGGCTGATGTTTCCGAGAGGATGAACATGCTTGACCACCACAACACTGACTGAGACTATGAGATGCAGCGAGACAGACACATCTTAATACTTGAAACGGGTTCTTCAGTTTCATATGTCATAAACAGGTCTGTGGTCATTGTAATTATGTTTGATCACCATCCTGTCAATCAACTTAGATAAAAGACAATGTTATGCACTGTACGCCTCAACCGAGGCTCGTCTTTTACTGAAAGATCAATAGAGTATAGCTTATATTCCAGCTCATGCTCCTCGCTTTTATCTGTGTCAAAAATGCTTTTCACTGATCGATCAGCTTCCAATACTGTTTATATTTGAGTGAAAGTGAAATTCACCACTTTTGTCGTAAATGCAACCTGGAAAAATAGTTATAAAGTCAGCTGAAACTACAACGAAGTCGGAAAATGTTCCAGTACAGCTAGAAATTGAAAATACAAGAAGCGGCGGTGGCCTCGGATGCATGGACACGGCATCTAGGCCGACGTGTCCGTGTCGGACACGGCTGGACACAGCCGGACACTCCAAAACGTCTAGACACTTATATTTTAGTCAATTTTTAGTCAACTCATTTTTTATGCCAAAATTGATAAAAAACGGCAGTGTTATGTATAGATGCAAAACAAAACCAGTCAACAAATAAACAAATCCCTAAATCCTTCAAAAACGGCAGTGTATAGAATAAAAGAATAATAAATAACTTGTCAAAAACGACAGTGTATAGAATAAAAGAATAATAACTACATCAAATCCCTAAATCGACGAAGAAGATCTACGCGATTCGGCGACTTCGCAAATCAGGTTGAGAAGCTTGGGATGGATAGTGGAATTGGTAGCAGTCAAATCCTTGACGAACCAGATGAAGGTCCATTGTGGAAGTTTGTGGAAAGAGTATCAAGGAATGAAGGTGGCGGAAATCATCAATGGTTATGCTCGATTTGTGGTAAAACATATCAGGGATCCTACACTAGAGTAAAGGCACATCTTTTGAAAATAAAGGGAATTGCTGCTATTTGTGTATCTTTACATAAATATAATAAAAAATTATACTTTTGGAATTGCCGTGTCCCGCCGTGTCCAGTTTTTGTTATTTTTGAAATTGCCGTGTCCACGTGTCTTGCCGTGTCTGTGTCCCGTGTCCGTGTCCGTGTCCGTGCTGCATAGGCGGTGGCAATACCCCATGTTTCCAGCTACCAACACAAGTCATAATAGTAATAATAATCACATCAATTATCAGAACCAATGAATCTGCTTTCGCAGGTCACTTCACTTCTATAATTTAGTTTCTTAAAAATCATTGTGAATTTTAAAATGAATAAGAAAAGAAACTATAACAATGGTAAGTCATATGTTACAAAATGAGAAAGAACAGATATTCTGTAGTACCTTTATTGTGCGAGGAATATGGATGTCTACAAAGCATCAAATTTGATTATCATGGATTGTTTCTAAGAGGGTCTCGGGGATATAGAGAAGTCTTTCGAATGTTATTCAGACCACAGAAAAGCATGACAACACGCTCCAAACCAGTTCCGAAGCCTCCGTGCATTGGTGCACCATACCTGAAAGCATCCACATATTTTGATGTTGATTTATCGGCACTGACATCAATTCCATGCGCCTTGGCTCGTTCAACTAATTGATCTGCTTCGTGAAGGCGCTGGGAACCGGAGATTATCTCCTCACCTCTTAGGAACACGTCAAAAGAGTTGCTATAAGTAGAGTTGTCATAGCAAGGCATTGTGTAAAATGGTCTAACCCTAGTGGATATCGATGAAGAATAAAGAACTCAGTGCCATGCCTCTCAAGAACTAATTGTCCAAGCTTCCTCTCTGCTTCTGTGTTCAGATCACCGAGAGGATCAACGTTCATACCAGCTTCATGTAACATTTGTATTCCTTCCTCAAATGTAAGTCTCAGAGTCTTCCTACTATACTTCAGGCTTCTAAATGGGTACTGCTTACTGACCGCCGCAAGCTCCTCAGAGCAACTATCATTCAAATAATCGAACATCGCAACAAACAAACGATCCACAATGTCCATAACCTCAGAATAATGCTCCATGATTTCCATTTCAACATCAAGACCAATAAACTCACAAAGATGTCTGTGAGTAAGGGATTTTTCGGCTCTGTAAACAGGTCCAACCACAAACACTCGTTCAAAATCTCCACAGATTGCCATTTGCTTGTGAAATTGAGGAGATTGAGCCAAACATGCCTGTTCTCCATAATAATCCACATTAAATACAGCAGCACCGCCTTCACTAGAACCTGATATGATCCTAGGCGGAAAAATCTCATTAAAATCTTCATTTAGCAAGAATTGTCTGAAAAAATTTGCAACTTTGGATTCAATACGAAAAATTGCTCGATTAGCAGGAGTTCTTATGTCGAGAACTCTGAAGTTCAATCGTGTGTCCTGGTTCACTTTGGCAAGCTGAGCCCCAGCCTGGTGTGCTTTTTCTATTTCTTCCTCGCTTCTTGAAGCATCGTCAATATGAATGGGTAAAGAGGTTAGAGATCTGCTATTACAGTGGATTTTATTAACATGAATTTCCACCTTCTGTGAAGTGCCTTTGATGGGAACAGCTGGTACAGATACCAGACCTTCAATATCGACCAGAGACTCACGACTCATTCCAGAAGCATACTGTACCATCCCAGGTCTAACTAGATTGGGATCCACAGAGATGACACACTGAACACTATAACCACGCTGCCTAACAACCAAAAACACCATCTTTTTACCAATAGCCCGTACACTAAGCACTCTTCCACGTATCAAGACTCTCTGGTCCTTCATTTGCTCATCAAGACACTTTACTGATGTCCATACCTTACCACTGATTTCCTTTGACTGCAAGCTTTCTAATGGTACGTCACCATAGTTTGAAGCAAGAGGGTAATTTTCCTTCATTGACTCTGAACTCATAATTGCAGCCTCAGACTTCTCAGTCCTCGCTTCTTCCATCTTTATTGCGCATTTGCTCATATGTCTTGTTGACTCACTAAATCTAGTTCGATATTCCTCTTCCTTAGACTCAGTACCAGAGTGGTAATGTCTGTAGAACAGTAGCACCTGTGGGTGATCTGTAGTTCCAGAAAAGCCAAAGCTCTTTCCACCACCCCCAATTTCAGAATAAGGCACAAACGTACATATCCTCCTCAGCGCAAAAGCAGCAGAATTGGACTCACAAAATGAAGACATCCCGCCAACTGGGTAAATAGTTCTATTAAAATTCGATATAAATGAGCTACATAATCTGCCATGTTGAAATACTCCCATTTTCCGAACCACACCCTATCACGAAAGGAACAAAACATAAACAAGTCAACACTCAACAACGATCTCCATTAAGCATAAATCTCCAATACATCACACTAGCAACGCAAAATCCACAAGAACAAAATACTTAAAACAAAATCGATATGCAATTAAAAAAACGCAATCCGTAGTTCCAGATGACGAATCGAACGGTCATACAAGAAGAGCAACACGCTGGGAGCCCCTTTTCAAAATCGCCTCGACGCCGGAAAAGACTTCGATTCGATGAACCCTAGAGACACCAGAAGCGCCACGCGTCCTTTTTCTACGATTTTTTGTGGTTATTTAATTTAAAATTTATATTATAAAAAAATAAAATAAAATATCTGCAACGAATTAAAACGACACGACGTAGTTTGATATTAACTGTTGAAGATGTCAAAAGCAAAACAACATTGATGGCCATAATGTTAGTACATGAAAATGTATGATGTTGGTTTAGCTGCATGACTCTTAACTATGAGTCTTGTAATTTGTTTTACGTAAATTACAGCTCTCAGTTGGCATACCAACTCTTTCAAATGGAGATTTGAAAGGAGAGATTGATAGTCTAGAAAAAACTACTATGTCGAGATGGATTAGCAGTAACCCTGGACTTACAATTAACGCCAAGGCGGCATAGCTTGGGACGTGGTTTTTATAAGTGGTGATAGGATGGTGAATGTGCGTGTTACTGGTTATTAGCTTGCGGCCACAGCATCTGTTCTTGGACTTGCGTCGAGAAGCTGGCGAAGCTTTGTTGGGTTTGAGTTGTTATTGCTGTACAGTTCACCTTCTTCTTCTTGGGTCACTACGGATCCTGAGTTATTGACTCTAGACAGCAGGTTCTCAGTGCTCAGGTTTGGTTTCTGTTGTCTCCCTCGCTGTTGGAGTCTATTCTCTCTGCCTTTTCTAGTTTTGCATTTTTCAGTTTTTCCTGTAATCAGAACTCGATGATTTACATTCTTGATGTAATAAGACGACTAGCAAACATGGGTAGAGTGAATACCATCATTCTCACATTTTCGAGCTTCAGTTTTTCCGAGGTCTTTACTAGTTGGTTGATTTCTGACTTTAGAGTCATATTCTCAGTCATTAAAACATCTACTTTGGCCGCAAGCTCTTCAGTTTCCGCCTGCAAGTATTGAAAAACTTTGAGCTGTGATTAAGAAAACTTTGAAATCATATATAACACAGTGAGAGAGTGCAAAGTGTTCTAGAGAAATGATCAAATTTACACCTGCTTTCTCAGTCTTGATCTTCTAGCTGACTCTCTGTTAGATTGTTTTCTCCGTTCTTGCTTCAGTTGGCGTTCGCTCTGAGAGAAAATGTGTGGAATCATCAGGTCACCACCGCACAGTTAAAAACATCCCAATAAAAATGTTGATCTTTCTTCGGGAGAGTCCTACCTGGAAACATGTTTCAGAAGACACTTTCGACCCACTTTGCTGAGCATCAAAACTCATCTTTGAATTCACAATATCAAGCGCTCTTGCATTTTCCAGTTCACCATTGACCGCAGTACCAACAGCAACTCCCGTAACCATACCGGCAGGCAAAATTGCATTAGCCTGGATCTCGAGTTTCACAGTTTTCTCTGTTCATAGTAGTCATAGTTAATTAAGCATAATGGGAGGAGAAACTGAAGGAGATAATGAGATGTTGCTAGCACAAGAAAAAAGAGACGAAAATGGGAGATTATGTACATGGTTTCATACCTAAGTCAAGTGAACGCTCGCGCTTTCTTTTTCCATAGGACTGTTCACCCTAACACAAGATCAGACAACACATCCTTCAATTAGGTCAAGCTATAAAAATATTAAATACTCCTAAGGATCCGTAAATAAAAATTAATTGTGGAGCCGCATACCCCAGATGCAGTTTTCTCCCCACTTCTATCACTCGACCCTCCACTATCGCCACTGCATGAAGGCATACAAATGATCAGAATATCGTACTAGGCATTCACACTGCCTATGAAAATTAGCTGAGAAAAGGACATGATTCGCAATGTTCATGATTACCTCTCGCTACCTGCGCTGCCTCCTGTTGTGTTTCCAGATGTCTTCCCGGGAGTCTGGATGCTTAGAGCAGTTGCAGCCTACATCATTGTAAAACAGTCTGAATTTCAGCATCTTGCAATACGAGCTGACTCATACCGGAGATTCTACTTTTATTGAGTTGCATTTTTAAGATTACAACCATTCGGAATCACTTTTATCGGTACAATATGCCAAAATCAGAAGAATAATACATACCAAAGCATCAGTCGCTGAGGGTGTTGATAGAGCACCAAGACAAGGTTTCGGTGATCCCTGGAAGAGTAATAAATATATGTTAACTACATGACTCAATCCGTAAAGATATTTTCTCACAAGCAATGATGAAATAAATAAGTCAGCTTCACTAGTTTATCGATAGCCTATGATCATGCTCTAAATGATGAGATATTTTATTTCAACATATATAACAAACTAGAAAGTGAAACATTTGAGAAGAATAAGCTACGTGGATCAAATTAATCTCGAACTATATGTATATCAACATTCCATGGTGAGCAAGATATAATACTGAATCACTTACCACAGGAACGCCTTGGTGGCCATAGACACCACTTTGCGAGTAAATAGCAGCATAAGGGGCCGCAAAAGGTGGCATCATAGCCTGCGACACAATGGAAAATTAGTACTCTCTTGTTTGGACTGGATAGCTTGGTAACACGTGCATACAAACATGACTGTGAGATGATCCGTCATTAATCCATACCTGCGGCGGACCCCACATATACGGGTGAGGTGGGTGACCAACTGGGTATGCTGAGTTATAGTACTGAGGAAGTGGAATTCTCGCACCATAAAACGCCTGGAAATAGATGGAATCAGCACTGATTTACTGCTTAACTGTAATTAGATTTTATGTGTTGCCAACGGGCAAGACCGAATAACTTGATAAAATGGTCTTTTACCTGCATGGCAGCCCAATCCGGAGGAGGGTAGACATGCATGCCATTCTGATCCTGCTAATAAATTGCCAACATAAGAAATAACTTTATCATTTCTCAGACATCAAGGCATCTTACATTTAAAAAGCAAATAGCTACAGTCAAAATTGGAAGTTAAACAGTAAGACAGTTACCGGTGGTGCAGGAGAAGTAGATTTGTCAGATTTGGAGCTCTTGCTCTCCTCGTTGTTTCCCATTGTTTAAGGCTTTTGGCTTGAAAGTTGAACTATTGACTGACCGAAACTTAACTAACTCTATAATTACTTTCTTGGAGTGGAAATCAGCTGCATAAAAATCAGGCCTGTTACCAACTCGAGCGGAAATATGCTGACCAAGGTATAGCAACTCACATAATGGAACAAAACACAACCAAAATTGGCAAAACATAGCAGAATCATATCTGGTGAAATAAAATCAAGGTTTATGCCTGAATAGCGCCTTAAACACTTGATTAAACACTTGGCTGCAGAAAGGTGCTAAGAAAAGCTAATCATAGCTTAGTTAAGAACTACAGACCCATTCAGCTAAAGCCAATGAACTTCGCATCCTTACAGTTACCTTATTACGCCTAACTAAAGCTTAACATCAAAGTACCCTCAAAACACTGCTCCTCACTAAATTCAGCAAAAAACACCCAATCCCTGGCCTGTCCTAACAAGTGCCTAGTCAATATCCTAGCTGAATCCAACATGTACAATACAACAAAGGGTAAATTGTCGGAAACCACCCATAAGTTTGGATTTTTTCCGGGAACCACCCATATCTTTAAAAATTAGAAAGTCACACCCTTATGTTTATAAATTTTTTTAGAAACCACCCATATGTTTAATTTTAATTGAAATATTAGTAAAAATGATAAAAAAACTTATAAAAATATAAAAAATCATAATTAATTAACAAAAATCATAAAAAACATTTAAAAAAATCAGAATATGAAATAAATATAAAAATAAAAATAAAATTGAAATGTATTCATATGATATGTATACATATGTGAAAAATAAATTTATACAAAAATATGGCGTATTGAAAATTACAAAAATTTACCGGCAACCATCATTGCTCCATTAAATTTTAAAAAAAATCTTAATGTCTTAAAATGAGTGTTTAAACTCTACTTTATATGCAATAAAAATTGTGTTTGTATGCTCTATATGTAAAAACGTATCAAAATTTATATTTGTATGCGCTATTATGGCGTATGTAGTAAGTGTAACCGTATAACACACTATTATTTATTCAATATAACTACTAACTACACATGCAAATTATAATTCTTCTATTGAAAGCTATAATTTTGATATAAATGTGAAAACTAAATTTATACAAAAATATGGTGTCTTAAAATTACAAATATGATACCATGTAACTCATAATTAATAGTGGCACCATAAAAATAAAAAAACTTCAAAAATTTATAAATTTGTGAGACACCATATTTTTGTATAGATTTAGTTTTCACATTTAATACATACCATATGAATAAAAAGTATACTACTTCATTTAAAATTTATTTTTATATTTTATTTAATATCCTTATTTTTAAAAGTTTTTTATGATTTTTTTAATTATATATGTATTTTTTAGCATTTTTAAATTTTTTTATGGTTTTGTTAATATTTCGGTTAATTTTAAAATATTTTTTATATTTTTTATATTTTATTTTAATATTCTTTTTTAATATATTATTTATATTTATATTTTAATTAATATTTTATATTTATTTATTTTTAATTAATTATGTATTTTTTCGTATTTTTATAAGTTTTTTATATTTTTTTAACAATATTTTAATTAAAATTAAACAGTGGGTGGTTTCTGACAAATTTTATAAACATAAGGGTGTGACTTTGTAATTTTTAAAGATATAGGTGATTTCCGGAAAAAACCCAAACTTATGGGTGGTTTTCGACAATTTACCCTACAACAAAATCCAACAGTCAAAATTACAACCTCAAATTCAACTATAAGTCAAACCCCAGATTAAATCAATAAATCAGCTACACATCAGTCCACTACAACCACTAGAATCAACAATCCTCATCAGAATTCCAAAACCCAGATGCCCAAATCAGAATCTCAACAACAACAGTTTAGAATCTCCAACAAACATACCTCATGATCAAAAACCCTAGCAGCTGCCACAAACTAGTAAATCAAACCTCCAGCAATACTTCAAAAACGTTCTTTAACCACACTCTCTCTTCTCTCTCGGATCTTTAAGATAGTGGAGAGAATAATGAAGATGATGATGAAGAAAGGTCGCCAGACAACATCCACGTCATCGCCACACGTGTCGACTTTCTTCAACATACGTGTATTTTAATATATTTATGAACGACTTTGAATTAATTATTCTTTTTTTAATTCAATTATTATAACGATAATAAGTTGTGGAGTAGTTGTTGAGGTGGACCATTAAACACTCGCGCTGTCTTGCCATTTATTCTTACGTTACCTCAACCGTCCACGTGTCCACACCTCACTCGATATACGCGTCGCAAGATTCGTCGCCGCTACCCAATTAAATCTCACAATCTGGATTCCATTTTATTTTATTAAATAATATAAAAATTACATTTAAGAAAATTATGGTTTTGTCGACTCCACACGCACCAAAGAAAGCCACTCACGTGCCAGCTCATAGTAAATCTGAACCGTCCATCTCAATCTCGATCTAAATCTGACGCTTTTTTCTGAGTCACTCCAACCGGTCATCACACCCACGTGTTATGGAAATTGATACAATCGGACGGTGGACGTACGTGGGGTGATTGAGAGTAGTGGGATGAATACGTGGAGTGTATCTAGATTCGTCAACGACGGACAAAAAGCATGGGGGTGTGGTCCCCGCCACGTTAGCGTTAACATGCATGTATGTCGGTGAGTTGATGATCGTGGTCCTTTTTAATGACTGACGTGTCTATCATGAAGTCTCACGCCACTAGGGTAAATGGACCCAACATTAGCTGCTCATGCCCGACTCCTTTAACGCATATTTTTAAATTAACTAAATTGGATTAATCGCTTTATTTTATGGTATAAATTATAAGTATTGACTAAGTTGAACGCTTCTTTTAGTTAGTGGAGGTGTACCGGCCCATTTCACGGTCGGCTGAGAGGCCCGATAAGACCACGTGGTCACTTGCTAATCTAATTAGGTAGTAATTATCAATGATGATTAGGTGGATACGGCTGAAATTGTAATGTGAAACTGAAATGACGTATGAGTATCGGACCAAGATAAGGACGATGACACCTGACTCTTAGTGACGGGGATTGTTATGTAATCTGACGTGTTTGAATGGAGTATCTGAATCAAAGACTATTGGACCAAAATGACGTGTGACGCTTCATCATATGGTCAAGGTTGCATCCCTTAGAAAAGCCCATTTCGGTATTGGGCAAGCCCATTAGAATGTTACCCAAGAATTCAAGTACGCAACAGCCACCAATCGGAACACATATTACTCAACATTCACCCATGAAGTTACCAACCGAGATGAACCAGAACACTGGACTGAGAGAACATGAAGTTTTAAGATCATCAACACCAGCTATAATTCTTCCGGCAATATAAGCTATGAGTATGGAATCTCAAAGACTGTCATTGAAGCAGTCATGTCATAAAACATTCTGCGAAACAAACCAGCTGAAACTAGAAATGCTCTACTTATTCCTCTTCTGATTTCTGAAATCCCAAAAGTCACAATTAACCATCTAACCTAACATTAAGCAAACCATGCTCATCTGACCGTTTTCCTGACCACATAATGGATTGTTATACTTACTCTAGTACTCGACCTTAGGACTCTAATTCGGTCCAAGAGCCTGATGTTCGCAACAAAGGGACACAAAAGCCTTAAAGGACAGACTACAAAAGACTGACATATAAAATTCAACATGTTTGTCACACAATTATAAGTATAAACCCCTATATCGCAAATAACGATCCCCGCCTTTGTCTCAACATATAAAATTCAACGGCACTACAAAATCAAATCACCAAAGCAGTATCAATTAAAAGACTTGCAAGCTTAGAACTTGAACTTACTTGACGTATAAAGTTTTCCTCAAATCTTGTCAATATCTTCATCCTCAAATTCAATATAATCATCACCAGCGCCATCATCTTCCTCATCAAGCCCACCAGCAATCCCTTCATTCAACCTTGTATTTTCCGGCAATTCACCATATGCCTTCAGCAACCTTGCCTCATCAGGCATGTATTTCAAAATCACATCAGCCTTATCATCCTGATAATCTCTCAATCCAACCAGAATAATATCACCAGCAGCGATCCACACCTTCTTATGCATCTTACCACGGATGTGGCATAGCCTCTTAGTCCCGTCGATGCACATCGCTTCACATCGGCCGTTGCCGAGCATGCGTAGGACTTGTGCGTATTCTTGTCCGTCTTCCTTGAAAACTAGCTCCCGCTTATCGTCGTCAGCTTCGTTCTTTCCTCGCTTGCGGTTCTTGCCTCCCTTTCCCTTGTTCTTCGGCATCGCGAAACCCTAATTCGGATCGGATTGTTTCCTAGCGACGATCGTAGGGATTTCTGTAGCGTTGAGTTGCGGAATTGGGTGGGATAAATTTACAAAATCGTATCTCAAGTTTAACTAATTACAAATAATACCAAAAAGTTTTGTATTTACCGGAACACTCAAATTATGGTTAAAAGATGCAGACTACAGATCACAGATGAAATTTATAGACGATTTCTGAGTAGTTGATTATTTTACTTCAGCTGCTACAATCTAAGCAAGCATGTTAAGAAACTGTGCTAGTCTTCATCCTCAATGATTTGTGCTTCACAAAGAACTCTGAAAGCACGCTTTTGCTGCGAATGGGAGCTTGACTGATGATTTGCCTGTTTGAGTGGTCAAATGATCTGTACGTCGACATCGGATTGGGAACATCTAATGAGTCCTGCAATACAGAATATATCAGTATGATTCCAGACTATAAAAGGCAACGAAGCGTGATCTGATCTCTGAGAGGACTTTAGTAACATGAGGGAAACATATTGTCCTTTAATAAAGCTTTATTTTACACGCTACGGGGTCTTTTTCTTTAACTGAGTCACCCTATGGATAAAACGAGAAAGGAGGGAGTAACGAGATGGGACCATGTAAATGACATTGTAGTTTTAAGGTTGTGCATCAGCATACCATAATTTGAAGTACTTCATCTGATCATTACCTTCAAAGTAAGGTTCGGGATAGATGCATCTGAACCAAGAGTACCAGGCATCTGAAGTTGAGCAGCTGAAAATTTAATACCCCTCCCAAATCTAGGATCTGAAAAACAAACAAACGAGCATGAAACATCATCCTATCTGAGTATGTAACATAAGAAAAAAAATTGTCACTCCATTTCAGCCCCCAATACCTGACACTTGAGGAACTGCAGGCTTTGTCAATCCTCTCTGATCTTCCGTGCTACAAACAGGCATTACAACCTTGTCAAATTATGAAAGTGGCACGACATTTTAAAGATTTGACGAAGTAGCATTATTACAGGCTGTTGAACAATTCATAATTTCAGATCCAAACCTTGAACTGGATGGTGGAACCCCTTTAAGTGAGGACTTTGTTTCTGTTGCCAGATGCCATGATAAGCTTTTTGATGCTGGAGTCTCTGAAGGTAGGTAGAGGCAATGTTACCAAAGGAAATTGACAGAGTCACTTTTAATGTAACCGCAGATTGTATATACCTGAAGGTTGAAGATGAGAGCTCGCTTGAAGATGATTCTGCCTAACGTTAGTCTGTATTTGAGGGCTAAAATGAACTTTCTTTCCAACAGAATCTGTTTACGAACATCAAATCACAAGCATAAATAACTAAAATGTCTAATGTAATTATTTGAATCCCTCAGTATTTCGTACTCTAAAGGGCATTGTCAGACAACTTTACGGATCTTACTTGGTAGCATATAGTGTTTGTGATGCCTAGGTATGATTGCCATTAGCTGCTGCTGTCTCATACCTTCTTTATCCATGTAGATTTGGCAAGTGAGTATTTGCTGCTTACACATAAACACGTTATCACACTGCTATTCAATATATATCTTAGAAAAAATAGGACAGGTATTCCAAATGGATTGCAAGACAAACCTGATTCAGAACAGAAACTTTCTTTTCCATAGTTGAAAATTCAACAACTTGTTGCTCAAGAAGATCATTCAATTTGTAAGCAACAGTTCCAAGGTGATCCACGGTATTCACGAGAGCTTTCACTGCATAATCTTTCAAGTTATCTAGTACCCTATAGCAACCAAAAGTCGATGAATGACAAATGTGAACATGATGCAGAAACTAATAAATTCGATGAAGTGAGTTACGATCAGTAATTTATTGTCAGGTAGAAAAATCCCCATTAATGAAATATTATATCAGAAATATATATTTTTGTGAAAACAAATTAAGATTCAGAGCAGCTAGAGTCATCTTTACTAAGCAAAGGCGTGTTATATTTCTGGACCACCCGAGGTTACATACATTTGTTTCTGCTCGCTGAGAAGGTAAGACTTTTCACAGTAGTCCGCAGCTGAATAGAGCTGATGTCTCAAGTTTTTGAGTTCCTGCCAGGATGGCAATTAAAAGATCAATAAGTATTTAAATCTCCAAACAATAAACCGTAAAGATGGCAGTCAAACAACATGAAGTTTTACGTACATCAACCAGCAATTTTCACTAAGATCATCGAATATTCATATGTTATATGCAAGTCATGACATTCTTGAAGTGCGATCGTTCAATCATGTGATCCAAATATGATAGAGCCGAACCACACTAATTATATACTAAAAGATGCAATCCTATTAAAAGCACCGACACTACAAGATCTGAGCCCCAAATCAAAGTCCAAAAACAGCAAAGAAATTCGAGTAATAAGGAAATCAGGCGATTGAATCTCACGTGTAAGGCTTTGATGAAATTCTTGCTCTGTTCCATTGCATGATTTCCAAACCCCGAAGAATTCCAATTCCATCATCATATTCATCGCCAAACCTCCAATTTCACGAAAACCTAGATCGCTTGACAAGCAGCGTCAAATACAGATCAAACGGATCGAGGCTTGTACGCGCCGCGAGAGAGAGAGTGAGAATGAAGGAAGCAATTGCGGGAAATGCAACAGTGGAGATTATTTATTGCGCTGCTCACCGGTGCGGATGCTGACCGCTGACGTGTAAGCTTGAGATTTAGTGTGAATTTATACTCTTTTCAAAACTGCATCGTTTCAAGTTTCAGCAATTGATGGCTAACTGTATTTGGTATGAATTTGAACAGTTTATTATCAGGCTTGGCAGCTTGGCTCATTTGGATTACATTCATTTGAACGAATATGACACTGAAGCTCTCGCTAAAGCAACCTCTGGCCACATTTAGGGCAAGTGGAAATGGTCCTTGCGCACTATAAATGTGGAGGTAGCTGCATTTACTGTAAACCTCAATTATTGTCGAAAACCGACATGTTACAGTTGCTAGAAACTCAATGATACATCTAAAGTGTCGAACAGTATAGATGCATGAAGTTCCATTTGTAATAAATATGTTTATATAAAGTTCATACTGATAAGCAGACATCATCCCAGTTTCTAAAACGTCACATATGAAACGAACATTTTAGGACAAAGCCTTTACAGGAGAAGTACCAAATCACATAAAACAAACGAAAACGGTGACTGTAAAAGGGAGCAAGTAAAGCGGTGTGGTAAGTAAAGAGATTGAACCTGGTGAAACATCAGCCATAAGTGTTGACAGCTTCCCAAAGCAGGTTATTTGGAGCATTGCTGAGGTCCCGAGCTTGTAGGGCAGCTGTTCTTAGAGTCTTGATCGTGGCAACATTAGCATCCCAGAAGGATAAACTAATGTATGGCAAATTGTGTTTCTTGCAAAGATCCTTCACCAAAGGGGAAATTTTTCTAAGCTGGCAGCGAGGCATCCTAGGGAATAAATGATGTTCAAGCTGGAATTGTAAACCACCGTGAAACCAGTCCATCCATTTAGAGCATGAGATATCAATAGTTCCATTAGTCTGTTTTTCAAACCAATCATTCCCTTTCGGAGCTCCCATATAAACATTCGCAGAAAAATGGTTCAATGTAAATTGAATATGCTGGATCGACGTGACCGTGAAACTAGCCAACACAAACAAAATCCTCTCGCTCCAAGTAGGCAAGCACGATACTAGTAACGGAAACCATGTCCAAAAGACGAGAATACCCAATATATTTGCCCATCTATGCGGCACCTTTCTATTAGAAAACAACAGCAAGAACGTCTGAACATATAAATTTATCCTCGCAACAATCATAACGGGGTAATACGTCCAATGCTGATAACTAATAAAAAACCTTGCCAAAGCATCAAACTTCAACTCCCTCCCATAAAAACCGACCTGATCGAGTTAAAAAACTTCTCCGAAACAGCAAACACAGGAATATGCTGAAGATCCGGATCATAATCAACACTATTCACCGCAATATGATGCGCGTTATGAGTCCATTTCCACCATGCAATGCTAATCCCGTCAAGCAATTCCCAGTAAGAATCTGAGCCAAAGTATTCCAACCTCTACTTTTCATCATCTGATAATGTCCAGAGTCATGTCCCATATAAGCACTCTGCATCCACAACATCCCCAACAATCCACCACAACCCATATGCACCCAAACACTCTCAGTCCCCAAAACTCCATAAACAACCAAACCCAACAACACCAAAACCATCACAACAGATCTCAAAGCCACATGCCCTTTTTTCTCAAACAAACCCATCTTCACAAACTCATAATACAAATTCCTAAAATCCTTTGAAACATCCGACACATGGTTGTCTTCTACATAAAACCCGGTAAAGAAATTGTCAAGATATTTCCATGCCGTACCTGGATGATATGCGATGAAGGCGTCGGTCACATCTTGTCCAGCGAGGTTCAGCAACGCTACGTCTCCTCCTGGATGCTCCTTTGCCCAGTTGGTGACGTCATACACCTTTCCCTGTATAGAGATCCACAGATCGTTAGGCTTGTCATGCTTCCGTAGCTCCGATGATGTAATGTACTTCTTCTTCATCGAGTTGTTTGTTGTCTTCTCTTCCGCCATTGACACCATTGTTGCTGAAGATGATAACAGAAACCAAAATCGGAACAAGTTTCGACCTTTTGCTCTGATCCCGATTTCTGTTATTAATATTTGAAGATTTCTTGGTTTTTCTGAACTGGGTTTTTATTAGAAAATCTTAACGGCGATCGGTGACACGAATGTCACAGCGAAGCATCTGAATTCTGAAACGAAAGTGATGGAAGGGAGAAAGCGAATCGATGCCGTTGGATGGAGACCGGTTTTGAAATGGACGGTCGATATTGATTGATAAATATAACGGGGGATTTAATAGGGTTTTGAAACTGAACGGGGTTTGAGGCGTGGCGTTGATTCGTACATACGGTGCAGATAAAGATGCTATTATCAGACGTGGCCTATCTACAGCCACTTAATACCATATCAGTATTTTTATATAAATTATTAAATAAAATCGAGGATATCTTATTCTAGAAAGTTCCAATATTTATCTACAAAATATAATTAAATTTCTGGATAAACAATGAAAATAATAATAATTCAATGTAACAATTATAAATGAGAAATAGGAAGTGGGACAGAGTATACATGCAATTTGGTTTGTATTGATATGGAATAATTTGATATCATCTAAAAATAGGTTTCTTATTAGGTTGTGATGTATTGCTAATTAAGGCAACTGTCATTTTCTAAAGGATTATTATCTTTGATACTGTGGTGCTTAAGCAAACTTAATTTAAGCGTGTTTGTTTGAACTGTATACCTTTGCATGGGAATATCCTGCTTATTATGAATGTTTTAGATGTCGGAGTCTTTTTTAATTTGATATAGAACGACGTCATTTATAAAATGCAATCAACAGATGAAACAAGTTTTCACAATTCTGCCAAAAATAACAAATTATTACAATTTCTAATTTATCTCTAATTAAATATAACGAAAAAGGTAGAGTAAGAAATCTCGAAGCGTATTAATTAATAGAAGAATTCAACGCAAAAACTAACTACGCAACACGCA
This sequence comes from Sedum album, assembly GCA_006409495.1. Lineage (NCBI taxonomy): Eukaryota > Viridiplantae > Streptophyta > Magnoliopsida > Saxifragales > Crassulaceae > Sedum > Sedum album. Next base: position 438,336 of record QZGG01000009.1, read on the forward strand.
TCCCTTTAAAAAAAAAAAAAAAAAACTACGCAACACGCTTTTCGCAGGCGTTTCGACTTCGCGAGTCTAAAAGCACGCATTTAATCTCGTTCTTCAAGACTTACGCCAATTGTCGTCGATTATCAATTGCGATCTTTTGTTGCCGGACTTGGTTGGGATTCTTCTGCTTCCAATTTTGCTGGTCGACGAGTCCGCGGCCCATCAGGTACGATTGCGTAGCTCTTTTTATGTTTCCGATTACTTAAGCTAAATGTGTTTTGGATTTCTGATTGTTGATAGGTTAAATTGTTAAAATTGTTGCCTTTGTTGTTGATTAATTACTAGTGCCGAGTAAAAATGAAACCCTAAGATTCCAAATAGTTGAAATACTGAAATTACTTTTGGGCAAGTCATGTTGCATTATATGTTATGATGTTTGGTGATTGCGGTTCGTGAAGATGTTGAGTTCTTGATTCCATTCCGTGAAGGTCACGTCATTGAATCCTGATATGTTTTGATTTTCTGGAATGCAGGTCGTTGCTCAAATGAAATTCTTTTCCTTTAGCTTACTCTTCATGGAGAGCTTCAGCTATTATCTTGTAATTATGCTGGATCTGCTGCAAAAGGGAAGAGCGGAAAGAGGTATGCGTTTCCAGTTTATTGTTTTCATATCCATACAACACTTTATATATAATAAATCATTGCACACACGTATAAGATGTTGAAGCCGGAATGATAGGATATTTTAGTATAGATATTGGGAATCTTTAGAAAGTAAAGCTTGTCATCACTCATCAGATTCCCCTAAATGAGGAATATGTACAATTGTTCAAGGCATGTATTCTTAGAATATTGTTAACTGGCTAAAAATAGAATATTGAATTAAAAGGTAGAGATTTAGGCTGTTAGGCACACCCTTCCCTTTCACTAATATAATCACCAGGTATGGTTTAATACAATAGATATTCTGACTGGTGACAATTACCTTTAAGCCTAAATATATTTTTAGGAATCCAATTCTAAAATGCGCATATATGATCAGAATCAATCCCTCTAAATGTCACACTAGTTGATGGAATAATAATATATTATAAAAGAAAAGATAAAAATGTGTATGCAAGCACATTCCTGATTTCTTTATTTCAGGTGTTTTACTTTTTTCACTCAAAATACATCTTCTTAGCTGCACTGAATATTACATCTAATTATTTCTAATACATGCCTAATGAGTCCGAAAGACAACTCTTTTACAAACTAAGATACTTCTAAGTTCTAACTATGCCCAGTCATCAAATTGTTTGCCAATGAGCAGACAGATGATAGGAATCTCTTCTCTGAAAGCTAACTAAGTCAGTTGATCCAGGAATTGATAATTGTCTGCTGGTTGCTGCTCATTCAGGCTGAAACTGACCAGTTGGAAGGCTTGTCAGTTCATATGCCTGTACTTGGACCATTATCAGCCAACCAAGGAAAGTTTGGAAGAAACTGATCTGGAAAACAACAACCTACTGGAGAACCGGAAATCTCTTCCAGGTCTTTAAAGAAATCATCAGTCATGTCCATGTTTAAAAATTTCATCACATCATCTACCAAATTAGTTCCGCTTATACCTCCTGTGTCAACAGCCATGCTTTCGATCTCTTTGCTCTCCTGTAAAACCTCATCGTCTAGGGAGCCCCCAGGTGACATGGTTGTACTAGAATTGCTGGAGGAAGGCTTGGAAGTAGGCAATTTAGATTCATCATTTGTTGTGGCTGATGGAGATGACAGTGGATTTTGGCTGCGCGTAGTGCCTGCCAGGGAGTTCTTATGGATTGGAGCCGGGTGGATGTGTTCGGCTGTGTATGTGACTATATACATGTTTGGGTCTGATCGGTTTCTCTCAACTTGTTTCCTCGCCAAACAGGCCTTTGAGCTGCTGCATTTATAGTAGCTCCTGTTGACCAAACAGGGCACAGCCTATTATAAACTTGTGAAAAATAAAGCTGAAGAATTTACTTCATCTGCTTTTGCATAGTATTCAAAACTTGCCTACCTTGGATATGGAGATCCTTTAATTGGCTTCTGACCATACTTCCTCCAAGACCAGACATCAGAAGAGAGAGCTTCAGCAGGTACATGGCATATCTTTTTCAGGTGGTTCTTCCTGATAAGTTTAGATATGAGCATCATACAAATATGAAATTAGGTGCAAGAGGGTATTTCTCAAAGTGGCAATAATAATTTTTATGATACCTTATTTTTGGCTTTTGCTTATTGGTGGCCTGGTTAAGGGTAGAAGCAGATGAAGCAGAGGGAGTACAAAATAAATGGTTCCCCTTTTCTTGTTGCTGGGTTCGTTTCTTGTACGCTTGCAGAGCTGCTAAATAAAATGAGATAGTGGGTTGAACCGATTGAGTCTGCCTAGGATCATGCAAATATGATGGTGCACAGTGTTCATGCAACTCCTCAGCTGCATCCAGGTTAGTAGAACTGAAGCCAGGATGCTTATGACCCTCTGTCTGTTTCACAACTGTGTTAGGTGATGACACAATATCACTGCTTTCTCTATGATCCACCTCAGTAATGGAAGCAGAAACATCAGTGGTGCCGATCTTGTTGAAAGTTGTGAATCCCCTAACCACAGCATGTAGATCCCAGTCTGGTTCCATGATCTGATTGAAGTTCCAATCTTGGATGTTCTCGTTTGGTTTGGCCTTTCTTCGTCTGAAAGATGACAAAATCAGAAGGCAAAAGGAGGCGCTGACTTTGGAAATCAGAGAGAGATGTAAAGTGGGAATTCAAATGGGAGTGGATCAGTACAATAATAGTCTTCTTTATTAAAATGAGAGTAAACCTTGTCATGGTAAAGATACTTATACTCTCCTTTTAAACCAAGCATATCATACAGGACTTGGCATCCATATATTTATATGCCAGCGCATATATATGTCAATATGTATTCAATATACTGGTTCAGAAAGTTAAGGAGATGATCAGATTAAAGATATTGTTGACAAATGTGCAGAGATTGGGACAGAGAGTGGTGATTTGGGCAGTATCTCGGGGTTTGATCTCTCGCTTATTTGACACTGTGCAAGCAAGCAGCAAGATGCTACTCTGTTCGGTTGACTAGTACCAATGTCAATAGTGAAAGGTGATGAATTCATATATACCCTAAGCTAAAAAGGGTCCACACTCTTTACATTCACGCACCCACTCAGTTCCACTCATCTGATACATACATTGAAAACTTTAATCAGACAACTGGCCGGGTGTGGCCACTGATGTACACTATGCCACTCACTATATGACCCTTCAGTCTATCCTCCAGATGGATGCTCCATTCTAATGCGGCACTTCCAAATTGATCAGGTACTACCGTACATTGGAGAGTAAACATGTTATTTGAAGCTGAAGTCTTTTATTATTTTTACTTGGCTTAAGTGCGGAAACTCATTTGATAAAATGTATTATGTTTTACAGGTCAGTGTATCTGATGGATAGTATTCTACGTATTTGACATGGAAGGCACCTGATTTGCTTCTTATCAATGGCTAGTTGATTTGGCATAACCAGGAGTAAGGAACCTCATAGACCAAGTTAATGATGGTTGGAAGTTGGATTGAATGATAGTGTATGCATATTGTTATGTCACCGGGCGCTGGACGTTAAAGATCCGATGATGATGGACCAAGTCAACATCCCCCATTGTTGTTTGATATAGTCATTACTAGGCAGCATGCATGTTGAGCAGAAGCAGGCCAGGTCTTGCACTTAAACTCAATAATAATAAATCTCCATTTGCCGCACTTATTAAATACGTTCTCTGTATATCAAACACTTCTTTTGCTTCAATTTAAAGCGATCAGCCACTTGAGGTGTTAGCATTGATCAAAAAATTGAATTGTCTCATGAATATTTTAAGCTCATTTATTTGGTTGCTTATGAAACATTTAGTTGAGAACGGAGACTTTTTCTTTTTATTTAGTTTTTAAAACATTATATAATCTAATCCCAATTATACATGTATGACAAGTAGGTAGGGACTGGGAGTGCATGTAAGTCAGGTCAAAATGAATTATTATATGACGTTGAAATAAACAAAGATTTTGTCTCAACTGGTAACAATACGACAACTAATTCTATTAACTCCTAATACCCAATAATCTGACTATGTAATACAATCCCATTTACCTACAGATCACCTCCAGTCCATGTCATCAATTCAATTCTTGTCCTTCTTGCTACGACAAAACCTCAGACAGAAAAAGTCAACAAATATTAGTTTATTTCATCAACTAGATGAATAACAAAACAAAGGGTTTTCACGCATTGCTTATGTCTGATTCTGAACCGTACTAACACATGAAATCAAGCTCCGAAAGCTTACATTAACTCCATTCATCTGCTACTCTCCATCCCCTGCCCACCATCCATCAAAACCAACTTCAACTACGATCCTAGTTACCATAATTAAACTCTATTTATTCGATTTACTGGCTAATCACAAAGCTCAAGACTTGTACCCAACCGTACGTGCACAGTTATTCATCAATCTCGGTAACCCAACATGACCGGCGTCAACTTTTTATATGCTATTGTCAGTCGCACGACATGCGTGAAGTCTCGAACGTCGCGCACAGCTTGCCGGTCAAAGACTCTTTGAATTGGGCCTGGCCCATAAAGTAATAATTCAATAAATTTATTATAATGCTTTTAGGACGGCTAATATAATGTCGTGTGTGGGCCCAGGGAATATAATACTTGGCCCATAATAATGAGGCCCACCAATCCACCAAAATCAAAGGATGCAGCCTTCCACACAAGCTAAGGGTCAGGTTACATCACTTATGAGTTATGACAAAATTCCAAAATGGCATTTGCTTGGGTTTTAATACTACTTTATTGAATGAAGTCAGTGAGATGTTTTTGGGGTTACATGAAAGTTAAGGTGGCAGATGAGGCGAAGTGGATGATTTGGGATCTGACTGGATTTGACTCTTTGGCTCCACTTGATGGGTTATGTTGTACGCCCTCCGTCCCATTTTGAGTGTCCCATTTGAGAACTTTCACGGTTTTTAAGAAAATTGAAAATGTGAGATAAAAGTAAGAAAGAGAATGAGTGAGATAAAAAGTATGAAAGAGAGTGTAAATGTAGAGGTAAAAAAGTTTCTATTTTAGGAAATGAGAAGATCATTGGGACATCAAAAAAGAAATGAGACACTCATAATGGGACAGAGGGAGTACCAAGTTGATGCATTTAGCCAACTTGCATTGTTGTCCCAATTTTAGATTAGTGGGAACCATTTCTCATTTTAACACAATCAACCAAATTTCATAGTAATACTATGATATGGATTGGATCAAAAGTTGCAAACAGCAATTTTAGCCGGCTAAGAATATTTTTTTGAATTTATTTCATATCGCCACAATTGACTGTAAGCAGCACTGTTATATAAAGTTGTACTAAAACGACCATATTTACATGAATGGAAAAACAAAAAACAAAAAAGATGTGAAGGCAAGGTGAAGTGTCATTCTATAATACATTGCTTTGTACAATTATCCTTTAGGCGTCTATTTTTCAATTCCGTGATCATCTCTTCCTCTCAAACTCTCCCAACAACTCTGTTACTCACACCCTTGATCTCTTAGGTACTAATGAAGGTGAGCCACTTCATCAGATAAAGTTTTCATCTTTACATATGAATATGAAATCCAAACATGGGTCTTTCTCAGAATTTGTTTTCAAATATTTGAATATTTCCAAGTCTTTTATTATGTTGTGTTTGGATTGTTTTCAGTTATTGTGCTAACTGTGTACAACAATCTTAATGATCAAATATGTTGTAGTTTGTGAATGAAGTACTTATCTTTATGCAGAAACTTGTGCTGAAAATCGATATGCCGGATGATGCGGCCAAGCGGAAGGCCTTAAAGACAGTGGCTGCTTTCCCTGGTAAGTATATATCTCTAAATGCTTTGATCAAATAACAATTCAATAATTTGCTGACAATTAATGTGATCTAATTAGCTATTTTTTATAATGTTCCTTAGGAATTGACTCAATATCAGTGGACATGAAGCAGAAAAGATTGACAATCATCGGCACGGCGGACCCCACAAAGGTGGTCAGTAGGCTCCGCAAGTACTGGACCACCGAGTTACTCATCGTCGGTCCAGCAAAGGAGCCAGAGGTCATCAAAAAGGAGGAGGTAAAAAAAGATGAACCACCAGGAAATGGAGGTGACAAGAAACCATCCGAAGATGGTGCTAAGAAAGAGAGCAATGGGAATGAGCAGGAGAAGAAGCAGGTAGTGGCAGAGGAAGGTGTTAAAAAAGTGGAAGGCGGCGGTGGAGGTGAGAAGAAAGAAGGTGATCAAGCTGTGGCAGCACCAGCCGGTGGAAAGACTAACGGAGAGGCGGCAGGTGGCGGCGGTGAGAAGAAGGTGGAGGCTGAGGATCAGAAGAAAGTGGACCCTGCAATGGAGATGGTGAGTGCATATAGAGCTTATAATCCACATATGACTAGATACTATTATGCACATAGCATGGAGGAAAACCCTAATGCATGTGTTATATGTTAATCCTTTCTCCTCCTTTTGATGATCCTTTTTCATCTGTTGTTCTTACCTACGTACCATTCAATATCTATCGTAGTTATGTGTATCACATAATCGGATTCAGATTCAGTACAACATTCACCAATTAACATACAAGTTTGATATTGTTTCGATCAAATCGATGATGTTATTGAATAAAGAAGTGATAAAGTTGATGTGACGAAATATGTTATCTCTTTGAACCACTTTAGGTTTAAGGTCTAAGAATGAAGACAAGTTACATAAAGGCTGGCGTACGATTGTAGGCCATGAATAAATCAGTGCCCTAAAATTATCATTATGCATGCATTATAATAATGACGTACGTCATTATGTACGTGTATTGGTTAAGCCCACCAACTTTATTGCCTTTTAGTTGACCCATTTAAATATTTATATTCTCACCAGGCCCAACTCTCCCACCCATTTAAGGCATAGATACTGTGCTGGGCCGACCCAGCCTCAGCTCGGCCCAACTCGGTACCCGACAAAACGTCAGCAACCGAAAACTAACCAAACTGAACATGTTTTTGCTCAAAATGGAAAAATAAATATCCAAAGCCGTGTTTGGCTTGGCTTGCCATAAACCCATCAACTTCAAATATCTTACTTTAGAAAAAGTGCTTAACTTAATCATCCTACCAAACTCAAAATCCTTAAAATATCTATCTTTCATCGAATCACTATTCACCACGTGTCCAATGTTTATAGTTAAACACTCCACATTAAAAATTGTTCTTTTCATTAGGTCAAGCCAAACAGTCCTTTGTCTCAAACGACGACCCACTTAGCAGCCGACGAGTCGCATCTTCTTATCGCTCTACGCGTTTGATCTCTTCGTTGAATCTTCTTGTTCACGCGTGTCCGCCGAGTACGTATGAATCTTTGAGACTCGTCAAATATCTCAACTTGCCTCCACTTAGTTACTATATAGGGTTTTCTAGGAGTTCGATTTCATTAGATTTTTTGATTGAAGAATTTTAGCAGCTGGTTTGTGAAAAGGGTTTATTGATTTCCGAGCTGACTCATACGACAACAAAGGTTAGTCATTTGTTTGATTTGTCGTGTGTTTTTTGTAGTTTTGTTCAGTTATGATCTTGTTTTTGTTTTTGAATTGTTTTTGAAATTGTTATAGCGATTTATGCTTGAAGAATTTGTAAGTTTTAGCTGCTAATTTGAGGTCTCGAGTTGATTTGTTCTGATTAAAATCCCGAATCTTGATATGATTCGGAAGTGTTTGTGTCATGAACTGATAATTGGGTTCATATTTTTTTTGCAGTTAACAGAAAAGATGAGCACTTCGCAAGGTCTGCACCCGAGCCTGTTCCACTTTGATAGTACTTCCCGCATGATGTTACCGAAAGGGTTTTCTTACATGTCTCCACGGCTACTTGGGTTACTGAACTCATTTGAGGAGAAATTGGCTTACAGCTTAAAGAAACTTATGGAGTTTTCTGAAGATAATATTTTGAGTTTGTCATGGATGAAGCTCGCGATGGAGTCCCTGTGTGAAACTCATGTGGATATCAAGACTCTTATAGTGGATCTTGAGCTTCCTGTTTCCAACTGGGATGATGAGTGGACTGATATTTATTTAAACAATAGCGTGAAGTTACTCGACCTCTGCAATGTGTTTAGCTCTGAGATCTCACGTCTTAGCCAAGGGCATCTTATGCTACAGTGTGCTTTGCAAAATTTGGATTCCTACGCAGCAAATAATGCAAGGGTTCATCAATCTCTTTCAAGATGGAAACAGCATATTAGTAAGAAAAATCCAAGAGTAGAGAACTGCGCGGCCATTTTGGATAGCATTGTTGCATCACTGAACTTACCAAGGATCAAGAACTCTACCAAAGGGAAGGTTTTGATGCGAGCAATGTACGGAGTTAAGGTGAAGACACTGTTCATTAGCGGAATCTTTGCAGCGGCTTTCTCCGGTTCTCCAAAGAAGCTGGTTGACCTTCATGTTCCGGAGGCCTTAGCTTGGTCAGATACCTTTACAAGATTACAGTTTTTAGTAAATGGAGAAATCAGGATCCACTTCTCAGACAAAGAAGCCACCAACCTGTTGAAAGAGCTTGCAGCAGTAGACACGACCATCACAAATCTACTCAGCATGAGCCAAGATGACAACATTCCAGTCAAATCACTAGCCTTGGAATCTGCCACTTCAGAGCTGACAAAGGCAGCAGAAAAATTATCTCATGGACTCCATATATTATCCTCAGAGGTCAACAAATTCTTCCGGATAGTCCTTACAGGCCGTGACACTTTGCTTTGTAGTCTCAGGTCTAACAACACTCTCCCAACCTCACCAAAAAAGAAACACTGGGTCACTGTCAATTAAAGTACCCTTCGACTTCTCCTGATCATGTTTATACCGGCACACAGGCACAACAAATAGTTCATTAGCTTCGCGCTGTTTATGTGTATCATCTTATAATATAATCTGCCTGTCAGTCTGTTTGTAATGAAAAGCAGTCCTTGTTCCTCGATTCTTTTTAGCTTTACTAGTTTGAAAAGAGCTAATGTTGTCAATGTTGTAAATTTAAAGTTGCTACACGTTTGGAGACTTGAAATACTCTTCCAGCAGGATATAACTCGACACGTTTCATATTGTCGTCCGTCCCTTTGTCCCGACCTCTTTTTTGTATGTATGCTTACAAGTCGTAGGTAGTACATTTGTTCTTTTCCTAAAGTCAGGTTGTTTTTGGCTTTCAATACTTTGTGGTATAACTAATAACTCTTATCTCCTTCGCAGATTGATGAGGATGATTATCCTCTGCAAGATGCAAAGTGAAGAAAAGTAGACGAAGATGGATGCTGTTTCTGATTCTCATTCGTATGCTGTCCAGAGTCGAATCAGGGTGGCTAGAGTAATCATCAAGATCATTGTACTGGCTATTTGGGTTTTGTATATCATCATATGGGCAGTGACGCCTACTAAATTTTACGGTAACAGCTGGTGGCATGTGATCATGGAGAAGACTAATACAATCTACTTTAGGGATCAAGGTTTGATCACCTAAGCTTTGTATAGTGTTGGATTGCATGTACCAGTATAACATGTGTGTTCTATAACGTTAATTCTATTTCATCATGTTTGTAGGAATGGCGATTTTGATTTACACTGTCCCAGTTTTGCTGGTTGCGGTCTTGGGCTGTGTATATTTACATCTTGGCACTAGAATTAATCTCAGTAGATTGCAACAGCATAACAAAAGGTAGTTTTTCATGGAGTGTGAAAGATTGAGTTGGATGTGCTTTGGGTTTCAATTCCACATTTCATAACATTAATGATAATTTCGTTGCAGGTATGGGAACAGAAAGTTTCTTACTTGGTGGAAGAGGCTATGTTTAACGAAGGGTTCACTAGGGATTGTAACGCGGACAGAGGTTGCTTTTCTGGCCATGTTTATCATTCTGTTGGTATATTCGTTCTTGAATTACGTCCACAGAGACATGGACTGGATCCATTCAGTGAAACCAGATGTAATGAAAAGGTATGCACATACTTTAGTATATAGAGTTCACAAGTTTGATTTCTTAACATTAATTTGTTTCTGATCTGGTGCAAGTTCAGGTCATTAGTTGTCTTGGAGTTGGTAGCTCTATTGGCAGGACTAGTTGGAAACATTTGCCTAGCTTTTATGTTCTTTCCGGTTACTAGAGGCTCTTCAATCCTTCCTTTGTTTGGACTAAGTTACGAGTCAAGTATCAGGTACCACATTTGGATCAGCCACATTTCCATGGTCTTGTTCACTGCACATGGAGCTCTCTACGTCTTGTTTTGGGCCCTCACAAGCGACTTGAAGCAGGTTCGTTCGTTGGAATTATTACCCAATGACCTTGTGCATATAAATCCAGTGACATATTACCAAACTTTTCTTAGCCACAGGAATTAGAATCAGTTGATTCCCTTGTTTGTATTCTTGTTAATTTATAGATCCAGTGACATATTATCATTTTGCTTACTTGTATCAATAAATGCTAATGCCCGAAAATGGAACTTACTTATACATTCAAACATTTTACTAGGTTAGACTCGTTTTACTAGGAAAAACGAAGATTTAGAGTTTAGATCAGCTCCTATTTTTTGCAAACTTGTTTGATTCTGTGTGTCTGTGTGTTCGTGTGTTCAGATGTTGGAATGGGACGAACATGGTATATCAAATGTGGCAGGAGAGGTTTCACTGATGGCAGGAATTGTGATATGGCTTACAACATTCCCCAAGATTCGAAAAAACATGTTTGAGCTCTTCTTTTACACCCACCACCTTTACATCATTTTCATTGTATTCTTCATGCTCCATCTTGGACTCTATTTCACCTGCATGATGCTGCCTGGCTTTTACCTCTTCGTACTTGATCGGTACTTGAGACTTCTTCAGTCCCAACAGTGTGTTAAACTGATATCAGCCCGAATTCTTCCAAACAAATTTGTAGAGCTTAACTTCGCCAAGAGTCGAGGTATCAGTCACCACCTCAGTTATCAAACCATAATGTGTTATTTCTCGAGTGGTTCAAAATATCTACGTATGATGCAATATGTTTTACTTTGATCGATCAGGATTGAAGTATCTGCCCACGAGTTTTATGTTTGTAAACGTACCTAGCATCTCGAGGTTGCAATGGCATCCATTCACCATCTGTTCAAATAGCGATTTGGAACTTGATAGCATGAGTGTGCTGATCAAAAGCGAAGGGAGTTGGTCTACGAAGCTTCACCATATATTATCCGCTCATCCTTCAGTCGAGCATCTTCGTGTTTCAGTCGAAGGGCCATATGGACCGGCATCAAATCATTTCCTAAGGTATGATACTATTGTGATGGTAAGCGGAGGAAGTGGAATTGCTCCATTCATATCGATCATCCGAGGCCTTATACATGAACATGGGAGCTCAAATGCATTAAAGTCTCAAAGGGTAATATTGGTTTCTGCGTTCAAATGCTCAACAGACCTGATTTTGTTGGATGTAATCCTCCCTTTGTCAGCACTATCATCCTCTACATTACTATCCAATCTCGACATTCGGATTGAAGCTTATGTGACAAGGGAGCACGAGCCATCTAAAAGCTCAGAGGCCATATCAACGATATGGTTCAAGACCAAGAACTCAGATGCACTTATTTCACCAACTTTAGGGCCAAACAGCTGGCTCTGGCTTGCAATGATCATCTCAGCCTCATTCGCCATTTCACTGGTGTTGATCTCCCTTGCAACTATTCACTTCATATACCCGGTTGACAAAAACACAGATCGAATATACTCAATATCCTTAAAGACCATGATAAACATCATATGTTTCCTTGTCAGCATTGTTGTATCAGCTACTGCAGCTTTCATGTGGAACAAGAGACATAAGGCCAAAGAAGCTCACCAAATGGACAACATCATGGTACCTTCCGCTAACCTTGAATTGGAAAGCTTGCCTGGAATAACCCTATCCCAGGTCACCAATGTGCACTACGGAGTTAGACCCGATTTCAGAAGTAAGTTTCATCAAATACGACATGACATTGTCTCAACCGGTACTCTTGATATCACTTATGTGAACTAACACATTCCTGAAATGAATTTCTTTCAGAGATTTTAAATGAGTGTGGAGGATCCTGTACAGGAGTTCTCGTCTGCGGCCCTAAGGGGATGCAGAGCGATGTGGCGAGCATCTGTATGTCTAGTTCAAAGGACAATGTACATTTCGAGTCAATCAGCTTCAGCTGGTGATCAAATTAGAGTAAACAGAGGAACATCTAGATGCATGGACACCAATATTGCACGACAACATTTGACTACAATTACTCTATTTACTTTTCATGGTATGGAACAGTTTAAAATGATGCAAGGATTCCCAATAAAGTGTAACTTAATTATAATTACAGGGAGGAAATGTAAATAGTAAAAGGACTTATATGAAATTATCTGTTAATTGGGGTAGATTATGTAATTAACAGAAAATCCAAATTGAAACTTTTGACTCTAATTTCGAAAGCTAATTTTCGTTACTTTTTTATTTATTTTAATCAAACAAATTGCAACCTGATTCCGATAAAACATTCTACGGCGTCAGCTTAATTCTTATTCTGATGCTGTTTAGAATAATCAATCATACAAAATTCGACATGGGTTTTGGCTGCAAAGTCCAAAGTTTGCATCTTTACTTGTCGGTTGTGTTATTGGTTTACTGTGTTTCTGGGGTTTTAAATGTGCGAGGAGATGATTGGAATTCGATGGAGTCATTGTCGACGACTGTGTCGAGTGTTAGATATTCGAAGACTGAGCTGGATCCATATGAATGGAGCTATATCAGAGGTATTGTGTTTGATGATTTAGTATGTTGGATTTTGATTAAAGGTTTAGTTTTTGGATTTTGATGTTGGGGTTTAGAATGGATATGTTTATGTGATTGATTTTAGAATGGATGCCAATAGTCTGTGTGGATTTTGATTGGTTTGAGCTATTGCAGTTGATTTGCCGGCGTGGTTTTCGTCAGTGACTATTGGGATACAGTCTGATGCTGACTATGTAAGTGATTAGCTTTCGGGCTTTTGGAAACTGAAAGCTTTTTCCCATCGATCTTCTTTTTCGTTTGATGTTGTTTGGGGTTTAAAGGATGGCGGTGTACTGAACATGGGAATGCCAATGGTATGTTTTCGAGATGGAAGTCTCCCGTTGCCAGATGCGTCCGACAATGCTTTCAAAGGTTTGGTTACTTTGAAATCTTTGTTAAACCCATGTTAATAAAGTTTACTCATTCTGGTATGACTTGTTGAAGTTCTTAGACCAACTTGATATTCAGTTGATGTAATAAAGCCTATTGTTTTTTATTATTTGCAGCGGCCAGTAGCTTCACAAATAGTTCGTCAACTCAAATTTCAAGTATCGTTAGTTTGGAAAAATGTGCTGCCCTGGAGAGAAATATGACCATCAAATTGACAAATGAACAGGTCACTCGATTAAATTTTAGTTAATACAAAGTTTTTTATCTAACCTCTCCATACATGTATGATGCATGTTATTGCTCTCAGTTCTCAACTCAAGCTTTGCTTTGTTTATCTAAATCTCAGTTCTGTTAAACTTTCAGATTTCTCCTGGGGTTCTGTATATAGGCTTATTTAATGGGATTGGATATCTGAGGATGCAGTCGAAAATGGTTTGTTTCCCTTTCGTATGATGATACTTTTTAAATGCTTGGCTGTACTCTTGCTAAATGTTTCAAGTTTCAACTGATGGTGCTGGACTGCAGATAAATCGGGGTTCGACTTTGACTTATACTGCTGTGGTTACCATTGAGGAATGTCTGTCTTCAACGAAATGGGGACCACACTGCAATGAAACGATTAACCCTCTTTCATGTGCACTGTCCCATACCAACAATTCAGCACTTTTTTGCGGCAATGCGTTTGGGCATTCTTGCCACGAGGAAAATGAACCAAAAATGTACTTTCTTGATGTTTTGGATGTGTCAGAGCAATTCAGTATCTCCATAAAAGATTTTGAAATTCGTGAAGCATCTTCAACAAATAATGGTGAACGATTCAGGAATAACTCTTGTATCCTATGCGAGACATGATGCTATGCCTTTAAAAATCTATACGATTTCTCTGCTAACCTAAGCAGCGGCCCTTTAATTGTAAGCACTCCAAAGGTTGGGCGATGGTTTATAAGCATTATCCCTGTAAGATCAAGTGATGCTAAAAATGAAAGTTTAAAAGCTTGTTATTCCCTCGAGGGCCAGCTTCAACAGTGTCCTCAAGGGAAAGCTGGATTAAATTGCACGTCTGGGAGATTTACTCTTCAGGTTAGTTCAATGTTTAGGAAAGTGTATAACACTATAACTGTCTGCTGTATTCTAGTGTGACGCATGGGAAGGCTTTTAAAGTCTTTTTGCTGATTGAGATCATGTTCTGTGTGTAGAGATTCATTCACAACAGCCCATCATCAAACTCTGAATCTTACTACTTGCCTCTTGATGGAAGCGTTCAATTCGGCGCCATGGATTTTAGTCTTCAGTCGCTACAAGTAAACACATCTGCTGAGGAAACTGATCCAAGTTGGACTTATTTTCTAATGGACATCCCTAAAGGTGCAGCTGGCAAAAATATTCAGGTCAAGCTCAAGTCGGATAAAAACATAAATTATGAGATATACTCTCGTTATGGTGGATTGCCGAGTTTGCAGAACTGGGACTACTTTTATGCAAACAGTTCTAGCAACAGTGATGGAGCCCCATTTTTTAAGCTGTATAATGCTAGTCAAGATTTGGTTCGTTTTTACATATTGTATGCTAGAGAAGGAACATGGACATTTGGTTTAAGGAATCTGACTAAGACCAACAGTGCTCCACAAAGCATGATACGGATGTCTGTAACACTTGACCGCTGCCCAAGTGGATGCTCCAATGGTGGATCTTGCAAAACTGTCTTAGACTCTACCGGATTGACATTATACAGGTATACACTATAACCCGCCGTTCTCTTTTTTGATGATAATAATTTCTAAGCAATAGGAATATGATTTGTTATTTCCACTGAGTGGTAAATTCATATTTTTGATCTGTCAAAATGACGAAAACTTCTGTGATGTCTTTTAGATTCTCCTTATTCAACTTTGACGTTTCTGACAAACTCATTATTTATTTTATCAGCTATTGTAGATGTGATAGAAATCATGGAGGATTTGATTGTAGTGTCGTATTAGTGACACCCAAAGGTAAGGTATTGCAGTATACAAGTTTTGTGAACGTCCCACAGTCATCTAAGTATACAGTTGGATGTCTCTACAGGACACTTTTGGCAATCTTTTCTGCTCATTTCATCCAATGCTGCAGCTCTTCTTCCAGCTTTCTGGGCCTTTTACCAAAGGGTAAGTGACATTTGTTCCGTTTGGACTGTTTTTTCTTTAGTTTGTTCTGATTTTAAATGACTCTTCAAATCGTCAAAAACAGACACTCATGTGCAGTAACAATACATAAATGCGGATCATTTCAGGGATCTCTCTAAAGTCTAACTTATGATTTTTGTCCAGTCATTAGCGGAATGGTTTCTGTTTATGGCAAGTGGGATCTCAAGTGCACTTTATCATGCATGTGATGTTCAAACATACTGCGTATTAAATTTTAATGTCTTGCAGGTAATGCGATCATTCTTTCTACAATTTTCATAACTGTACATAATTTTGTTTATGTTACGATTTGTATGTTTATACTATTTGATTAGTTGATTGTTTCTATTGCAAACGGTTCAGTTTATGGACTTCTGGCTCTCTTTCATGGCCGTTGTGAGCACATTCATCTACTTAACTACAATATCCGAATCGCTGAAGAGGACTATTCTGACAGCTTTGTGGATCCTCACTGCTCTGATGGCTATTACCGGCGCTACCAGGTACAAATTAATGAAATCGCAATTTCAATTTCAGCTGGGTTAAAAGCTATGTAACTTCAAATGTTTAACTTTATTGTGTGTTGTTATGAATTCCACAGGGCATCAAATCTCACACTTATAATGGTCATTGGGATAGTGGGTCTCCTAATCGGCTGGGCAGTTGAATTAACAGCTAAATATAGAATGCGCAATTTATCATTCAATTTCTCTCCGCGTACGATTTGCAAGTAAATATCTATCCTTTTCACTGCAATTTCTGTGAGAAATTTGATAGGTGTGGATAGCTGATTTATTCAACAGTTGGCAGGATATTAAGGTCTGGATGAGGAATTTTTTCAAGGCTATATTTAAACGTTATCGATGGCAATTTTTGCTGGCTGGTTCAATCGCTTTTTCTTTGGCTGCAACAAGTTGGACACTTGAATCGTCACAAACTTATTGGATCTGGCACAGGTAACTTCCAAAACTCACCATATTACTGTGAATGCAGTTTTGATGCTATTATATCTTATACGGTTTTTCCTGAAACAATTTGCAGTATGTGGCATGTCAGCATATTTACGTCATCCTTCTTCTTCATGTGCTCAAAAGTAAATATCCATAGAAATGAAGAGCCTCCTGCTGTAAGTTATGAATTGCAACAACAAGATTCAAGTCCTAGAAGTCAACTATAGTATTTCCGAATCTCAGCTTATTTATACCGGTTTGGCATAGAAAAAAGAAAGCCATTTACAGCGTATAGTAACTACATACCCGTAAAGTCGATTTGAATTGTATATATGTCCATCTCGAACTGTTTTACTCATAAATAAGATAATTTTTTCGAAAATTTAAAATACCTGTTGTTTGTTCAGTTCTGCATTATGCATTATAGAATAAAAACATGGTTTCTGGCTTTCTGCCTTTTCATATGAGTTTGTTAATATTGTCGGATTTTCCGTTAGGTCGTTAGTTGTTGTAACTACAATGTTTGGAGGCCTTTTCTCATTTGTAATGGGCCGGCCCAAGAACTACCACAAGTCTACAACAACCTCCTTCCACACTTTCCCGCCATTTTCACTCAGATTGAAAACCCTAGCGATTCATCGATCCACACAACAACCGTACACGCGGCGATTCACTCCGAGTAAGTCCTCTGTTTCCGATTGCTAAAGTTCTGTTTTGGTCGTTGAATTTATCGGAGTATAATTTATTTTGGCTGTGAATGGATACGCGAAAGAGTCCCAGAAGGATTTCTGCGTGCTCGAAGAATCAGTCAGATGCGGTGGTAGTGGAGAATTTGACATTGACATTGAACGATCTTGTGTTTGGGGAAGAGTCTATTACTTTAGATGAGTTGATTACAAGTTTGCCTGGTAGGCGTTTGCAGATTGTTGAGTTATTGAGTTTGATTGGTCCTTTGAATTCACCTATGCTGCCGTTGTTTGTTTATGGAGGTCCGTCTACTGGGAAAACAAGTGCTGTTTTGCAAGTGTTTAAGCATCTTAAGAGGCCGTTTGTTTATTTGAGTTGTAGGACGTGTTATAGTCCGAGGATTTTGTTTGAATCTGTTTTGAATCAGCTTATGTTTCATACGAGGAGTAAGGTTAATGGATATTCAAATGTTAAGAGATGTGAGAAGCCTTCTGATTTTGTGAATTTTTTGAAAGAAGCGTTGGTGAATGTTGTGAGGGATTTGAAAGGGGATTTGTGTAAAAAGGGGTTGAAGAAGTTGGGGAAGAATGTTAATGGAAGCATGGTTTATTTAGTATTTGACAATTTGGAACTTGTGAGAAATTGGGATAAGAGTTCGAATATGCTGCCACTTCTATTCATGTTGTATGATATACTAAATACGACTGAAGTTGGTGTGATCTTTATCAGTAACACATCATTGGACACTTATTATTCAAACACTGGCTCGATGGATCCGTTCCCTTTACACTTTCCAGACTACTCTGAAGAGGACCTTCGAGCAATCTTCTTGAAAAATCAGGAGAACAAAAAACTTTATTCATCATTTCTCGGGTAAGATTGGTATGTTCTGATTTTATGTTAGCAAAATCATCACCATTTTTTGTGCATTTTTCTGATTCTTATTTGTTTACCATCTGTTTGAAACAGCATTGTGCTCAAACCATTTTCTAGAGTTACAAGACGTATTGATGAATTGTCCAAAGCATTTTCGCCTTTGTACAAGAAGTACTGTGAACCATTAAAGGATTTGAATGCTGCCCTCAGTGAGGAATTGAAAAGGAAGCTTTTTACTCATCTACAACCTCATATATCATCGTCTCTGAATGAAGTGTTCCACATACCTAATTATAATTTAGGAAATTCTAGCATGGATAAAGGGAAAATTAGACGCAAGAACAGTACTAGAAGGATAGGGGCTTTGGAACCTTTAGATGAGATTGATTTTCATATGTCTCTTTCTGCAAAATATCTACTTATCTCAGCCTTCCTTGCATCAAGAAATCCAGCAACCCTAGATGCTTCCTTATTTGATTCAACAGGAGGCATGGATGGTCGCAAGAAGAGAAGAAAGTAAGTTTTTAGTGGGATTATGAAATTCTTAACTTCTGCATTGGGTTAAGTTTAATTTATCAGTGTCAGTTATATATCTGCTTACCATGGTCTTGTGTTCTTTGAAGGATCAAAGGATATGATTTTTATTTTTCTTAGTCGACTATTGCTTGTTAGCTGGACGATGCTCATGATATATTGTTACAAGACTCTTAACTTTTTTTTCTCTCAGAGTAAACCTTCCCATTTTATCTGAAAAATGTGGTAAATTCATAAATTGCATAATAGTATAGTAAATTGATTTTGGCCTTCAGTTTAATTAAATGAATTTACACATTTCCCCTTCTTTTTGGATAAAAAACTTTACTGAATTCCTTCTTGCGTGCCATTTTTTCAGGATGTCTGAGAAAACGAAGGAGATGAAAGAGAATGCTGAACAGGAACTTCTTCTAAAAGGGCCGGGTACTTTTCCGTTGGAAAGGTTGTTAGCTATATTTCAGTGCATCACATCTATGAGTGAAGATTCGGTTGATGAAGATCAGGGTGAAAATAGTGGACTAGAAATGGAAGGTGGAGATTGTAAACTTATGTCTGATGTCCTCTTGCAACTATCAAGCCTCTGTAATGCTAATTTCATCAGTAAAGGAAGCAGTTGTCCTCTTGATAATTCCACCCGTTACAGATCACTTGTTTCCGAAGAAATTGCTTTAAAGGTATCATCAAATTGCATGTTAACTCCACTGCTTTATCATACTCTCTACTTAGATTTGTTCGGCTCATGTGAAAATATTTGGAATTCTTATTTGCAGGTGGCAAGGAGTTTGAATTTTCCCCTATCAAAGTACCTTTATAGACGATAGTCAGATCTTTTCCTTAGATCATCAGAAAGGATTTTGCTCGGTACACAATTCATTTTCAGTCCAAGATGATGTTCAGTGCATATTTTTTGATAATGTATTGAATAGGCAACTGTTGTTCACATGAGAAGTTGAAGTAGGCTGTCAGTAGAGTGTCGAATAGTGTATTATTGTAAAAAATGCTGCTAATGTCAATGGCTTTTTTTGATAAATTAATCAGTTGAAAATGCCATCTGGAAGCACAAAGAGATATTAAGCATTACGGTTACTGATCTTGTTAGTTGGCGGCAGATATGACTTTAAAAGTCTATGACATATTCAAATTTAATCAATAAGAATTCCAGAGTACACCTGAAAATGCCATTTCAGAGAAGAGATATACTATGTAATGAATACGAGACATGGTTGGCTGGTTGATGTGCCTATGCCTTCTTTGCTGAGTTTATTGACTCCACCTTCCCGTCATTTCCTCCCAACAGAAGATACTTGTCCTTCCTAGTCAGCCCCGTGCACTCAAACCCGAGAGCCTCTCCGAGTATCTTCTGCACGTGGTTCGCTACTTCGAACGATGACTTCCCTCCGGCCTTCACAGTCATATCTTCAGGAAGTTTTTCCAAGAATGTGATTTCATATTTCGGCCTTGGGTTCATGAAGTAGAAATAAGGATCCCAGAATTTCACCCCACGGACTGTTGTTCCGTAAAACATGTTCTGCTCCACGTTTATTGTTACTGGCACGATCCTGTCGCTAAGTTCTGCAAACAAGGCGCTGAACCTTAGCAAGAATGGCTCACGGCAAGTAGTTCCTTCTGGACATACAACAAGATCACCCTTCTGGAGGATGGATGAGATCATAGCTGCATCTGCTGCACGATCACGAGTCAGTGCAACAGCAGGGATTGGAGATATCAACCTAGACAACCAGCTGACACTGTAAGTCACACAAGTTACTTTTCGGCCAAGAGCAATGGCTATGACAATTGGGTCCAATGCAGTACGATGGTTGCAGACATAGAGATTTCCCGGAGAACCCGGTGAAGGGGCTGGAGGCGGGTTGCCACGGATGATAAGGTTGATTCCAAGAGCACGATACGTGTAGCGGACAATGCGTTCAGGGAGAGGCAGGTTAAAGTAGACACGGATCAATGATAGAACAAATCCAAATGGGAGCCATATGTAAGTTACAAGAGCATTCAATGGAGTTGGACGTTGGACAAATCGGCCATCATGGAAAATAATCCTGGTTTTCAGTTGATCAACTGGGACTGCACTCATGTCCTTGCTTTTATGCACCATGTAGCCCTCCTGTTAGAAAATCAAATACACCCATTTCATGACTCTAATCAGCTCAAGCCTTATTTCACAACATTAATACATGAGCCTAAAATTAAGAATTCTAAACTTTAAAGGCTAATCACATTAGAGTAAATAGACGTATTGAATATGCAGGACACTAAGATTAAAAGAAGCACATGGCCAGGGACCAAGTGTCAACATTAGCTGCCAGTTTATAGTTGGGAATTTTAAAGGCAATTGGGTCCCATTAACATTAATATCATCATCTACATCTCTTCCCAACCATTTACTCCCTAATCAACTGCAATGTAGGTGTATCATTAAATGCCATTTTCTTATTAATGTGTCATTATTGGTACTCAATCTCAAAAATGGGGCATCATATCATTTGAAGAAATGTGAGCATTATTGATGTCCATTTCCATTAACATGTTCAGATCTCAATCTTCAAAACTCTAAAAACTAATGACTAGTAGTAGTATAAACATCACATTCACAGTCAGCAATCAGCATTAGGCAGTAAATGAACATGTTGAAAAACTACAAAAAGAGTTGGCAAGAAGTCACTACTGACCTTGCAAATAGACATGAAGTCATGATCAGTTTCGCGATCTCCGATTCCGATATCAGGCACATCCTCACCAAACTCTTTCATAATAGCTAACTTCTTCCATTTTCCAACAAGAACTCCAGGCTTTGTGACAAACCCAGTTGCCCTCTTTGTCTTAGGATTCACCTCAATCTCAGTCCCTAACACCTTATCACCTCCCAAAAAGTCCTTCACAAATGGCTCCACCATCTGCACTGGATTCGCCGTAACCACCACCTTCCTTCCACACTTCTCGAATACTTCCCAACTCTCCTTCCTCACATCCGCCGCGTAAAACCTAACACACAATACAATTTTCCACATCAAACTCAATTCACACCTAACTGACCGATTCATGAAATTAGTAATAAGTTGCGCAATTCAACAAAATCTATACACAAATTTTGAAATTCAAAAACTAATTAATGAAGCTGAAGATACCTGGGGAGGACGGCACGGGAGGCGAGCTCTATATCACGAATTTTCAATCCGGCATAAGAGATGTAAATGAGCATCTTAATAGCTGCCGCTTCAGAAATAAACACGTAAGTGATGGCGATGAGCGGGAAGGCTAATAGTAGAACGAGGCCGCGAAAGAGGCTGCCGGCTTCAACAGCTACAAGCATAAAGTAAGGGAATGAACTGCTTGATCTAAGCAGAGTTCCATCCAAATCCGCAGCTATGGATTTCTTCTCCAACGATCTGGAGACATCGCACTTCACGATCGACGGAAACGCCGTCGTTTTTCGATCCGTTGCGCTCTTTGGCGACATTTTTTAGGGAGAAGATTAGGATTTGGTAATGGAGGGAATGAGAGGGTTTGGGTAGGTTTTAAATGACGAAGTTGACATGCGAAATGACGATTTTGCCCCTAATGTCCGGTTTGAAGAATTTTGTGCTGCTTTACTTGGTGGGTAATTTTATTTTTTAAATTTATTCCTACGTCAATAATATACATCGGGAGGACTTGAATCATCAACTTGTGACTTTACAGAAACTATTGCTGACCATTAGACCGTACCTTGTGCACGGTGAGTATTATGGTTGGATTTCATTCCAATAAATAAACTCCAAATATATTTAAAGCTTTAAATATTTAGCTGATAGTTATTTAAAGCCTACTGTAATAGGAAAATATTGTTGAACGTTGCAATTGTTTTAATTTAATTTAAGAAATTAACTTTAGTTTTTCTTGTTGTTGGTTGGCAACCAACTGTTATATAGAATATAGGTTTGGATTTTTAACATTAAATTAAATTTATTTCATTAAATGTTGTCACTGTTAGATGGTTGTTGGATTCAACCATGTTGTTGTCCATGATCAATGTTGTAGTCTTATTGACTTTACTACACCTTAAATTGAAATCTTGTTTTTTCGTAACATTAATTTGCTGCATAATTTTGGTATGTATTTAATGCTTGACCTACTTTCAGAAACCTAAAGCAAACAATTAAATGTTACATTCTCAATCAACATAATTGATCATATCAAATTGAATATTTAAATAATTATTACCATTGTTTTCATTTAATAATTAATTTATACAATATTTTAATTGCACTATGGACTTCTTAGGTGAGTGGTTGCAACCTTCACCAAAAGTCCAGAACTGTTCACCGTCTTTCAAAACGGATGAACCACACTAACCGTTACTTTCCAGAAACGTTCAACAACCAACCGCAACTCAGACATGGGCCTTGGGCTTCTATAAGATTTAGCCTATTGAGAATTCGGCCCATTAAGAAGTCGGCCCATGAGAACTCGGCCCATATTCGAGTCGGGTCACGTGTCGGATGCGCTAACATTGAAAATCGAAGGATAAAGACGCTGCGAATAGGAGTTGAAGAGAGCCACGAACGTTGCAAATCACCGGAGATTCGAATCGGCGGCGATCGGAGGTTTTAATTGATTTCGGATGCTTTAAATTTGTAGGTATGAATTTTGTGTCTTCATTTTTAGCTTAGAGGCTTTGGCGTGTCGGAAGCCTGTAATTTTTATGGATTATCGGTAGAGTTTATGCGATGGTGGTTCACCTGCCACTGTCTAATCTGAATTTAGTTTGAGCATTTCTTGCTACGGAATCTCTTGATAGAGAAGTAGAAGTTATTATGGAATTTGTGTTTATTGTTTTTGAATGTTGTGATAGGATTGCGTGTATATAAAGTTCGATTTGGTATTAAAGGTCCTTTTGGATTTTGGTTAAGTTTTGGAAGGTGTGCCGCAAAAATTAGGGTGGTTTTTGAGAGGTTTATTGATATGCAAATTAACTGAGTTGGCTAATTACGTATTTGCGAGCTAGTTGTTAGTTGTTATTTGTCATTTAGATGCAGTATGTGTGTATGCAGTCGTTACACAGTTATTTGGAGTGTTATACAGGCTGTTTTAAACGATCATCTATGGAGATACTGAATGCTTACTTTCCTTGCCTCGCCGTATGCAAAAGATGAGCATGATTATGATTTAGTAATTCCTTTCAGAACGTAAAGGCATGTGTGTACACATAACTATGAGAAATCCAAAATGGTGCCAGATAGGATGTTCGCAAAAAAGCTGAAAAAGGTTATGATTTGTAATTCCTTTGAGAATGTAGAGGCATGTGTGTACACACAACTACCTCAAGACACCCAAAATGGTCCCTAAGATAGCACAATTAGTGAAAAAAGGAAGACTATGCTTTTTTGCTTGAATTTTCACACCCTGTACGTACAAACTGTAGAGACATCATTATCGAGACAAATGTATGGAGTGTATTCATTGTTTTCCTTTCTTCAGATAAACTGAGTACTGCTTAGTGCTTACGTGACTCCTCTAATGGTCCATATGAGCTTTGCCTTTCATATCTAATCCAATAAAAACGCAGATCAGATCATGGTTCATTAAATATGTTGATTTCTTTTTCTATGCAGGTATCACTGAGAAAGACCCAATGATTTGACGGTTAAAAGGTTTTGATCGTAATTATATAACAGAAACGGTATCAATCTTGCGATCTGATTCTTGGACTGGCTGCTTGAAATTATTTTTCTATCAAGTAGAAAAGACAATTTGTCAAATGTCAGAGGCCGACATGACTGAAATAAAGCCTGAGGTGAGCTGTTTTTGGACGAAGTTAGCGTATGACTAGTGATACTGGTTTTCAAATCCTCAACGCAGGCTGTATAAGTGACCTCTAGTTCTTTTTTCTGAGTCTTTTCAGTTTTGGATCTTGTGGTTATCTCTATTAGTCGAACAGAATCGGATTTTTATGATGATAGGCCAGAACCAGATTTTAATTCCAGTATCTAGGGCAGTACAGTTGCATCAGCACTTAAGTTGGCAGTTTTATCTCCGTCCAGTTTGCAGGGATTGGTGCATGGATCTTAACTCTTGGAAAGATACATATGTCACTTAAACTATTGATAGCATCTCTGAATCATGATTCAACAAGGAGTTTCCTTTTGGGATCTGAAATCTTTTTGCTCTTTCAGTTTTTTGTTAGATAAGTATGTATGTTAGTTTTGTGGGATTTGGAAAACAGTTTATTCATGGCTTGAAAGTTCTTTGATTAATTTTTGGATCATGATATCAAGACTGATATGATAGCTATATGATTGTCGTGAAAGAAATTGACCATCTAGTATCTCGGAATAGATTTCACAGTTCTGCTAGTTGATAATCTGACAAATGGACAATATTGTTTATTTTTTCCCATGTATGTAGCATATGTCAAAGCTCTCTGCTTTTCTAATGTGATATGTTTGCTCATCTGCAACATTGCATATCTATCTCAAGCTAAAATCTTTTTTTTTTGCAAATTTTCAGAGTATGAAATCCTATTTATGGCTAAAAACTGCTGATGATTCTATTCAACAAGTGGAGCAAGAGGTTGCAATGTTTTGCCCTATGATATGTCAGGAAGTCATAACAAAAGGCATGGGCTCGTCAAAAACCTACCCTATATCTCTTCCTCCAAGAGTCACTCCTGCAATGTTGAGCTTGATTCTTGATTATTGTCGGTTTCATCAGGCACCAGGCCGCTCTAATAAGGTTTTTCAGATTATTACTTTTATCATGTCTTGATGGTACTAATAACTTTGGTGATGTAATCAATAAACAATTCTCGTAAATTAATATTTTGATTCACAGTACAGTATAATCGCAATTTGATTTTGAGTCGTGTCATTACTGTGTGTAGGAGCGAAAGTCATTCGATGAAAAGTTCATTAGAATGGACACCAAAAGACTATGTGAGTTGACATCTGCAGCTGATTGCCTCCAGCTAAAACCATTGGTTGACTTGACGAGTCGGGCTCTCGCTAGAATGATTGAAGGAAAAACTCCTGAAGAAATTCGCGACATCTTCCATTTGCCTGATGACCTTACCGAGGTATGAGCTGTAATTTACTTTAACGTTCTGTATTCCATGGTTTCATTAATTATTGCGATATAGGAAGAGAAATTGGAGCCCTTAAAGAATATAACCGATGATCCCCGCATCCGACTTCTGAATAGACTCTATGCTAGAAAGAGGAAAGAACTTAAAGAGAAAGATAAACTAAAGGTAGTAGTGCCTCAAGACTCTGTAGCATTATGTACTAGCACCCTGCTGTTACTGCTCTGTGCTCACATGGTTCATTGTTGTCTACCATCACCGATCTTACAGTCGGCTAATTGGGTGTCCTCAAGCTATTGATGATAAATTTTCCTGGAAATGTGTAGAATGTTGGGACTGGAGAAGAGCGAGTAGATGATCGCTCTGTTGATGATTTGCTGTCGTTTATAAACGGAGGCAACCAAGGTACTGTTGTAGGCTGTCATGAGTCGTGAGTTTTTGCTCTTACAACGGCACAATCATGACTTTTATAGTTAACATATATTTCTAAGTGGTGATCAAGGCTATTATTGACCTTGTTTCTCTTTGTAATGTAATGTTTTTGTTGTTTTCATTTCCATAAAAGCAGCTGGGAATGGTTTCGTTTGAACTTACATGTCTTTGCATTATCTGTTTTGCTCTTTATATATTTTTGGAGATATATTTCTATATAATGTTGGTAAATAAATTTTGTTGTGTATGTTAAGGGACAAAAAGTTCCAAGAACAAGAAGAAAAACAAAAGGAAGGACCACCTGAGAATCGGCCCATCAATTAGTGATAAAAGCGACTTAAAGGAGGTGCGCAATGAAAGGCTGCTATATCTCTTTGTTGTTTCAAATGAACGTTGTGTTTCAGCAATTTTATTGATTTGAGTAAGATATTTTATTTTATTATGATCTAGAAAACAAATGGTGTACATTCCTTATGTGATGATGCTGTAAGAGACCAGCAAAATTCTCCAGGTGACATTAATAACAGTGACAGGAGTAGTTTGGTCAATTCAGGCACGGATTTTGCTTCAACACGTACTGATATTGATATATTGGCACTTAAGACTGAGCTCGACATTGGTGATATTGAAGATGACATTGATCCTGAGTTGAAAGAAAAAGTTGACAGGTCAGTTCGTCAGATTTCACAAGATATAGTTCAAGTTTTCATTATTGCATCTCATAAGTATAGTGGAAGCTGCGTAAATGTTTAACTTAAAAACCAGCATTTTATCAACATAGTATTGTCTTCTAGTACTGAAATAATAGTACTTTGCTTGTTGGGGCTAAGGGAGGTGGAAGATTTTGCTCGGAGACTTAATTCTGACTGGCCGGAGAGGATACAAGAGATACTGTGCTTAGGTCAGGAAAGTAGGGCAGCGCCTGTTTCTGCTAATGGCAATGGTATCCTGAGAAAATAATCAAGGGTGAAGGATGTCAGGCTCTGCAATATTGCTATAGACCCTCATTATCTTCCCCTTCCTTTTTGACAACATCATCCACAGACCACAAGGATAAAATGCAATCCTAGCCAATGGGTGTGAAAAAATTAAAAGTTTCTCAGATAAACTTTACTTTCAGTTCCATCTTGTGTTGTAGCTTTTCCCTTGACTGTAATGACTCTTTATTCGAAATTGGGTTCAAATATGACCCAGACCAACAACACTCACAGGTTTGAAAACCATAAAAATGAGATGTATCATTGTCACATTTCTTACATATTGTTGGCAAACAGCTTGCATGGTTTTGCATTTCAATGGTCTTACTGATTTGTTAGCTTGTCTAAGTCACTAGGGCGGCTATAACAAGTGCCGACACGATTTGCCATACCATTTCAATTCTGATAACATTTTATATAATCTCCATATTCTGAACATTTGACTTCACTTCTAAAACCAAATTTTGTTTAAAGTTAGATATGGTACTTAAAAAAGAGCATCAAATAATGATTGATATTACATAATTTTGAAAGAAACATGTTACTTACTAAATGTCAACCTTGAACCACCAAACCTATGCTATTTGCCGTGTGGTTGAATAGAACCGGTGGTACCTAATCCGACAGCCTAGTCTCAACTGTATGCCTGATTTCTCTACTACACCATCCATTATTTATTTACAAGCACTTGTCGCCTTCCTTCCCCATTATTATTATCTTTATTATTTACTCTCTTCATTTATTTACACTTTCCGGAAAAAACAATTATTCTATCTCTTGTATTGTTCAAGTCCCATGCCTGTAACATCTTATTATTTAACACCATTATTAAAATTATTTTTCTATAAATAATATGATAAATATTGCTACTAGAATTGTCAGCCTATGTTTAACTACAATAATTTGCACCCACATCAAAAGCTCAGACTACATCAAGGCTTCCGGCGCCAGTCAGAAATACCAGTAGCTAGCTTGGCTTCATCTAGTAAACTCGTAGTTATTACTCCCTCTGTCCCATAATGTTTGTCCACTTTCCATTTTGGGTGTCCCCTTAAGTTTGTCCACTTTTCTTTATTCTCAACCACACATTCTACTTTTTACTCATTTACTTATTAATCATTTATTCTCAACCACACATTTTATACCTTCTTTCTACCTTAATTACCGTGCATTTTGTACTTTTGGACAAACAAAGCGGGACGGAGGGAGTAACATTTTCAATTCATACATTCTGACAATTAAATTTTATAAATAATAAGTATCATTTTTAGTTTGTCTTTTGCACTAGCTTTTTCTAAAACATAATTTATAAAATAAATGAAAATAAATAAAAGTAAAGTGGACGGTAAAAAGCTCTTCCTTTATTTATTAAATTATTAAATGGTAATATGACAAGATAAGTTAGCAGTAGAGTAGTAGACGTGGACGTCCAAATAGAATAGGTTAACTGGGCCGTAGGTCCATATTTATTTTCTTTAACCAAGTGGGCCCAAAAGTTGAAGACCACTAGGCTAGGCGGCAGGCAGCTTTGCATAACTGCCACCGATGTGGTCCCCACCAAATATAAATAAATAATAAATAAAAAAATCAATTCCCAATTTGGGGAAAGAAAAATGCTAAAAATGTCGGAAAACACAAACCCTAATTTCTAGATTTCACTGTAACAACAAACAGCATCAGATTCCTCAAATTTCCCTCTGTTACTGTCGACCACTATTAACACAAAATTCCATGAACTGTTAAATTGATAACAGCAGCTGATACTGCCACTGATACTGCTAACAATTGACACTTCCATGTTAAACATCCACCCGGTTTTCCAACTGTCGACACTTCCATTTTTATATATTTTATATAATTTTCTTGGCATTTAAATCCGGAAAACACCAAACCAAACATTAACACACACTGTTTGTGTGTAAAGGTCTGACCTTTCTCTTTCCCACTTTTCATTTTCGTATTATATATATCGGTAGAGAAGGAGGGAATCACGTGTCGGCGAGAGATATATGGGTTTCTTGCTTGCAGACTCCCACTCGTGAAAAAGGTTTAGTCTTTGTCGAGTTTGTTGTGAAATCAAATGTGTTAGTTGAAGTTTTCAACTGGGTGTTTCTGTAAATTTTGTGTGTTTTTGGGATTGTGATGTTTTGGCTTGTGAGGTTGATGTGTGATGGTGTAGTGGAATTTGCTGATTTGGGATTTTTAAGTCGACATAGGGGGCTAGACAGTTAGCAGAATTCAGTATAAAGGTTTCTGAATGTTTAGTGGTGTGGAAAGGAATCTGATTTTTAGGTGGGGAGTTTGAGAGTGGAGGTTGAGTGTTTGACTTGACTATCAATTTTGTTTTGATATGGCAATTGGCAAGTGTTAGCCTGAACTTTGATCCTCAAGGAATTTGAGGTTTTGGTGTCTTTTGGATGATCCAAAAGGTCAAGCTGAATGGAGCTTTTGGGTGTTTCAGGTATGAGCAAAAATGGTGGGATTGTCGGTTCATTGTACGTACCATTAGAGATAGAGTCTTAAGACTTTCGCGGCTGCTTGCTGTTTTCATTGCGAAGTAAATAGTTTCCGCAGCTGTAGTTCTGTGATCTGATCTTACTTTAACTCAGGTGAATGTCGGTCTTATACTGTTTCTTGAATTTAATGGTTTTTGGCTTACCGTTTTTTCTTGTTTCTTTAGTTCAGGTGATATTGTGGTTTGGCTGTGCCTTGGAGGATTTTAAACAATTTTGTTCTGACTGAACGACTGGTGTACTGATATGGGGAAGAGATCGAGAAAACACAAGCAGCGGCATGGGAAGAATAAGTTAGGATGCATGTGGAGCTGGATGAGCATGTTTGACTTTGGACATGGTAGAGGGAATCAGAAGTTACTTTCTGATAAAAGAAGCAAGGCTTTGAACACTTCTGGTAAATATGATTCAGATGTTTATTTCTCATTGTTGTTCATAGACATTTTATTCTCTACTAATAGATGACGTGTCTTCTTTCTCTTGTAGATTGTGACGCTCCGAAGAGAAACCTCAAGATGCTGACTGATGTCAAAGAGGTTGATCAACGCATTCAGGTTTGCACCCATGAATTGCATTTTGTGATTTTCTTTACGGAGCTTGGGATTTGGAAACACTGCATATTTAGCAACATTTTAACAAGGGACGGAATTTATTGGTTATAGCTGTACATTTCTTGGTAGTTATTGTTTACACATTGTCGCATCTTTTGCTAGGGTGGGAATTTGGGAGGAGAACTGATGGCAGATGCTAATAAACAAAGTGTGAAAAAGCTTATAGAAGAGGAAATGGTGACTGAAAGTACGAGTAAGAGGAACAAAATCGCACTATCTGGATCAGAACTTGGAAGCCTAGTAAAAAGAAACCAGCAAAAAGTGACCAAGATGTGTAAAACAAGCAGCCAAAACATATTCCTGACACGAATATTATTGAGAAATTGGGATCAGACGACAGTGGGAGCGATTTGTATATAGAAGCCATAATGCAAGATATATTTAACCACATCCAGCAAAAGAGCATGAGTTGGTCAAACAATCAGCCTAGTGAGCAACTGCAATCAGAGCAGAAGGTCTCGCTGTTAAAGGAAAGAATTAGTGAAGCAACAAAGGCATTTATGCACCGGAAGATTCTCAATGGTGAACATCTTACTGAAGCTCGGAAAGTTCAGTACTACAATAAATGCATGGATACGCTGGAGATGCTTGACACAAATAAGGAGTTCTTTTTAAAACTTTCGGAAGATCCCAATTCGTCATTAATGAAGCAAATCAAGAATATGCCCAGTAAGAGGGACACGTGATGAGAGAAGGGAACGCGCCTCACGCGCCAAGGAAAAAAATTGAAACTAGGGTTTCGATTGTTGGGTCGGCGCCGACGTTTGGATCTGGAGATGCTTCAAAGGAGGGGTCTCTTGACCCTGGTAGTGGAGTTAACATAGAAGAAAGAAGAGTTTCGGGAGTTCCATCTTGTGCTGAAAAAGAAGGTGCGGCTGTGGTGGCTGAAAAAGAAGGTGCGGCTGTGGTGGCGGAAAAAGAAGGTGCGGCTGAGCTCTTCCAAGAGAAAGCAAGGAGTTTTTGGAACCGAAAGCATGAGGAGAACAGATCGGCTAGGGTGGGTGTGCGTGCTACTTTCCACCAGGAACTCTATGGAAATGATGAGGTGGAATTCTCTGAGGAGGATTGGGGAGATCTGGCTGAGGAGTGGTCGGCATCGCTAGTGGGGATGTTTTTCGGAACGCTTCCTTCTTTGGGAAGGTTCAGGGGTACGTTCGGACAAGGTGGGGTGATAGCAGCGTGGTTACAGCAGCTCAGATGGACAGGGGTATCTTCTTGTTTCGCTTCAGAAAGGAAGAGGAAAGGGATCGGATCATGGACCTCGGTCCTTGGACTTTTGATAACCGCCCAATTGTCTTGAATATTTGGTCCCCGGATGAGGTATATTCTTTAGACAGTGTGGAGTCACTTCCAGTGTGGGTTCGTTTTCCAAGGCTTGGAGCACACCTGCGCAGAATTGATGCCTTGAGCAGAATTGCTAGCTTGGTGGGTCGACCTTTAAGAACAGATGGGTATTACTTGTGACAACTCTAAGCTAATGTATGCTAGATGTTAGTTGAAGTGTTTGCCTCAAGAGATCTGCAACACTCTGTTAGTATTAAAGGGCCAAGAGGAGTTAGCTATGTTCAGAAAGTGGAATATGATTGGCTCCCCCCGAGATGTGGTCATTGCCAATCGTTTGGACACACTGAGAAAAGTTGTAAATGGCCTAGGTTGGCTATTGAGGATAAAGACGATAAGGAGGATCGAGTAGTGATAGAACCTCAGCGAAAGGAGGCTGGAGGGGCATTCAGAGAGTCCGAGAGAGAGGTAAATGTCGTGGAAGGAGCTAGTGAGGATGACGCTTTGGAGTCTTTTGTTCCTGAAACTCTTGTCTCAGATGGTATTGAAGACTGCCATGATGAGGTGACATCCATTGTTCGAAGCTCTACAGAAGTAACATATGATAGCACTAGGGATGTTCAAGCTGAAAAAGAGTTTGATGAAGAACAACTTTTTATCGAAGTTAAGAAGAAAGGGAAGGGGAAAGGAACGAAGAGTAAGAAAAAGAAGGTGATATCTTCCCAGGATTCAGATTTGAATATCAAGCTTAAGAACCTAGCCCATCGTTCCAAGGGCAAAGAGAAGTCAAGTGATGTGAAGAAAATCGTTAAAGCTTGTGTTCCGAGATCATTGAGGGAATCTTGTTGCTGGTAAAGAAATTTTTTTTGCTAGTTTAATATAGGTTGTTTGAGTTGTTCATTGTTGTAGTAGTTTCATTGTGTCTTGTTGCTCCATCATATCATTTTTGAATGAAATCACCTTTTCTTCAAAAAAAGAATATGCCCAGTAACAGCTCGATCCAGAAGCCTCATGATAATTTTAAATTATCAGAAGAACATGGGAATGATTTGCAGTACACTTTTTTCAGGAAGAACCTGAGACTCGATACAGGAAATGAGCTTGATAGTACAAGCAAAAATTCTGAACAACCAAATAAGATTGTCATTTTAAAACCTGACAGGACAGAGTTGCATGTGTCTACAAGTGAAAGTAATCCATTAGTGAGGTACAACGCTGTGTCTCAGTTTTCTCTCAATGAGATCAGAAAAAGACTGAGACTTGCCATGCAAAAAGATCGTCAAGGGACCTCCTCAGGCGATGTTGTGAACATGAGCCCCTACAAATTTCAGAAACTAAGAACCGGAGATAATATTTTAGAGAAAGATAATATGCGTTCTCCTAGTAGAAGTCGCTTCTATGTTGAAAAAATTCCCAAGCCATCGAGCGGAAGTAAACTTGTAGATAAAGTCAATTATAAAAGTGACACATCTGTGAAGCAAAGGGTGTCTAGCATCTATGCTGAAGCCAAGCGGCATCTTTCTGAGCTTCTGAGTAAAGGGGATGAAGATGAGGGACTTGCAAGTATACGTACTCCAAAAACGCTGGAAAGGCTTTTATCACTTCCAGAGGGTAATTTGTCACATTGTGGCATCCCTGGCAGAAACTCATTTGATCAAACTATGACCCCAGGGAGGTTTTCTACGTATAGTGATGCACGACCTTGCATTAAGAATTCACAAGAATTTGAATCTGTAAATCAAGGTGACCTCAACGATCTATGGTCACTGTCATCCGAGAATGATTTGTGTGGATATGATGATAGCTCTGCCAATGTGCAAGAACCGTGCAACCCAAGTTCAAACGAGGACGAGGAAACACTTGTAAATGATAAAGAGATGGCAAAAACTACACTTTCCCTCAATTCTACTTCAGAAGGTACCGGCTCCTCTCCATCATTTTATAGCGTTCTCGTAACCTGATGTTGCAAGATCTTTTAACCTGACTCATTTTTACTTTCAATGTATTTAAGTTTCGAGTTCACTAAATGTGTATCAGATGTTAGCTCTGATGGCTTGAAAGGTGTTGAAACTACGGAATCCCAAGCTGAAATTGCAGAAAGTGCACTAGGAGCCATATGTGAGCCAGCTAGCTCGGTAGTTAGCTCTGATGAGCAAAATACCTGCCCGGAAGATATTGACGAAGAAGCTTGTTCAGAATACAATGAGCAGGTTTGTTGGACAATAATTTGTTTATCTCCATTGTAAGTGAGCTTTCACAGTTATTGTATGTATACTGTATTTCACTGTTTTCTCATCTTCGTCAGGACACTAGCGAGGAGTACATAGCAGCGTCTCCCTCTCCCTTAGTTCATCCCTTTTTTTCTGCAATCAATATAGACACAGATGATCTAGCATGTCCTGCTGACAAATCTGAGAGACCGAGTCCCATTTCTGTTCTTGAATATGTCTTCTCAGAAGATGAAGTTAGCCCAGCTGGAACTGA
Organism: Sedum album; assembly: GCA_006409495.1. Taxonomy (NCBI): domain Eukaryota; kingdom Viridiplantae; phylum Streptophyta; class Magnoliopsida; order Saxifragales; family Crassulaceae; genus Sedum; species Sedum album. The sequence continues at coordinate 472,204 of QZGG01000009.1, forward strand.
ATTACATTCTGGTAATGGTAAGGTCTTATTTATTCTATTAGAAATTTATCTCAATTTTTTTGAACTCTTTTCTTACATGGCTTCATTTGGAGCGGCAGCTGAACCAAGAAGGTTGCGACCTATCCGTATTCAGTTCGATGAAGATGAACAATCTTCAACAGCTCATGATGCCTACATGCAAGGATGTGTAGATAATCTAGAAATAGCGTTCAAATATGTAGAAGCAGTCATGTCTTCAACTAAGCTGTATTGGGAAGATCTCTACATGATGTCACTTGTTTCATCCCAACTTCTAAATGTTGAATTGTTCGATGAAGTTGAGGAACATTTCAGTCAGCTATCTTACGATGACCGAAGGTTGCTCTTTGACTGTGTTAATGAAATCCTTGACGGGATGTGCCAGAGATATTTCGGAGGGTGCCCATTAGTATCATTTCCCAAGTTAAACATCAGGCCAGTTCCACATAGTGCCGTCCAGGAGGTATGGGATGGGGTAGAATGGCATCTAAAACCTCCTCCTCACTCTCAAAGTTTAGAGCAGATAGTAAGAAAAGACCTCGAAAGAGATGCACTTTGGATGGACCTAAGCTTTGACGTTGAAGAACTTAGCATTGAAATGGAAACATCGATTCTGCGGGAACTAATGGAAGATGCTGTATTAAGCTGTATAGAGGTATTGGTGAGGTAATTTCTTGACACTCAGGCTAGCTTCTTCAGTAACTTAACACGTCAGCGCGGCCGCTCTGAAAGTCTGTGTTTACTGTCCATAATTGTGTAATAAAGTTAACCTGTGTTTTTTTCTGTATGGTCATCTGAAAGCTTCTGCTTAAGGTACCATTGTCCTTGTACACTGGCCAGTTGCTCAAAAAAATAAATCCCGTGTTGTTTTTGTTCTTTTCTTTTTACTGTCTTCTTTTCATATCTTTTATGTCTCAGTTGGAACCTCTGCAAACTGCTAATGTTTAGAAACTTGCACTATTTGGAAGAAACCTGAAACTGTTTATTAAGTTTGCAAAATTACAGGAGAAATGCAGGAAGAACATTTATATAATTTAGTTACTAAGTTGTTTACACTGAGGGAGTTTGCACTAGGCAGCCATACAGACAAGACTCTTCTTGAATGAGCAAGCTTGAACAAAGCATGTCATCCATGTATAGCAAACACAAACATGAGCATTTATTTCTTCTTTCCTTGGGAAAACAAATTTGATGGGGTTGCTTTCTTTTTTGAAAATGCCTGAGATCTACCACTTGGCTCATCTTCATCACTATCGCTACCGCTATTGTTATCTAAAGTTGGTTTGGTTTTCTCCACTGTAATTTGGGAAGCTTTTCTCTTCGTTGCATTTATTTTGGAGTTCAGTTTCCTTTCAACTGGATCATTTAAAGGTCCAATTTCAACTTTCCGGGGAACTTTCGCTCCAAGGCCAAGCCTAATATTGATATAAAGACACACAAAAACATAGTATCGGTTTCAAATTTAAGCCGAAATACAAACAACCAGATTCTTATAAACCTCTAACCTTGATGGCCGGGCTTCTAGTTCCAATTCAGTAGTATCATAGTCTGTAGATTTTGTCATGCCATCAACCCACTTTTCGGCCTACACAACAAAATACATATACATGCAATGATACAACACTTCAGTAAATGAACACATTTAAGCATGATATAATCCTCTTCCACAAAACAAGTCATTCAATTTATCCAATTGAAACACTTACCAGCTTAAGGGCCTTGTTTGTTATCACCAGCTTACTCATTACTCACCTGACAAACAAGACAAATAAGTATCACTTCAGAAGCTCATACCTTCACATTATTCACCAAGTAATATCCACACAACATTAAATAGCTCATAGCTTAAAAATCTCATAAAAATCGCAAAGATGTCACAACACCAAAACTCATCAAACACTGACGCACACCACAAAAATCACACTTGAACTTGAACGCAGTCTAGTTCATAAGGTACTGAAACAATGACGAAAGAAAAAAGCTTTCTCAACCTACTATTGTATGATTCCACAAAACATTATAATCCGTATTTGCCTAATAATAATCTGTTTGACTTACAACAAAAAATACATCAAACATAAATTTTATGCTCCAGATAAACTAAACAATAAACCAAGTAATGAAATACAAAATGTCAAAACCGGACAAAAATCAACAACAGCTACCCATTGCATACATTCACAAAAGTCATCAATTCATAGCCAAGAAAACATCGATGAATCCATCAAACCTTAATTGCACAAACCCAGATTCCAGAAATCCACCAATCCGGAAAAGATTCAAACTTGGCAAACGACGCTCCACAAAGCTGAGGAGAGTGATTCAGTGCAACAACCTACGATTGCTTTGCTTCGTCTCCAGTCTGTGCCCTAAAGCCTGATCCAATTGGGCCTTCTTGGGCCTGATCAAATTATTTCTATTTCATATTTCTATTTTTATTTCCTAATATAGAAAATTATTTTCATTATTAAATTTTAAATTTGTAGACTTGATAATAAAATACAGAGTCAATCTGTATTCTCATGTTTTGTCGTCGTCGACTTTGATCGTCAATTCGCTCGTACCTTGCTCGCCTTCCTCGTCAATTCGCTTGCATTTCGGAGTTGGTGAGTGAGTCTTTGTCTCTCTGTTACTTACTTTTCGATTCCCTTATCGGACATTGAGTTGATAATCGCGCCAATTGTCAATTGAAAAAGTGGTTTTTGTAACAAAGTTCATTGCTTTTCGTGTTTTTAAAGAATTCTGAATCGAGGGTTTCGGTTAAATCGATTGAATTTCATGTTTTGCGATGTGGGTTTTGTTTTTCATTTCTGTTGATTTGATTCATCATGTAAAAATCTCAACTTTGGTGATAAAGAAAGACTTTTTGAGGCATTCGTCAATGTGTGGATTTTGTAGGAGATAAAGAGGTTGCGATTGGTGATTATTGGTGAAATGGATGGTTTAGGGAAAGGGGAAGCTGTTGAAGGAGGCAATGTTGGTGATGTCAAGGATGTGAAATCAGCTTATGAAGGCGATGAAGGGTTGAAGAAGTGTTTGGAAGAGAACAATGGAATGAGATCAAAGTGCAAGTCACAAATTGAAGCCATTAAATCCTTGTTTGATAAACCGATGAAGCCCTCCACGCCTTTAAGGCTAAGAAGTGGTGCTTTGACAGATATTTGAAGCTGATTAGTCGGTTTGAATTGTAGAGCTGTCTTAGTGGGTGTAGTAAAGGTATGAACTTTGTTGCATGTGTTAGTCTTATGTTTGAAAATCGATGTGTATAGAATATGGGAAAATCGAGAACAAAATTGGGGTACATGTGTGTAAACTTTGTATGCAAAGATGCCAATGGAGCATCATATTATATAAAAACTTCTTTTATGATGAAAAGTACTATTCTCTGGTTGCCTTCAGCTGAATCTCAATATCAGCTACATGTCTTATTTTCATGACTTTCCATGTCTTGTGGACTAAGTGCTCAAAATAAGGTATTTGACTCTTTAGCAGTGTGAACTAACAATATTGATCTTCCAAGCCGTTCTATTACAGTGTTCAATTGAAATTCCCTTCTCGCGGAAAATTTGTAAAGAGGTATTCTTTTCAAGTATGTAAACTACTTGCTATTTTCAGTGGTGTCTTCAGGTAACACATCCTCTACCTGGTTTATTGTTGTCTGATATCAGTTCTTTCACTATATCCCATGACTTTGAGTGTCTCATTCAGGGTTTTTGTCTCCAGGTGTACATTGACGCTTCCACTCAGTCCACTATCTCTAAAACCTGGTATTGGGAACTTATCTTGAGGTTTTTCAGAATCTGCTCAGGTGATAATTTTTCCGCATTGTACATGTATCAGTATATTGTATCACCTAGAGTTGCTTTCCACTATGATAACGAGTTCAGTAGACTTGTAGGGAGCTGGTCAGTATATGCAATATTGCCATGGTGTGTCATAAGGCTTATTTCAAAAAGTTAAATGAGGCCTCAAAATTTTGATATGCAGGTCAAACTGAAAATACCAGAAGACAGAATTTAGGACCAAAACATGGGAATTTGATTTGGAAGTGACTCGGTGCCGATAACACCTGGAGAGAAAAGGTGCGCTAAGTTCTCTAAGTACTGCTAAAGCTAGTAACCATGAAAAAATGAAGCTAGGAGTCTCGAGCATAATTGTACATTGTTTGCAGCTAGGCTGGTAACTTTTCAGCACTTATTGACTACTTTCCATAATGTTTCCTTAATAATTCCTGCTGATCCAATTGCTGTCCCTCGAAACTGAAACAAAATACATTGGTTAAATTGTAATGTAAGTTGAATGCAAAAGCTGGGAACTTTTTTATGTTTGTCATTAAAAAAAGTACCTTTGAATCGACACTGAGTGTGAAAATACCATCATGAGCTGCTGACTGAACAGAATGAGCATCCAGATGCAGACTGTTTACAGCTTCCATGATATCAAGCAGGAGATATTCTCTCCAGGCGCAACACATTTCAATGGTCACTTCTTGTTCCTGTATTTTGACATTAATGTTGGATATGATCCCTTCTTTTAATGTGATGCTGTTCAGCTCAGAATCGTCTGTTCCATATTCTTCAACATGAGAGGCCTTCCTCTTCTGTACCCATGTCTTCTTGCTACTATCGTTTATGCTGTCATAGTTATCTGATGCCTGCTCTACTGTGTCCGCAGGTTTCTTATTGTTTTGGGTTTCATCATCAGCCAGTGTTGTGGTTGACTCTAGTTCCTCTACTCTTGCCTCAAGCTTTTGTACATACTTTATTGTGTCCTCAAGGATTGATGATGCCTTATCAGCCTGCAAGAGCATAAATTATAAACTCAGAAACTCGCACATTAGATGAAGTACAGGGCTCCCTCAGTCGGCAGTAAGTAGATTGTTTTACCTCACTGTCCGAAGAAACCATTTTCCTTAACGCTAACAGTTTCACATCTTGTCTTTGTCTCTGATCATCTGTTATGATGTTATGCTTGCAGACATCGATGGCCTGGTCAGTTGGCTTTCGAGAGTTGTCACAATGCATCAGAGGGACTTCAAGCAGTACTTTTTTCATAATGCTCTGGTGAGCCTTGGACTTCTGGACACCGCCGAGTCCCATCTGGCCCCAAACCACAAAGCTTGATTTGCGGTAACAGGTATGAAAAGATAATGGACCAGCTGACCTTCTTAAAACTGTCGTGATAATCCTCTTATAATGCAGATCTTCATCGCTTATATCCAGGGAACTCAGCTTTGTATCGTTGCATTCTTGGAGATCTTTCAAACAGCTCCCAGTTTGGACCTTATTCGAGTTCCTTAAATTCTTCTGATTCTCAACCACTTGGGAAATACAGTCACTGGAATTTATAGACCCTGGAATGCCAGTACTTAAGTCCTCATCTATCAAATGCCAGCTTTGGACCTGAGACGCACCGCCATTAATGACCGAGTCTTCATTTTGGTGAAGATCAGTGTTAAAAGAGCAATCATCTGGAGAACCCATGTCAAACTCTTCGTGGAAATCTCCATCTTGACCGAATGTAAGGTTTTCTAGTTCCATCGCCATATCGTCCTTGTTGTGGATCAAGACTGCAGACATTGGGTCTTGGTTATCATCTGCTTTGTGTGCTGCTGAAATTGATCTGTCTGAGCAGTCTGGCTTCGAGAAGTCTAGAAGCGATGTCTTTACATGTTGGATCAGATTCGGATCCTCTTGTACCTGAACCCAACAATGAGCCAGAAATCACATATGAATTTCAAGGAAATATTATGCTGTAGCCACTCTCTTATTTTGCGATAAGTACCAGCTCAGTGACTCCCAGCTCTATCACGCCACCCAAGTATGGAAAACACAGCACAGTCTGCACAAGAAATTTAAGGTAAATGAAAATGGCAGCTCAGAAAACATGGAAGAATCACAAATTCCGCGTTAAACATTGTATACCTGAATAGAGGCACTCTGGGAAATGATGGAAGAGATCCAGCCATAAGAATGCCAAGAATATAAGGTGAGAAACAAACATAACTCGAGTATTTGAAGACTAAAGTTGACGAGGGGAGAGTACCTTTGCGAGAAGGGAACGAGAAAATACTTTGCTATCCGCGTGTTGAGCATTGCGTAGCCAAATAGGCTTGCCAGCGGCTAAGGTGCTTCCTGGCAAGCTATGGAACACAAGATAAACATACATGAAAATGAGAGACTTGAGACTAATATTTGCAGATCTGAATCAGTAACGAGAAAACATATGAAAGGTTGCATTGTATACCCTTGGCCAGGATTGAACACGAAAGACATGCAGACTAAATAATACCATTCCCCATCAGATAGATCTTCTGGAGACAGTGAAGCTGTAGGCCTTTTAGCGTGTGTTTCGCTGCATTCACTGTCCAACAAAGATAAGTAAAGCTCCCTGAGATGCTCACTCCTTTCTAACCCCATCTTGTCTGGCTTTGGTTCCATGGTTTGTAACGTTTTCCTCGTCTTGATATCACCGTTATAGTATCCATCTCCCCATTGCAAAACCCTGCGACAAATAAGATCCAACACAAATATCTTTAACAAGGGTACCAATGAAACTACATAATGAGAAGCAAAATGGCCTCAGGTGAAAAGGGAAGGCCTAAATCTGTGATAGAGTCTTGATACAGCACAAGTATATGAGATGGTGACCTAAAACCTTACCAAATGGAAAAGCAATGATGCAAAGCACACACAGAAATGAGCAGAAACAAAAGCCCTAAATCTGAAAACCTACCCTTGTTGTGTAGGTGAGAGAGACCAGAAGATGGCATAGCTCCACTGAACACTCCTAACAGCAACAGCAAGCTGCTTCCTCAGATTTCCAGGTACATTATTTTCTTGATGAAGAATCCCACTAGCCATTTCTCTACTCCCACTATCTGCACCCACAAAAACAACTATCAAGATCTCACCTTTTCACCAAACCAAGGCAACGTGATGACAATGAAACATAGACAGACAGACAAGGGATACTGACCTTTAAAGTTCCAAGCCTCTGCAACTGCAAGACAGAAGAAGGGTCAGACAAACATGGAAACAGAAGACTGAAACTGCATTATAATTAATACTTTGCAGTAAAAAGTTTTGATTTTTCTCACTAACCCTTCTCAAGTTTTACTTCACCAATCATCAGAGATACTCCACATGACAACAAAAGGCTTGACAAACACATATGCAAAACATACACAGAGTGAGTACAGTGCTTAAATTTGTGGTTATGGTGATGCTGTTGTTTTTGAGACAATGATTTTAATATTAAATTTGATATCCTATCATGTGTGGACCAAGACAAGACCAGGTAATGAATTTCCTTGTTTGGATCCTCTTAATTAATGTCTGTCTTTTACATTGATATGAGGAATTATAAAGCAGTTAATGCTCTTCACTTCTTCCAGTTCTCCACTTGATCATTTCATATTTTCACTCATACCCACAATTAATTAACTATTTGATTAATTAAATCAATGCTCACAGTCACTCTAAACTAGAGCTGGATTGAAGGCTGATTCAGAGGATTGGGAAACTAAATTACTCAGAAAATTTTGCTAAAGAATCATCAGGGAATTTGCAAACTTTAGTATACCACCCATCCAACATTACTGAAAAATTACAGCAGGTATCTCTTTTATCAACATTTTAAGGTAACTATATATGTCGAATTATGGCGTTAGGCCAACAATACTGACTGATATGAACAAAAGTACTTATTTCCAGGTAACTAGTTTCCAGGTTATTGTGTTCAGGAAAATATGAATTGGTATCTTAACTTATCAATGTAGGTAGGATATTCGATAGGAATTACTTGCTGTATACTATTTGCAAGGGGACTTAACGTTGCATTGAGTACAAAATTTCCTTGAAGTATACGAATATTAACTATACGATAATACGGATTCAAAACAATGTTTTGAACTTGGGATGCATACTATCCGAATACGTAGATTTTCAATGCGCAAACATTATACTGGTAATGACTACATTTGAAAAATCAGTTGCAGCCTTGCAGGTAAGGAAGATCATTGTTGTGGGAACCAAGAACCATATGGGTAATTAATGCAATGCATATTATTTTATGAACCTTAACATATTCCATAAACACGAAGACGCACGATGCACCGCAGATTTCAACGAACACTCTAAACAAGAAAAAACTTTAGACTACTGATGAATTTATCATTGTCTTGATGAGATTCTCAACGGTTTGATAATGAGTTAACATTAACTCGAATGCGACAAAATTATAAGAATTTCTTGTCTGATCATTTATGTACTAGAGATTGTTTGTTTATCAGATAATCTTAATTGCTTGTCTGGCTGCTTCTTTCTGTTTGATGCAGTAATTCACGTGCAAGCTGAACCTCATGAAAGCCTTCCCTATAAGTAGGGATGCTCAAATTGGACCGAGACCGCCAGACCGAACCGAACCGAACCGATTTTGTCGGTTCGGTCCGGACCGAGACCGATTCGGGTCGGTCCACGGTCCTGAAATATTGGGTTTTCGGTCTTCAGTCCGGTTCGGTCCAAACCCGTCAGGTTTGCGGTCCGGACCGACTGGACAGATTAAATTTTTTTATTTTAAAAATATACTTATCTTGTTATGTTTATTTTGTGAATTGTTGAAGATGAGGGAATATTTTGTACTTGACAAGCTCATGTTTTGAAGTTGCTTGGACTTGGAGAAAGAACGGTAAAGTTAATAATTACTTTATATAGGTGGTACACTGCAAACTGATTTTGAAAAATATTTCTTTTGTATATTTTGATTGAATTATAAGCGATAAAATGTGACAAAAAGAGTAAAAAGTTTGTCAAAAGGTGGAAACACAAAGAACCAAATGTCGAATCTATTTGCAACTTCCAGTAAGGAAATCATGAAAGTGCGATTGAAAAATACATTAATTTATTTATGGGTTTAAGAAATAAAATAAATGAAGTGTCGGTCCTTATACGGTCCGGACCGAAACCCGACGGGTTTGGACCGGACCGATGAGCATCGGTCCGGGTCGGTCTTCGGTCCGAACATTCAAAAAAAGTCGGTCTTTCGGTCCGGACCGACCCGCCAAAAATCGGTTCGGTCCGGGTCGGTCCGGACCGATGAGCATCCCTACCTGTAAGATATAACCTGCTGTTCCACTCCATTCCAAGAACTGAATTGGGCCAACTTTCGAAGAGAGTCACGGCCCATTGGGCCTGTTTTTAATTGAGTCCTTGAACTTTTACCAATTTGCGATTTAGCCCCTAACACTATCTTTCGTTTGCATACATATTTTCAAAACCCTAGTTTTGGTCTAACTTCGCCGCTCAAGAATTGAAGGTAACGAAACGCATCACCAATCGCACTTCACTCGACTTGTTAATCTCTTGTTGAAATCGGTTATTAATCTGTGTTTATAGTTTCAGGTTTGTTGAAGATCGTCACGCTTCGTTGTCAGGTGCGTAAGTGTGGGTTTAATGTGGATTTAGTGTAAGAATATTGATGCTTAATGTCTGTTTCATTTAGTTTTTTAGGTTCTAGACTCGCCATTTTGTGTGCACTTTGCGCATGTTGTGTAGTGTTATTTGATTTTTAATGGATGTGATGTACTGTTGTGTTTTAAGTGAGCAATGGTTAGCTGTAGGTAAGATTGTTGGATTGATCAGTCTCGGATAATGATTCAATGGAATGTGAATCAGCAGTTTAGCTGAAATTGATTACATATCAGTCTGCTCACAATATCAATTAGGGTGCTTTTTTATGTTTGTTGTAGTATTTTGTGTGTTTCATGAAATAAGGTTATTTAGTCTTCAACTAGAATTTGATGAATGTTGGAATCTAAGTGTGGTTGTGTAATGGAAGCTGATTTTCGTGGGTATGTGTTATTAGGGATATGGCACCAAAACAGCCAAACACTGGCCTATTTGTAGGTTTGAACAAGGGACATATTGTAACCAAGAAAGAGTTGGCTCCACGTCCCTCTGACAGAAAGGGGGTTAGTTTTCATCTTACTTCTGATTCAAATTATCATTATTATTTTGATCCAGCTGATGGCTTACTATGGTGTGGATTTTGTTTCTTGTTCAGTTTGTATGCTTTAAATATTGATTTGTGTGGTGTTAATATATGCTGTTGGCATGTCATTAAAATCCAGAAAACTAGCAAGAGAGTCCATTTTGTTAGGAGCCTCATCAGGGAGGTTGCTGGATTTGCTCCATATGAGAAAAGAATCACTGAGCTTCTCAAGGTTGGTAAAGACAAGCGTGCTCTGAAGGTGGCTAAGAGGAAGTTGGGTACTCACAAGAGAGCAAAGCGAAAGAGAGAGGAGATGTCCAGTGTCCTCCGCAAGATGAGGTATTTTCTCTTTTTATGGCACTAGTTTCATGTTGATCAATATACGAGTGTCACACTGCTCCCAAATTTATTTACAATTAGTTGTACTGAAATCGAACTGGTATTTGGTAATTTGTTTTAGGGCTGCTGGCGGTGCTGAGAAGAAGAAATGATATGGTTGAGGCCTCGTTTATAATCCATGATGTCGTGTGCACTAGTTTATGTTATTTGGCTGAACAAGCTATGTATTTTGTCAGATACCTTTCACTTTAAAACAAGTTGGTTTTGTGGGCACACAGTTCAGGATCAGTTTTACGAGCTTCTCTTGAATTTTTTTGACAAGCTTTAAGGGAAAGTAGTCTTTGTTTTGAACTTTTAATCTTTATGATTCAGGAGAAACTAAATGAGTTTATTTATGAATGGAGACAGGGAACCAAAAACAAAAGCACATTACAGAAACTTACAATAGCATAATTGGCACAATTTTTTCTCAAGTTACTCACCCAAAAGAAGATCAAGTCTTTAACACAAACAATTCATGCCTAAGAATAAAAAAGAACTACAGAAACCATAGCTAGATAGTTAATAATCACAGTACTAATCTAAGTAGCAGGACTGAGGTCTGTAGAATCTGTAGAAGCAAACCTCAGGCTCAAATGTCTTCTTATTCAGAAGGGTCACAGTGCGTGACAAAAAATTATGAAAAATCCCACCGCCTTCAACCAGACTACCAGAGTGAAATGTACAGCAAACCTGAATCAGACAGACAAACAAGTGAATGTCAGCTTCTAGGCAACTGGCAGTCATCATTGGTGTCAATATGCAAGGCGAAAGAGTTGCTTTACCTATATGAATGCCAAACTTTTATATCATCACTTGTCTGATGAATCCCAAACGGCATCGAACTCCCTCTCTAGACTTTTTTCTACAAGTTTGTTTCTACCAAAACGATCCTGGAGCTTTGGGGAGCGTGAGGTAAGGGAGAGTGACAATTCTACCGAAACTGGCTCATTCTCTGATTCAGATTCCTGGTTACATGCTAACGTCTCTACGCTTTCTTCCACCTTACAGATTTTATTGCCTGTAGCATCAGGAGATGCTTCAAACCGCCGCTTCCTTATGATGGATGGCATGTACTGAAAAGTTGAGGCCTTACTTCTCAATATAGCTTCAGGACTGCAGCTACGAACGCTTGACAACTCAATCACCTTGACAGACGAAGCAAGGTTAGACTCCTGGCTGGCTGGTGTTTTCAAAACAGTATGCATACCACCAGAATATATGTTGATGCCGATTTAAAGAAATGAACTAAAAGAAAACAGAGAAACAAGATGTGATAAATTCTTTCTTATTATTCTTAGCTTCAGTCCGGGCAATATATAAAGCTAAGGACTCTATTTCTAACGTATCCCTGCACTTTACCCTTTCAGCTGTCTCATTTATTCTCATACGTTACTATTGTTAATACCATTATTATTATGTAGTAAATAAGTGAGCTGAGCTGTAACTATTGGTTGTCTTCGGCCTGCATCAGTCCTTCCCCATCAGACAACACTACGTCCTCGAGGTCAATGGTTGGATAGTCTCCTACAATTTCATCCTTGTCTTCCCAGGTTGCATCTTCCGGTGGAGCTCTTGAGGGCTTAATGAGTAACGCCTCTGCTTTCATTGGCCGGTGGACTCGGTAGTCTCCTCTGAACTGAGCAGTGAGGGTCAGGTCCTTTCTCAGAAGATAGCAATTGAAGGCTCCTCTTGCATGTGCCTCTTGTGGGAAGTAAGTGTACTCTCTTCGATCGTGATCTTTTTGCTCGATTACGCGCGGCTGTTCTGATTTTGTAGTGATATCAAAAGGGTCAGCATATGGAATAAAAGGAAACAAAGGTAGTACCTGATCCTTTTGATCTTCAATGTTGTCCTCTTCCACCGGTTGAGCATTGATGTATGGTGGCTGACTTTTATTGTCAGCAATTTCTTCTTCGGTTTCCATGGGCAACACTATGTCCTCTTGTGCCTCCTCAATGAGTTCGGGTTCTTTGATTTGGACAGGGGCGTCGGCTAGGTATGGGGAAGCCTTGATCAGGAGGGCCTCAAGTCTATCAAACTTCTCATCCATGTTCCTAGTGAGGTCATCAACTTTGAGATCCACTTTGGTTTCCAAACCGACATAGCACTTCTTGAATTTGGTGGATGAGTTCCCAAAGGATACGTAACGGCTCTGCATACCACTTGAGGTAAGGGGCTGCTTGTCCAGGCGCTGCTCCAGAGTGGGTGCTTCTGGAAGCGAACCTTGAATTTGTTCCATAAAACTCACCACTCGCTCCACAATTATCGTATTTCGTGATGTTTCCTCTGCCTGACGTTGAACTAAAGCTTCCAGAGCTCGATTGCGTTCAGTAAATTCGGCTCGTAATTTGACTATGCTGGCGGCAATAGCAGCCAAAGAATCAGTTGGGGAACTACTTCGTGTCTTCGGCATCGTAATCTATTGTGTTAGGCTCTCAATGAAAGCACCATTGATGCCGATTTAAAGAAATGAACTAAAAGAAAACAGAGAAACAAGATGTGATAAATTCTTTCTTATTATTTCTTAGCTTCAGTCCGGGCAATATATAAAGCTAAGGACTCTATTTCTAACGTATCCCTGCACTTTACCCTTTCAGCTGTCTCATTTATTCTCATACGTTACTATTGTTAATACCATTATTATTATGTAGTAAATAAGTGAGCTGAGCTGTAACTATTGGTTGTCTTCGGCCTGCATCATATGTCAACTAGGCTGCTACAATTATCCATCAAGTTGGTGCGCGAGTAGTGACATCCGTGGTCCGACAAGCTGTGTGGGCTGGCATCCAGTTCTCTAGGATCTTGGTCCATGGGTCTGCTCTCTGACGTCAGTGAGCTTGGAAAATAGTCACTGGTACAGCTTGAGTTTCTAAAATCATCTGGTGCAGCTTGAGTTTCATCTTTGTTTCGCTGGATTAAGTCTAAAGATGATGACTTCTTTTGGTCCTTCAACCGCTCAGTAGCATGCTGGTCCACTGCCCTCCCATTAGGAGTTCCAGAAGGTTGACGTGAAGCACATTTGACATCCTTGTTTTTATTATATACGAGCAAAGGTGTTACAGGATATCCTTCAAATTTGAGCTGCTCATCTAAATTTTGTGGATTACCCCATTGAAGAAGTTTATTCTTCAAACTACAGTTCCATCGGTTTTTGATTGAGTTCTCAGTTCTATGATGAAAAGGAAATTTTCAAATCATCGACTTGGATCAATAGAAATATTTTTATGCACACAATATACCGTGAAGAATTTTTTTGTTAAACTCTCATACCTGCCAGGAAGAAGCTTTGCGATCTCAGCCCACCTGCTTCCATTTCATGATGCGCCATCATGATAACGGAGTCCTCTTCTTTTGTCCATGGTGATCTGTCAATGTTTGGTTTTAAGTGGTTATTCCACCTGCACAACCATAGTCGAGGAAAAAATCAGCAAGGTTAATTTAAGAAAAATAATAGCAGCTGAAAAGAGAATGCTCAGTCGCTAAATGCACTCATGATATTATTACTGCTGATATTTTGTCACTTGTACCTTTATGAAAAAAGCTAACTTTAGAAATGATTCAAAAACAGAAATGAGACGTATATGTACAGTTTTCATTATACCTTTCTCGGCATTGCTTGCCAATGCGCCCAGGTAAGTATTTTGCTATGTCAGACCATTTCTTGTCCCCGAGTTTCTCCACTAGTTCACATAGATGATTATCCTCCTAAAATCACGGAACATGCTCAAACTTTACATAAATTACGATTACAGATACAGAAAATTTATTCAGTAAACACTTTATTGCTAGAATTACCTTTAGTGTCCAAGGTCCTTTGTGGACGGAAGGATTAAGAACTTTCTGATACCGATGCAGACACTGAACATCAGTTTTACCAGGAACCATTTCCGCTGCACAAGGTTCAAAATTTTGGCGATCAGGAATTTGAGGATGAATGAGAATGCAATGGTTAGATTAACACAAAATACATCCCAGTAAGCTTACCAATCTTTTTCCATGGTTTCCCTTGACACTTGTCGTATGCTTCAATTAATAGCTTATCCTGCCATAGCCACAAAATGATTTCATAACGTTTTAGCAAAAGAAGAAGTAAAAGAGTGGATACTTATTCACTAAAAGGATTCGGTTCTCGACTAAATTTAGTAAATATTTGATCACAACGTACAATTCCATTCCCTGATAGACAACTAAACTACTAGATGAACAGATGATCAAAAAAAGATTAACCTTTTGGTATTAGTCTTATTCAACATAACAAAATAAAAAACCGAGGTATACTATCAAAAATATAAAAACCTATCAAACACTTGCCAGTTCTGGAGTCCAACCTCCCACTGTGGATCGCCTCTTCGGACCAGTCACCCTAGTACATGAAACGGAGAAAACACATCAACAATTGATAACGACACTCAATCAAAACTAGACCTGCAACCAAGTTAAGTAACTCAAAAAACAAAACCAACAACGCACTGATCTGATCAACTACAGCACTTATTCAAAACAGTATAAGGGCATAACACATCAAAATAGTAATGCCCAAATGCACACCGTCAACATTGCGCAAACAAATAAAACAGAAAACAGAAAAAATAAACCACTTAAAAGGTATAGATAAAAAGAGCAAACCTTTTGGCAAGATCAACAGAATGAGAGCCCTGGCTGTTCGCAGACTCATCAGTACCACACTCTACACCCACAGCAGCAGCCATCTCTCACTCCCACCAACAAAAAAATTAAAAATCCCAACTTTCGCAAACCCTATCCTTTAATCTAACAGCAAAGCTGAAGACTTGATCAGAGGGGACGTTAGAAGTCCAAAAAGGGTTTCATAAGATCGTATTAGATTTTGGTAACCGTTTGAGATTCGGAAGAACGAGTAGCAGACCACAGAAGAAGATAATGGTGAGGAAAATCAGGGTTTGGTTTTAAATAATTAATAAAATAAATGGGGTTTGCGGGAGGGGAGAGAAATTGAGGGAAAGATAGAAACTTGCGAGACGTTCGCGGGAAGGGAGAGAAATTGAGGGAAAGATAGAAACTTGCGGGACGTTCGCGGGAGGAGAGAATCATACGAAGAGTCGAAATTGTGAAGGAATGAAAATCTGTGGTTGGTGGATTCGTACGTTTGTTTAGGTTTTGGGAATTTGAATTTTTGTTTTTAATGATTTATGTGGGGATTTGAATTACTAAAAATAAGTTTATTTTCTCTTAAAACACTCTAGATGTTGTATTAGGCTTTTTTAAATATTGTAAAGATATTGAATGTTAAAAAAACATCATTTGAATCATGAATAAAAGTGATATAATTTTAAATTTATCATAATAAAATTATAATATATTTATAACTTAATGAAAACAATTACAGGACATGAATTATAAAATAATCATTTAATATTAAGTTTATCTTAATAAAATTTGATTTGATTTTGATTGAATTAGATATGGTTTGTTAAGATTTGATTTTAGGTTTGTTTTATATTGATTGAATTACGTTTTTTTGATTTGATTGATATAACGATTGAGATTAAAATTGTTTTTAATTAAAATGTGTGGTTGGATTTGTAAAAAACATGAACAGTTGGATTTGACGGTTATTTTCAGTTTAAATCTTGTCCATTGAATTATAAATAATCTCCTAATATTTTGCATATATTTATATGTCTCCCTCAAACCTTTTTCGATTAACAATTATTACATATTTCTTAAGAAATAAATGAGACAATTAAAAGTAAAAATTATTTTTAGTTAGTTTGATTAATAATGTCAGGTTTAAATAAAGTTATGCGAATTTATTTGATTTAGTTTATGAATAACTTTGAATGTGAGTAAATAATCTCCTTTTAATGCACACTATGCACGGGGACAAATGTTTTTAATTAATATATATTCGAAGTTAAAGTACAAAAGAAGGATTCAACAAAATTATTTAATCATAATTTATTTGGTTTATTAGCAATGCATATTCTTTTTGATTAAAATAGAGTGTGTACTCAATATCAATCTTTACACTACTGAAAATCAATTTGTGAATAATGAATAACCTTTAAACAATATTACAAATCAAATTAGCTAAGGTATGACTATGATCATATTTTTATGGTGTTTTAATAGCAACTTCAGTTTTATTTATTATTTAAATGTAACATATTGTTGAGTTGCACAATTTAGTTAAGACGGTGTAACGAGAAACTTTTATAAGACAATAGACAATCATACTTTGTCTTAAAATTCAAGTTACTTACTTTACATCTTCTCTATATATACAAATCTATTTATGAAATGAACGACGGCGACGATTGATTTAATCCAACGATTCACATTTAGCACTTTACGACATTCTTATTAATACAAATCTTCTTCTCCTATTCAAATTTTCTTTACTTTTCTAAAGTGTCTTCCTCTTCTCGGACTTTATCTTTGTCTTTGTATTTATCCTTGGTAAGTCTTGCTTGTACACTCCTTTGTGCCGAAAATCTAGATTCTTGTTCTTCAGTAAATTTCTCAATTAATCTCTAATATTTTCTCGATCATATTTCAAATTCATAATTTATTCTATGTTTATTCTTTTATTACGGTGAAGAAATTACTTAGTTACCTTTAATTCCATTGTCATGTAAACTTCTATTTGTTATTTTATTTAATCAGACTCGTATCAACCAAAAATCTTACACATTTTTAGTTATACTACACCATTTTTCTCTCTTAATTGCACAGTCCAAATCTAGTAGTCTTCTCCTTAAGACTCATGACCTACTTCAACAATCTTAGTAGTATAAAAAAATTTCACTACTCAAATTACTACAATAGTATACACCATTCCATATTTATAAACTCTACAATTGTATCAATGCAAACTACAAATGTGAGTTATATTAACCTAATTTATGAAAGATAAATTATACAATGAGTAATTTTGACAAAATTATTTTACCATAATTTACTCTGTTCATTAATAATACATATTCTTACCAAATGATCTGGTTATATACCTTAAATAATTTTTGTTATTTTCCTAATACTTTTTTTCTTAAAAAACATTTTTGAAGCAATTGACAGTCAGTCAGCCTGTCGGCTGTGATTCAAAGATGACGCCTTTCAGACATCAAGGCTCCCGTTGACTCTTTCCACTGCGACCCATTTTCCAATTTGATTGAAAGTTAATAAACCACCAGTTTCAGTTCCACTGACTGCTTACAACTCATGCTAGGCAAGCATCAAGATCTTGATTTGAGAAAGTTTGCATCTTTCTAGTTAATATGTGGAATCTTGCTAGATTTGCAGCTTCTGGTGTTTGTCGCCGGTCGAGGTTGCTGTCCACCGCCAATCCAGGGCCGTCTATTGTTCATAAACGTGGCACGGACATTCTTCATGATCCTTGGTTTAACAAGGTCAGGTCTTGTGCTTGATTTGTGTTTGGTTTTATTAGTAGATCATGTTGTGCCTTTTGTTGTTGGATTTGTGGATGTGGTTACTGGTTGACAGATTAGGAGTTGAAAGATATAAACTTTAATGTTTAGATTATACCGATATGGATCTGTGTGAGATCTCACTTGTTCAGTGTCTGCTTAGTTTGATGAGTGTGTTATCTGGATCTGGAAAGTGATTTAGCTCACTTTTGCTCTTGATCGAGAATTTGTTAGTCAGGGCTTAATTCGGTTTGTATTGACATTTAATGCATGAGGTTTGAAGTTGAGTTGATTTGTGTA
Organism: Sedum album; assembly: GCA_006409495.1. Taxonomy (NCBI): domain Eukaryota; kingdom Viridiplantae; phylum Streptophyta; class Magnoliopsida; order Saxifragales; family Crassulaceae; genus Sedum; species Sedum album. Next base: position 490,299 of record QZGG01000009.1, read on the forward strand.
ATTTTTTTGCTAGTAGGACACTGGTTTTCCTTTGACTGAAAGAGACAGACTTGGGCTTCGTGGGCTGGTTCCTCCACGTATCGTATCATTTGAGCAGCAGTATGATCGTTTCAGTAAGTGATGTTTGTGCGAGTAATGAGTATGATGCTCTCTTGCTGCAATTGATGTATTTGAATGTAATTCTTTTGTGGAATGGTAGTGGATTCATATCATTCGCTGGAGAAAACACTACTAATGAACCTGAGAGTGTCGTATCCTTGGCTAAGTGGAGAATATTGAATAGGCTACATGATAGGAATGAAACGTTGTATTACCGGGTAAGTTGTTCATCTTGGTTTCGTAGTTGTTTATAGTCAAAGTGCTCTTGCTCTTCAAATCTTACATTTTGAAGTAATTTTTCTTTTGCACTAGGTTCTCATTGATAATATCAAAAGCTTTGCTCCTGTGATCTACACTCCAACTGTGGGGTTAGTATGTCAAAACTACTCGGGATTGTTCAGGAGGCCACGTGGAATGTATTTCAGTGCAAAGGACAAGGGAGAGATGATGTCCATGATCTATAATTGGCCTTCTCATCAGGTCTGCTGAGATGTCAATCAACTAAGTTTTAGTCACATTTGTGACTAGTTCTACTTTCAAGTGGTGTTGCTTCAAGATATGACTATAAATCTCATGTGGCAGGTGGACATGATAGTCATCACCGATGGAAGTCGGATTCTTGGTTTGGGAGACCTTGGAGTTCAGGGGATTGGGATACCTGTTGGAAAACTTGATATGTATGTTGCTGCTGCTGGCATCGACCCACAAAGGGTATATTTTTACCTTGTGACATAAAATATTATTTTAAACTCAAGATCAGTTTCATCCCATTATAACATGTTAGCATCTTAAGAGGCTCTCTATGAGACTGAAAATTAGACTCAAGAATATCACTAAATGTTTTGTGTAACAGCTCATATTGAAATATTTGACCTAAGTTCTTCTAACAGATACTGCCAGTGATGCTTGATGTTGGTACTAACAACCAAAAGCTTCTTGATGATCGCCTTTGTGAGTTGATTTCTCCTTTTTAATCATTCAATGGTTAGCTAGCTCAAGTTTGATGCTAGTGAGATCAGCATAAGAAGTTGTCACGTGCCTTATAACTCACATGATATCAATATTTGTTTGGATAGATTTAGGACTTAGACAACCAAGGTTGGAAGGAGATGAGTACCTATCTATAGTTGATGAATTTATGGAAGCTGCTTACACACGTTGGCCCAAGGCTATTGTGCAGGTATCATGCATTGCTCTTAAGTTTGTGAATTTCTTTGTAAATGCTATTCTTCTCATTTAACTGAATATTGTCATCTTCTTAGTTCGAGGACTTCCAAATGAAATGGGCCTTTGAAACTCTATCAAGATACCGCAACAGGTTCCGAATGTTTAATGATGACATCCAGGTGAGTAATCTGAAATTCCACTCTTACCTTAATGATCCATTTGCTTTGCGAGACTTTATTTCCATGCTAATACTGCAGGGAACTGCTGGTGTGGCTCTGGCTGGACTACTTGGAGCTGTCAGGGCCCAAGGCCGACCCTTGACTGACTTTGTACATCAAAAAATAGTCGTAGTGGGAGCTGGGAGGTATTTGGAAATTAAATTTGCATTGTTCATTCCTTGCTTCATTATCTTTGGTGTCATATGCTCAACAACATTCGCTGCTGTTATTCACTACACAGTGCTGGGCTTGGTGTTATTAAAACGGCTGCACAGGCTGCAGCGAGAATGTCAGGGAAAGATCTAGCATCTGTTGCTCACCAGTTTTTCTTACTTGACAAAGATGTAAGCAGTCACATCTGTTTGTCTTCAGATTTATTTTTACTCAACCTCCTGCTCATCAAAGATATTATTTATTGCAGGGCCTCATAACGAAGGACAGAAAGTTTATTGATCCAGCTGCTGCACCATTCGCCAGGGTGCCAGGAGGTATTGAGGGACTTTCTGAAGGAGCAAGCCTTCTGGAAGTGGTATGTTTTCGCTACTTATTTTTGTGTCATTAATCTGATTTTTTAAATGGATTTTGGGAAAAGAAGTTTTGAGAAAAATAAAACCTTAATAATCTTAATGCTGTTTAGTGAGTAATATGAAGGAACCGTGCAGGTTAAGAAGGTCAAGCCCCATGTGCTTCTTGGATTGTCTGGAGTTGGTGGCATCTTCCACGAGGAGGTGCTTATTGAACTATCTAATTCATATATCATTAGAAGTTAATACTAGTAATTTTGTGGACTGAATCCCCACTTATTCTCTTGTAATATTTGCATCGGAACTATTAGGTGCTTAAAGCAATGCGAGAATCTGATTCAGTTAGACCTGCCATTTTGCCATGTCGAACCCCACCATGAATGGTACATTTTTGCGCCTTTGCATCCTACCAAAGCAGATCTTCACTTCTTCCAGTTAAGTGACATGTTACTTTTGATACTAGCTGAATGCACAGCTGCCGATGCTTTCAAGCATGCTGGTGACCATATTGTTTTTGCCAGTGGAAGCCCCTTTCAGAATGTTGAACTTGGTAAATTTTCTTCTTATCATTTAGCTATCAATGAAAATATTCCGTATGTATTATTTCACTACTCATGATCTGCACATTTGACAGAGAATGGTAAAATCGGCCATGTAAATCAAGCAAACAACATGTACTTGTTCCCTGGGTATGTTCCAGCCACCAAACACTTAATCTTTCTTCATGAAATAAACATTGCAATTAAGTTAATAAAACCATGTTTTGTTTATCGATCAGGATTGGGTTAGGGACTCTCCTTTCAGGTGCTCGCATAATCACAGACGGCATGTTGCAAGCTGCTGCTGAATGGTATAAAGAACCTATAAGAATCTGATTCGTTCTCGCAGCTACCAGATTTTGTGCACTTCATATATTTTGTTCCTAGTTGTATTTTAGTATGTAACTGGTCATTCTTTTCGCAGCCTTGCCTCGTACATGACAGACGAGGAGATTAAGCAGGGTATGCTATACCCATCTATTGACAGGTATTGTAGTCATAGACTTGCTAAACTTTGAATTGATCGTTTCAAGGATTAGTCCCAAATAACAAGGTCATAATGTTTGAAAAACACAGTATCCGAGATGTTACAGCAGAAGTCGGTGCTGCCATTGTGCGCACAGCCGTTGCTGAAGAAGTTGCAGAAGGACATGGTGAAATGGATCCAAAAGAGCTCCTCAACTTGTCAAAAGTAAGATTTCCTTAAAAATCTAGCTCTAGTAAATTAGTACTACAGTGATGGTAACTTGTTTTAAAGATGTTGTAACTTGTTTCCCTCTTGTCCGATTTCGATCATGCATTTATGATATGTTTTTCTATGCAGGAAGAGACTGTGGAGTATGTCCGAAACAATATGTGGTTTCCAGTGTACCATCCTCTCGTGCAAGAAAAATAGAATCCTATTTCTCACCCTGCTAATAATTTGTAACTTAATTTGTCAGAGGATATTCGCCAACACCAGGAGCTTAAACTTCCCCATCACCATAAAATCTCCCATCTTGTGTTCAGTAACTTCAGACAGTGCAGTTATATTAGTTACAATGTTTTCTACAAATTTCCAGGCACTCAAATGTAGTAAATTCTCCTCAAAAAATGCTGAAAACAGTGAAGACATATGTGTCTGTACTCTATTGATATTTGCGCATGATTTCGTTAAAATTGTCGTATTGAGCGAATGATTTTAGACAAAAAAATGATATTTTTATGAAAATATATACTACTTAGAATCTTAGATACGAATTCAGACGGGTCGACCCGAAAAAAAGCAACAAATTTAGACGAAGCGGGTCAAAGATTGAATTCTATCGGGACCCGATTGACATCGGAGGTAGGCAGTCACCACTCAGCGATTCACGATCACGTCACGACTCCTGGTCTGGTCCTCGTCGCTTTAAATAAGATTGGCACTTGGCAGCTATCTCGATGCAATGCTGCACCACCCGATTGCTTAAAGGTAGAAAAAGGATCATTCTTGGGATCCACTCGGTATAATTTCTAAGTGTATAAAAGGGCCAAATTTGACGCATTTGCTTCTCCACCGATTCAGATCTGATTTTGAAGTGGGAGTGGATCCATTTGCGCATCTGGGTATCTAATTTTTTCGTAAAGGTAGGACATTGATGTTGTTTGTTGGATGATGTTAGGGATTTGGTAACTGGAGTTGGTGTGTTGAGTCTTTGTTTTGGATCTGTGACTGTCGTGAATTTTGGGGTATGTGAATGCTGAGGAGTTTCGTTTTGATGCAGGAGATTGTAATTGAGGAAGATGGCTCTTAGCAGAAGACCTGGATTGATTGCTTTGTTTGATGTTGATGGGACTCTTACAGCTCCTAGAAAGGTACAATCTTTGATCAATCTTGTTTAGGGGAATGGTGTCTGCTTGTAATTCTGATCTTGAGTAGCCGTATGGCCTGAGGTTACTGATGTTTTACTTAGCCTAACTTGATAGTCTGCCACTCTTGGCATCTATTAGATTTTCTACTGCATTGAGATTTTGCATCTATTGCTGGTGAAATAGCTAACAGACCATCTTGCACATGTTTGGCAGGTGGTAACCCCAAAGATGCTAGATTTTATGCGTGAGCTTAGAAAGGTAGATTATTTTCTGAAGCCATGTTGCATTTCAGTTCAAGTCACTAATGTTCTTCATTATACAATGACCTCATTTTCTGTTACAGGTAGTCACTGTGGGTGTTGTTGGGGGTTCTGACCTTGTTAAGATAACTGAGCAACTTGGGAAAGGAGGTGGGGATGAAAATTGGATTTTAAATTTTTAATATTGTTTACACTTAAATTCTACAGTCAGGCTATTAATGTACTGTGATTACTTATCTAATCCTCAATGGGACATGTTTTTTATAGTTCTTGATGATTACGATTACGTGTTTTCTGAGAATGGTCTTGTGGCCCACAAGGACGGCAAGCTTATTGACACTCAGGTACTTTTGAACTTGAAAGTTTTATTATAAGCATTGAGGATATCATCTAGTTATTATGCTGACATATTTTATCATTCTGCTATGCTGATCTCTTACATTGCCAATCCAGAGCTTGAAGACTTATGTTGGCGATGAAAAGCTGAAGGTTGGAAATTCACTTATTGTTGCAGCATTTTATCCTGAAAAGTTATGTGATTTTGTCGATTGTAGTTTCTGATGGCCTATATTTGATTATGCAGGAGTTCATTAATTTTACTCTTCACTACATTGCTGATTTGGACATTCCAATCAAAAGGTGAGCCTCTGAGCATTGGCAGATTCGACTACTTTACATATTTTTTCTCCGACTGTGTCTTATCGAGAATTTCATTGTTCTCTAAAGGGGAACCTTCATAGAGTTTCGAAGTGGGATGATCAATGTATCACCAATAGGGCGAAACTGCAGCCAAGAAGAAAGGGATGAATTCGAGAAGTACGACAAGGTTAGTTAGACATTTTTGCCGTCATATGTGTATACAAGAATTGGCATATCACCTCACCTGTTCACAACCATTTTTCAGATTCACAACATTCGCCCTACTATGGTGTCCATTCTTCGAGAAAAGTTTGCTCATCTAAACCTAACGTTTTCCATTGGTGGACAAATAAGCTTTGACGTGAGAGAAAAACACTAACCGAGCCAAATTTGACTATGTAACTTTGCATAGTAATGTTACTTTATATCATGTTTGGGGCAGGTGTTTCCCCAAGGATGGGACAAGACATACTGCTTGAGGTACCTTGAAGACTTTCAGGAAATTCACTTCTTTGGTGACAAAACATACAAGGTGACTATTAATCCCTACCAGTATATCAAATTTCTCTTCCTGGACGTTGGATTTCTGATACTTTTATCTTCGCTTTTACAGGGAGGAAATGACCATGAAATATTTGAATCAGAGAGAACTGTGGGTCATACAGGTCAGCCTCGTACACATTTTATGTCAGGATTTTGGGTTTTATTCTATTACATGTCAGCTGCGCATTTGCCATGACTGACGTACCATCTGTTTTTTCTTTCCTTTCCTGGTTTTGCTCAGTGACCAGCCCTGATGATACACTTGAGAAGTGCACTGCTCTGTTCTTAAACAAGGCGACTTGAGTGATGAAGAAGCATATATACCATTGTTGTCAAATGCTTCCTGTACCGAATTTCTGTATCCTTTATGCCCTCATTTAAATTGTCAAGTACTAGGGACACTATGGCGCCTTTATAGGCAAACCATTAAGGTTATACTAGTCTATCCTATCATCATGAACTGAAATATGGCCTTCACAACTTCTCCATTCCGGCTTTTGTCAGAATTTATTTCACAACAATGAACTTACTGCATTTGGAGCAAAATTGACTGTTTTACAGTAAGGTCAATGTAGCCCACAGCTTAAAAATATTGGGACCAGGAAGTTCAATCCATTCAAGAATTCCGTTTTATTGAAGTCAGTCTTTGAAGCTAGCATCAACTGCAGTCTAGTGCCGAACTTAAAAAAACAGTGCTCAGTTGAGATTCATTCATAGATATCTACCCTGACTCATCCCCTGACCCCCTATGTCCAGACTAGTAATTGTTTGTTTTGGTCTTGGGAAGCAATTTTTATCGTATCCTGGTTTCACAGTAAATGCTATCATAACATTTTGTATACAACTGAACATGCAAGATCCTAAGAAACCAGTAATCAATACTCATTACAGGCAAATATTTGAAGTTTTGAACTTTGATTTCAACTGGAGTTGGGTTGAACATACAAATGAAAGCCAAGTCAAGCTAAGAGCGGAGTATGTTATAAATACTAACTGAAACATAAATCTTACGCTCTAAACTATGGATCATATTTCATCATTCATGTGGCAAACAAGGATATCATAATTTCTGAACCATACTACAAGAACTTTATCTCCTCCTCTCTTGCTTGCCATACAAAAAACCCAACCTCATTTGTCGACTTCCATAGCTTGTTCAGCTTTCGCCTTAGCAATTGCTGATAACTTTGTTTTCAATTTTTTCTGCCCAACTTGAAACCCCTTCTTATTCTTCTTCTTTTTATCAGTGCCATCAAGCTGCACAGAACAATCAAAAGCATCAGTAATTAACAAAGTCCTATACCGAGTACACAAATTACAGTATCATATCACAGAACAATCAAAAACTCATTAAAGTCACAATCTGATATAATGCAGAGGAATCGGAAAAAAATCCATGATTGAATAAAATTATACAACATCAACCAAACTAAACACTTGAATATCACAACATCAATAACAACAAATACCTTGAAAAAAGTCTACTTCTCAATCACACATTATACAAAACAACATTAAGAAGAACACGAGTAAAAAGGTTCATACTTTCATCTTATTTTTCTTTGCTGCCAGCTTCTTCATTCTCTTCTCCTTCTCAGCTTGCTCTCCTGAACAAAAATCAAACATCAATAACACACCACACAAAAACCATAATCAAAATAACCCTAAACAAAAATAAAAATGCAGACTTTGAAGCTCAAATTCATGCTGTCTCTTCCTCCTCCCCAAATCGTTCTTCTTCGACATCTTTCCTCAAATCAATCTCCAATCGCAATCCTTCAACTCCACCCCCTCTTCCCAAAACCCTAATCCCCAAATTTGTATACCGAAAATTATTCACAATCCCAGTCCTCCATCTTCAAACAAATACAAACCAACCCCTCAAACTCGTCAATAATTCAACTTTCTATAACACTAAATGCTCCGTTTAACGGTGTCGTTTGGAAGTAGTTGACCGACCTGGTCAACGGAGATGAAGCATTGTTTACGGCTGGAGAGGGAGGAAGTGGCGGGACCGAGTGAATGAGCTGTTAAGACAAACCTTCCGACAATCTTAAATGGACTCGGATGGATTGATACCTAATCCCTTTTCCTGCAAGTCGTCGACTTTCCAACATGGCTGGCGCCCTAAATCATCCACTGAAGACAAAGTTTGCACCTTTACAAATTTCCACAAATAAACAAGTATTAATGTTAGCCATTAATCATTCACTCCGACAGAAAGTCGTCAAGTAAAGTAATGTCTTTTTTCATCATTTTCTTGGTTAAATTATTTTTTAGAATTTATTCTTCGATCTGCTCACATTCTTTTTTGTTGATGCGCGGATGTTGGGGCTGAAATCCAGAGATTTTTTGTTTGTTTATGTTTTCAGATGTTTCTGGAGTAGGCTTTTAGTAGTTTTATGATTGGATTTGTTGGAGTTGTTGTGGATGAAGTGAGATTCCATTTTGGAGGGTTTTAAAGCTTTTGTTTGTGAATTTGGGAAATGGGGTTTTTTGTTTGATTTGGATTTGGTGGTGAAAAGCTGGATTTTTGGGTGTTGGGGTTTGAGAATAAAATGCGGAATGTGTTAGCTTTATATTGATGTGATTGTGAAGAAGGTTTTTTTTGTTGGTTGGGCAGAGGTGAATTGGGATTTTAGAGAGTTTAGGTTGTTTGGTTTCTTGACTTGGGGCTTGTCTGATTTCTGGTGAGCTGAATCAGCTGTGGAAAAGGTATGGTTATTGTCTGCTTTGATGGCTTGAGCTTGGTTTCCAGTTTATGAGATGTAATAGATGGAGTTGTACAGTAATTTAGGGTAGATGTGGTAAAGTGGCCTGCTTTATCTAGATATCTTTTGCCTTGCTTGTAGGCTTGACTAGGTGGTTTAGTGAGTCAATATAGCTTGTATGTTATTGTGGCACCAGCAAAATAAAGCTTTACACTTATAGTTTTATCCCAATGCGCAAGGAGCAACCAGGTTGTTTGTAAGCTTGCAAAAGAGAAGCCTGATTTTGGTGGACTCTTTTGATCTCGCTGAGTTGCTCTGGAAACCCAAATAGGTTCAGGTTGAAATTAGCTGCTTGTTGTGATTCTGTAATTTTGTGATGGGGTCTGGGTGTTCAAGATTTACGGCATGCTGGACATCAGAGTTAGAGTCATCAATGCCGGAGGCTCCTGATTTGGGTGGGTGAATTATTTTGGTTTATGGAACTGCTGGATGATGAGAAGTGTACCTGATGAGTTATTGTGTTTTGGCAGATAATAATGAAGCAAATGAAACTAGCGGCATACCTGTCTTTCGAGAGTTCACTTTGGACCAAATTAAAAATGCAACGTCTGGTTTTTCTGTTGAGAATATCGTCTCTGAGCATGGAGAAAGGGGTGCGAACATTGTTTATAAGGGGAAGCTTGAGAATCAAACTAGGATTGCTGTCAAGCGCTTAAGTAAAATAGCATGGCCAGATGCCCATCAGTTCATTGTAAGAATCTTCTTTGTTAGTTCATTTATCATTAATTCGTTCGTACATGTTCAAATTAGCACAAAACTAGTGCTTGTTTTCTGTATGTGGATAGTCCTTTGTGCCTTTGACTAAAGCTTACCTATGATCACTTGGACTCGTAGGAAGAGGCGCGATGCGTGGGTAAGCTTCGCAATGCGAGATTGGCAAATTTGCTTGGCTGTTGCAGTACTAGTGACGAGAGATTCCTCGTTGCTGAGTATATGCCTAACCAGACTCTAGCAAAACATCTATTCCATTGTAAGATTTCTCTTCCATTCTACCAGTGAATCCCTTGACTTTGCTTGTCTTGTGTGTATAAATGCCTGCGAAGAACTCTGGATTTTCTTGCTTAAATTGTTGATTAACTTCAAAGCCTTTCTTTGCAAATAACTCCTGTATTTTGATCATTTATAAGGGGATACAAATCCTATGAAATGGACAATGCGACTAAGAGTGGCCTTTTCCCTTGCTGAGGCTCTTGACTATTGTACAAGCCAAGACCGTGCACTTTATCATGACCTTAACAGCTATAGAGTCCTATTTGACGAGGTATCATAACTCATATTCATAATAGGTTCAGATATATTATGTTCTTTTTACATTTTACAAACCGTGCAGGATGGTAATCCTAGGCTATCAAGCTTCGGACTGATGAAAAATAGTGTGGATGGGAAAAGTTACAGCACAAATTTGGCATTCACGCCTCCTGAGTATTTGAGAAACGGTTAGTTCCCTGGTTAGTTCCCGGATATTAGCTTATACAGGGACTTTGAAGCTAGTCATTGAACCACTAACTTCAATTATTAACAGCCCATTGTAAACTAAATTTCAACTTGTCTGAGAATCTCATTTACATCAAAGAGCAAGAGGAAACTTAAGAGAAATACTTTTGATTGATACATGTGCATTTACATATTTATATTCATGCAGGAAGGATCACCCCTGAAAGTGTAATATATAGCTTTGGCACGCTTCTGCTTGATCTTTTCAGTGGGAAGCATATTCCACCTGGCCATGTACGCCCTTAAGCTTTTTTTACTCATTAAACTTTGAAGTAACTAGGCTGATCTTTCATCTTTCGTGAACACTAATTCTCTGGGAAATTATAAAAGTTCCTTAGCCCATTCGGTACATATACATCATACTAATTTGCTAAAAAATTATGATTATCTACAACAGGCCCTTGAGTTGATTCGGGACAGGAACCTTCAGTTGCTCACTGATTCATGTTTAGAAGCACAGTTTACTGATGATGATGGGCTTGAGTTTGTACGGCTAGCCTCAAGATGTTTGCAATATGAGCCACGAGAACGGCCAAACACTAAATCTATAGTAGCAGCCCTGGCACCACTTCAGAAGGAAATTGATGTCAGTACTTATCTCCAAGTATTTTAATCGAGTCTCAAGTGTTGTCAATTGATTCCCATTGTCGGGTTTTTATCATGTTCCGCAGGTCCCCTCTCATGTTTTGATGGATATTCCGCATACTGGAACCCCAACCTTACTGTCACCTCTTGGTGAAGCTTGTTTGAGACAAGACTTGACGTCCATTCATGAGATACTGATTGAAGCTGGGTATAAAGATGATGAGGGAGTGCCAAACGAGGTTCTTACTGTCTCCTTGAACCATTAACATATTCTTCGTTATATTTTATGTAATGATTTAAGCTTTCTATTTAGTATTTACTACCCCATGCCTTAAATTAATGGCTAGTTTTGATGATGCAGCTCTCCTTTCAAATGTGGACCGACCAAATGCAAGAGACACTAAACTCAAAGAAAAAGGGAGACAGCGCTTTCCGGCAGAAGGAATTCAAGACTGCCATTGAATGCTATACCCAGGTGAAGTGTTAAATAATCTTTGAAATACTATTTTACTTATACACTGCACTGAGCTGATTTCTTATTGTTTTCTCCTTTTGTTGAACTAGTTCATTGATGGTGGAACCATGGCGTCTCCAACTGTCTTCGCCCGTCGTAGTCTTTCCTATCTCATGTGCGACATGAGTGAGGAGGCTTTAAGTGATGCTATGCAATCACAAGTAATATCTCCCATATGGCATATAGCATCTTACTTGCAAGCTGCATGTCTGATCTCACTTGGAATGGAAAATGAGGCACAATTGGCACTCAAGGATGGCACAACGCTTGAAGCCCAAAAAAATGCAAAAAGTCGAAAACTAATATTACCAGCTCACCAACGTATCAGTTCTGTCTGATCCTTGAATGCCAATTCTTTTCAACTGTGCCTCACCCTTGTATGATCAGCTCAATCCCTTCTGTTTACTTCATTGACTTATTTTCAGTACATGTCTTGTTATTGTACAATCACAATTGTAAAGTTTGAGGTTCTCTATATAGCAATTATTGACTGAAAACTGCAACTGTAATCTTGCTTCATGCCGTCTGGAACATGGAAATTTGTAGAAATTAAGAATGTGGAAATTTAGGAAAAGAACAAAACTACACGCTTATGTTGGAAACTTATCATGAAAAACAGTTACTTTACTCATTTTTTTCTTCAAATGAGTACCAAGAACCATGAAGAGACTGATGACTAATGATTAGGATTAAAACACACAGTAAAATAGATAGTAGAAATGTAAGTTAAGGTCTCATACATAGTGGCTCAAATATAGAGACATTATAAATTTATGAAGGTGTTGCTAGCGCAGACATAGGGAGTTTTACTCGTAGATCCATGGGGTGAGGCTGCTCTGCCATTCAACAACACCTTCCGGGAACCACAAAGCAATTTCCTTATTTGCACTCTCAACAGAGTCACTTCCGTGAATCACATTCCTGCAAATGTTATAACAAGTTAGCAATGGTTGAGAAAACTAAGATGTTAAAAGTCAGTTAGGTACACATTAAGATAAACTGACCTGCCAATATCAACAGCAAAATCACCACGGATAGTCCCAGGGGCAGAATCAGCTGGATTAGTGGCACCAATGATGGTCCTGCCAGTCTTGACCACATTTTTACCCTCCCAAACCATAGCAACAACAGGTCCAGAAATGATGTACTCCACTAGCCCGTTGAAGAAGGGTTTGGCAGACAAGTCAGCATAGTGCTTCTGTGCAAAAGCACTGTCCACATTGATAAGCTTCAAACCTAGAATCAAAATATAAGCATTACTTAGCATCAGTATATCTTACAGTTTATAAAGAAATCAGATTCAAACATATTGCAAATTTACTACGATGGCATCACATTGCTTACTAAAACCTGTTGTTCATTCAAAAGCGGCACAAAAACAAAAGCACTAATGATTCTGGGTTCATAGTAGCAGATTCTTCCAAATTCTAAAAGATTTAGACACACATATATATAAATATGGTTCGAAATTAGACAAGAATGTACCTCTAAGAGAAAAACCCTTCTTCTCAAATCGGCTAATGATCTCACCAACCTGAACAAATAACAAGATGCCAACTTCCTCAGTAAATCACACTCCACTAGAAACTACAGTACATGAAAGAGACACCTTTTATCAAAAAAATTAAAATTTCGTCATCCACTGGTTTAAAAACATTCACAAACAACACATGCATAACATTTCAGGAATCAAATCAATTATAAGATCAGAGAATCGATTCGATACCAAAATAACGACAGCAGTTCAAACCGAAAGAGGAGATTAAAAGAAACTAACCAAGCCTCTCTGGGCGCCGTCGGGCTTAATCATGATGAAAGTCTGTTCCATTTCTTCTCTATGTGTTTCTGCTGCTGTTCCGAATTTGATCTTGAGCAGCCGACGTAGGGGAGTAAAAGTAATATTTATATAGCACGCGAGCAAACCCTAATTCCCCCAAAATCAATTTGGGAATGGAATATGCGATCGAATCTCCTAAAACTGTTTAATTACAAACTGGTCATTCGAGTTTTCATTAATTATATAAAAAAGCAAATGGCCAAATATCTAATCCTTGCGAGGGCGTTATGTAAATACACAAACAATACGATCCATCTCCACTTCAATCCGGAGTCCGTAAACCTAAAACCCTTGACCCGACCCGGACGACCACGATGCTTCTCCAATCCTCCGTCGCTCTCTCCCCGCGCCACCGCACCGGCGCCTCACTCTCATCTCACCTCGCCTACGCATGTCCCGTTCCGTCCGATTCCGTTAACCTCTACCGACGTAATACAATCATCAGTAACCGAAGGAGTAACGTGTCGTGCTCTATATCGATGACACATACGTACAAGACTAAGGACTACGAGAAAAGGCCTATGCAGAATTGGAATGTGGCGTATAGGAAGATTTCGATGATGGAGAATGATAGTGATGCTTCGGCTGTCAGTGTGCTGAATGAGGCGGAGAGGAAGGGAAGGATGTTTACTAAGTGGGAGCTTTGTAAGATTGTTAAGGAGTTGCGGAAGTACCGGAGGTTCCGGTTAGCGCTTGAGGTACTTTACTTGATAATTGAAAGGTCAATTTTGAGAGTAATTGTTTGCTATGGTGTTTTTAGATTTATGTTTGGACTGAATTGCTTAACATTGTGTATGAAATAATGAAAATGGTTGTCGGAACTACTAGGTCATTAGTAATCTTTGATTATAGGTAGTTGATCATGCGTAAAATAGCTTTTGTATGCTGTTTTGTAGCTTGTTTCACTGATAACATACCAGCATTGTGGTTTGTATAGACTATATTGGTGCAGGCTAAAACTTGTTAAGCCATTTGTTTGTAGTTCAATTAATAGTTTGATGTTGTGGTACACGTACATCCACAACTTAATTTCAGATTCATGTGGTAGTGTCTGTTGTAAGATTTTGCTGTGTGTTTGGATATATTATTACTCAGTGTTAAGGAATGGCCATCCAAAGCGAAATTTTTTTGTAATTGTGTGGTTGGTTACCTCTTTATTGTTGCATAGTCTCATGAGGGTTATGTATTTATATTTATACCTCTTTTCCACCCTGTCTACTCCGGGCCATGCTGGTTCGTACTCCTGCTTTTTAGAATGTAAACTACACGCATTTCTTAATGTCTGTAATAGAGATAACTGTTGTACTAAATGAATGGCAGGTATACGAGTGGATGAATGAGAGAGGGCAGAGATATAGATTAGCTTCAAGTGATTCAGCAATTCAGTTGGATCTGGTCTGTAAAGTGCGGGGTATTTCGAATGCTGATGATTTCTTCCAAAAGTTGCCTGATAATCTGAAAGACAACAGGGTCTATGGATCTCTTCTGAATGCATACACACAGGCTGGACTGAAAGATAAGGCAGAAGCCTTGATGAATGATATGAGGAAGAAAGGCTATGCATCACATCCACTTCCCTATAATGTGATGATGACTCTTTATATGAATCTTAAAGAGTATGAAAAGGTTCATGATATGGTTGCTGAAATGCTGCAGAGAAAAATACGGTTAGACATATATACATATAACATATGGTTGTCTTCTTATGGAACCTCTGGCTCGTTGGAGAAAATGGAGCAAGTGTATGCTGAGATGAAAATGAACAAAGCCTGTCATCCCAATTGGACTACATATAGCACAATGGCTACTATGTATAGTAAGCATGGTCAGATCGAGAGAGCTGAAGAATGCCTAAGAATGGTAGAGGGAAAAATTGCTGGCCGTAACAGAATACCCTACCATTATCTCATCAGTTTGTATGGCAGCATTGGAAACAGGGATGAACTTTTCAGAATATGGAACATCTACAAAGAAATTTTTCCTGTTATATCGAACACAGGTTACCGTGCAATGGTATCATCTTTGGTAAGGATGGGTGACATTGATGGAGCAGAGGACATGCTTCAACAATGGCTTACAGTTAGAGCAACATATGACCCAAGAATTCCTAATCTTCTGATGCAATGGTATGTTTCAAATGGGCAGTTGAATAAAGCCAAGGAACACTTGGACGGAATGATAAAAGCTGGGGGGGTGCCCAATTCAAATACTTGGGAAACTCTAGCTGAAGGATATGTTGGAGAAAGAAGAGTTTCAGAGGCTTTATCTTGCTTCAAGGATGCCTTCAAGGCTGAAGGAGCAAGGAGCTGGAAGCCAAAACCAGCCCTTCTTACCGCCTTCATCAATCTGTGCGAGGAACAAACTGATACTGTGAGTAAGGACGTGTTAGTTGACCTTCTAAGGAAAAAGGAAAGTCTTGAAAATGAAGCTTACAGTTCAGGTGATGAATCAAAGATAGAAGATGATGCTGAATCAAGCGAGTTGCATATAAATATGCTTGAGGCCAATTTGTGATAAATTTCTTAATTGGTCGGCTGTGTGTGCTTCTATGCTTTTGACCACCAAATTTTGGGTTAGTAAAAATTACTGTGCCTTCCTTCATTATTGCTCCCCATACATCATCAGTACCTAAATTTACGTTGAGCAATGAGCATATCCCCTTCTAACCTCAGTTCAACTCTTTCTTGCAGGCATCAAAGTGCAATAATACCCTGCTCAATGTGCCAGTAATCACTCATCTTTCAGACTCAGTATGTAGGTTGGGTTACTAGTTGCTAGTGTCTCCAAAGAGCAAATGTACATTTTTAAGTATCATATGGATCAGTAAATGACTAATTTAAGTTGAGAACCATGTTGGAATTTAAAGCCCTGGCTAGCTCATTTTTATTGCTTTCAATCCATCTTCATTTCTCCCAAATCAATTGTCTAATGTCAAATATTATTTTCACCCTTTCAAATTATTGCTAATAATGTCAAGTAACATTGAAAATTCAAAATGGTCTAATTAATTAATGAATGAAAAACTTGTTAAAGACTGATACATACATTGGAAATTGTAATAAACAAATAAAAAAGTAGGCTGCCTTATGGCGTCCTTTGGGTTAGTTTGACAAAAAAGCGTGTTGTTTTTAGCTCAAGATCTACTGCATTCAATTGCAACAGTTTGTAAGAGGATAAGATCTCCAAAAATTTCTGCATCTTCAAGATGCACCATAGAGCATAAACATGTATAGATACATACACAAATGATCACTAGTGGCTGCTTTGCATGTAAACTTTAGTATTCTAGTACAGCATATTGGCTTGATATTTAGGAGCATATCTCTTAAGGCTAAATGACAACATCAAAGTGTTCAGGGACAGACACTGAGATAATTGTAATCTTCTAACCTTATAAATACCACTGAGTAGATTCTTCTTCTTCTTCTTCTAAGAAATGACTTCTACCCCTTCAACAGTTTTGGAAAACGAAAGTTCCATATCAAATGAGCCACTTCATGAACCCTTTTCTTTGAATTCATCATCATTTACTAGCGCTATGTCACTTAATCAAGATGGCTTGCAGCATGTTCCTGAATGCTATGTTCAGCCCTCTGAACAGCGTCCCAGCGCTATCCATTTTAGACCTGATGGGGATCAGTCAGCTCTCCCTGTCATTGATCTCTCTCAGCACTTGAATGGCGGGTATTCACGGTCCCAGCTCCTTGACGAGGTCAGGAAGGCTTGCATTGATGTTGGGTTCTTTCAGGTATGGGTGAAACTGCAAGTCTGCATGATAAATATAAATAACGAAAACTGATTATTTTGCAGTAGGATTTAGTCTTAGATATCTACATAAAGTGGAAATGCATGCATGAGCAGGTGATCAACCATGGAATACCTGAACTGGTAATGGCGGAAGCCCTCGACTGTGCCACTAATTTTTTCAATCTGCCAGCAGAGGAAAAAATGAAGATGATGTCAGATGACGTTCGAAAGCCAGTCAGATATGGGACAAGTTTTATTCATGCCTTCGAAAAGGTTCGCTTTTGGAGAGACTTTATCAAGCATTATTCATATCCCATCTCAGACTGGATCGACTTGTGGCCTTCCAATCCTCCAAACTACAAGTAACATATCATCAGTCATTAAAATTATAAATTTCAAATCTTGAATGTAAAATATTCTAAGGCTTGAAAAATATGTATGATAGGGAAAAAATGGGGGCATATGTGATGGCCGCGCAAGTACTACAAATAAAAATCATGCACTTAATCCTCAAGAGTCTAGGCCTAAATCCAAACAAATTAGACGCAGAAATGGAAAATGGCTCACAAGTCATGGCAGTGAATTGTTACCCTGCATGTCCACAGCCAGAGCTTGCCTTAGGCATGCCACCGCATTCTGACTACGGATCACTCACAATCCTTCTACAAAGCGACCCAGGCCTACAAATCATTGACATGCACAATCAATGGGTATCAGTGCCTTTAACCAAAGGAGCACTGATAGTCCACTTGGGAGACCAAATGGAGGTTATGAGCAACGGTATTTACAAAAGTGTTGTTCACCGTGCAATTGTCAGCTCAAAGACTAATCGACTGAGCATAGTAAGTCTCCACAGCTTGGGGTTGCAGAGAAAAATTGGGCCATTGCAAGATTTGCTTGACAAAGATCACCCTGCTTCTTATGCAGAGTTCAGCTTCAACGACTTTCTAGATTTCTTGTCTACAAATGATACAACAAAAGAGAGGTTCATCGACACTTTAAAGACAGAGTAGCAACTCAGTTAGCTAGAGAGTATAGAGCTTCATCACCAGTAACCCGACTTAATATACTTAATAATAGTATCTGCATTTTCATGTCATACGATCATCATAAACTTAAAACCTTAGCTCCAACTCCAAATTCCTTAGTAATTGACATGAAAACAAAACACAGGAGATCATACAATGTGTTACTAATCCTGAAAATCTCTTAGGCTGCGTCCACTTTGAAGAAATGAAATGGATTTCGTGGGAATGGAATGGTGAATTTGGACATAGTTTCATTTTAGATTCATTCTTTCATTCAATTCCAAGTAATTCCATTCCAGCGAAGTGGACAGAGCATTAGTGTTTACCTAACTGAAATCGATTCAGCAAATTGCAATGTGTTACACAAGAGATTAAATTGAAACAAACGTTACACCGTAAGTCCGTAACAGACAGTGTTGCATTGTACCGACAGCATATGACTAACACAGAGATACTCACTTACACCTTTGCAAGATTGTCTTCATGATTTTGGGACTTGGAGGAGATGGGTGCAAAGAGATCTGCTGGAATCCGATGATGAGGAGATTCTCTGTTTTTGCCACGTAAGCCGGTTGACTTTAGTATCATAAGCTGACACTGAACAACCGCATAAACGCGTGGACCTTGTATTGGGCCGAGATAAGATGAAGGCCCAATACACACCGGGCCGAGATTCAGTTCAACGAAGTGAATGACAATTTTCAAAGGATGCAGGAAATGGTCAAGTGTGACTGTTGAGAGTTATTATTATCAAGTGTCACAAAATGGAATTTCTAGGAAAACTTTAGGAACTAGCTGTTAGAAATTGTAATCCTAGTTTAAATGTGAATCTTGTCAAGCTTTGTTAAATTTATCTTAGTTTAGTTAAGAGGTTTAGAAAAGCGATGATGGATGTTTGCAAAGTGATGACCAGGGAGTATGACTTATATGAATGTTGCTGGTTGTTTCTGCGTTTGGTTGGTCCAAACGGCAGCGTCACATGCTTGGCTCAAATATGAGCGTGAGTTAAAGAAACGCAAGAGAAGCTGCGTCCTTTTAGTGGGCAGCAGAAGAGGAGATGTCTTGCGGAGCTGTGCAGTCCGCGAGGTTTGAAGTCCTTGGGATTTCCTTGAGTCTCCAAGAAAGTGTCTCAGTTCAGGGAAGCGTCTTTTCTTATTGTTGTTATACTTAGAAGCCTTAGTCCTTGATGTTTTTTCTTGCTTGTGTGATGTGTTTTTGGCCTTGTAAAACTTGTTTAACACAGTGGATTATTGGTTTGAGTCTCTCCGCAAAGGAGGCTCAGTGGTTTTCTCCGGTTCCACGTATATCTTGTGCCATTTAGTTTACGATTTTAGGTGATTTAGCTAGTTTTATATTTGCGGAAATTTGCATTTGTGAAAACTTGCATTGTTAAATATCGATTTTGTTTCTAGGTCTTAGATTAGGCTTAGATACATTCATCAGTAGCTACTTATACGTACAATTTGGTCCAGCTATAAATGTCATAAAACCCTATGAGAGTGATGTTGCATATCATAATCATTTAGTATTATTGCCAAGCCATATCAAGAGTGAATCAACACATTTAATATTAGAAGAATTGCACTTTTTTAAGCTTCCAAAGTTTGGATCGATGACTGAAGAAGCCCTAAATTCAACTCTAGGTATCCCGTCTAACATCAAAATTAGTGTTGAGGGTGACATGAAAATGCAGCTTTTGGGAATATCTGGCAACGTTGCTGTTACAATCTTTCTAAGTCAGAGAGTTTCTATCCACACTCGTCAATATTTAGCTGAACTGACTGGATCAGTAAATGAGATTTTCCGATATGGACCAATCATGTCTACATCCTTTAGTACAATAATATCGAAATTTGATTTTTTTTCTTCCATCCGAACTGGTTACAATGATTGTGCGTAAATGTTAGGACCATTCGTATAATATTGTTAAGATGAGAATATTCGGAAGTAGTTGAGACTGAGCAATATTATAAATAGCTGGATCTTTAAGTGAAAGGAGGACACCAATTAGGGTTACACAAATTATATATTCACTACAAGAAAATGTCATAAGGACAGTATATACACATTTTGACGCTCTTAAGACTTGCAAAACATGTATATTAGGGTAGGCTGTCATCAATAATGGGGAAACCCTAAACCAATGTAACCTCCCAGTTCTGAAAAAAATAAGCAATCGATTCAAAAGAAACCCTAAAAAGTGCATAGCTCTATCAGAAAAGAATGTCTAAGTTCTTTTAGTCAGTGGTTTCCACCATTTATACATGTGAAAATGACATGCATTCGCATATCTTAGAAAGACATAAGTGTAAAAGTTTAAGTTTAGAATCGATCATAATTTGGTCTTTATCTTGATGATCGTAGTATGTGTTCCAAATACTATTACTACAACTGAACCTATTTAATATCAGAATCTAAGTCTATACACTGGCATTTGTCACCCAAATACGTATACCATCTAGTTGGGAAATCAGATGTGATGTAGAAAATGTAGTCAAATTAAAGTCATGGTGTTTACACATATAAGAGTTAGCAAAACACAATAAGTTTTGCAGTTGAATATGAACTTTGAAAAGCTTAAAACCTTAATTACTTGTAATCTCCAACTACTTTATTAAGGACGTATGTGTATACAAGACCACTTTTGGACGACAAAAAGGGTTCCATGCTCCCACACGTCATAAATTAACGATATAGCAGTAATACCATATTAAATTATTAACTCGAATACATGCTTAATACGAGTTGAGAATGGTAAAATGTTTAATCTAATTTAGTAATAGAATCATTTATTTTTACACATATAATTAATCGGGCCACCGGCAATGTTGGTGGCTCGCTTCAGCCATTTAAGCACGACTAGGCTCGTCTCCACTCCGCTAGTGTTAGTGGTGGTTGTGTAGTCAAGTCAGACGGTCAACCGACTCCTTTTTCCTTACCAAATTAATTAAAATTTAGCTTTGATTAAAGAACAAGTAAATTTGGATTATTTACTTTGTTTTCTCTTACCACTGGACACTAGTAGATTAAATAATTTCAGAGTATAAAATGAAAGGTACATCTCTCAATGATTATGAAATTATTCAAATAAAAATTATATTATGCTTCATATTTTAAAATTGCATGGACTAATTTGGTCGACCATTTTTTCTGCTTCCAAGCACATACGTAAACTTAGGAATAACATAACGTGATAGTGGTGCGTCCTCACGTTACAAATTGCAAGTGAAGTGAACTTCAAATGAAGGGTACAAACCCAACAATAGTGAAAAGCGTCCTTTTAGAAACAGTAGTCAAATGAAATTATTAGGAGACTGCCGTCCATAGGGTTTCTCGTTTTGAATTTACAATATTTTTCCTTCATCGTATGTGTCGTAATTGTTCATCCCCTTGGCAAAAATTTAATTTCCGATTAAATTTGTGTAGCAATGTGTTGCAAAATATAATGTGTGTATACTTGGTAGTATGCTATTGGTTGAAACTCTTTGTACTGGATGATTAAAGAATCAAAGATACCTCGAATCTGACCTTTGATAGATCTTGAAAAGTAACATAAAGCATGCTTTATGTTGCCATGTGTTTTCGTGTGATGTTTGACATGTCTTAAGTAAAAAATTAAAAAATTACGTAAAAAATAGAATATCTATTAATTAAGCTGAAATTAACATGTCTTAAGTCCATGCACTATTTCATTTTTCACAAATTTATGCATTTTCGCTGAAAGCACAAGTTAGTGATTAGATTGATTACCGTACGAAACTTTCCCTAGCATGCGTAACGTGATGAAATGACTGCCACGATGACCTTCAATTTCCATCCCCGACCATGGAAATGAGTACTTTCAAGCCACTAAGTTGAATGCCATGAAGAATGGTGCCAATCGCTTGTGACATGTTCCATGTGATCAACAAGCCATACCATCTTTTATAAGAGTAAAAACTATAAATGTTTTCAGTGGTCATAAACTTAGTGCTAAGATGCCATATCCGCATAAGCCAAGAACAGTATCCTAGATGGTGAGGGCTCCATTAAATCAATAATTTCAGGACTCCGCAAAAGCTATACAATTATCACATCTAACCATAAGCAATCCCTACACGCGCATCATCTAGCCAAAAGTTTACCTAATTTAGCTCCATTTCAAGACAAATCCCATTTTAGCAATTGTCCCACAACTCCATCTCATCATCTTTTCGCAACATATTACATGAATTTCATCTGTGAAAAATGTTGCATTGCACTTGGCTCCTATACAATATTGCTTTCGCATGTAGTAAGCTAGAGTGCAACCAATAGTTAAAAATGTTGAGCATTTAAGTAAGCAGTTATTAGTCTTTTTTGTGTAATATGATCCAGTCGTACGTAGCAAGCGGGATTGATGAAAGATGGTTAGTGAATGAGTTGTAAAAGGGATGGACGGAAAACGGTCCCAATTTTTAATGCACAAGTTCCCCATTTCTTTAACTTCCGTTGATTAGTCAAACTCACCATCATCTACGTAAAGACTGGTTCACCTCAAACAGATCGAAACTCAGTTAAGTAGGAGTACGTATATAAACCTACCCCCACTCTCTCTCCCCTCTTTATCCTCCACATCACCATCTCAAAGATGCGCCACACTTGCACTCAACATCCTCCTTTTTACCATCAAACCCTCGCACATTATCATATTTGCGATATACCCACTGATCCTGACGAATTTCTCTCTCCATAAATACATATACACACGGAAATATCATAAATATATTGGGTGGAGTTTTAGGGAGTCTTCTTAGCGTTTATATTTTAGGAGCAGGCTTTTACAGTACAGTTTAGCCTAATTATTTACTAAATGAGGGTTTGCTTGAAGCCTCCATGCACAATAGTGAGAGCTATGATTGGAGAACATTACCAGTTGAGTGCTGCTGGTTCTAGGAAATGTAGTCTATCGATCAAAAGTAGTGCGGGTAAGAGTTTGACGGAGAGGAGGGTCGGGCCGATGTCCCGTCCGGAGCAAAAGTTGAAACAACGGTGGAAAGAGTATCAGGGGATTCAAAACTGGGATGGGATGTTGGACCCTTTGGATGATCATTTGAGAAGTGAGATTTTAAGGTATGGTAGTTTCGTGGACGTCGCGTACAAGGCATTCAACTTCGACACATCCTCTCCAACATATGGATGTTGTAAATACTCAAAAAATATCATGTTTGATCGGTGCGAGGTTGCCGGAAATGGGTACAAAGTGACAAAGCAACTATATGCCACGTCAGGTATCAAAATGCCACACTGGATGGAGAAGAATGCCAACTGGCTGACAATGCAATCTAGCTGGATTGGCTACGTGGCAGTTTGTCAGGATGAGAGAGAGATTGCACGGCTTGGTAGGCGAGATGTAGTGATCGCTTTTAGAGGCACGGCCACTTGTCTCGAATGGGTGGAGAATCTACGCGCCACCTTGACTCCTTGTGGCACAAGTAATGGGACTGAGGATGATGATGAGGCTAAGGTCGAGAGTGGTTTCCTTTCTCTCTACACTTCATTTTCGAATTCTCGAATGAGCTTACAACAGCTTGTCCAAGAAGAAGTCACTCGGATCATAGAGGAATATGGGAACGAGCCACTAAGCGTAACCGTAACTGGTCATAGCCTAGGAGCAGCTCTAGCAACCCTAACAGCATATGATATAAAGAGAGTCATCCAACATTGTCCTTTAGTAACCGTCATGTCATTTGGTGGCCCTCGAGTTGGAAATCTTAGCTTCCGACACGAGCTAGAGTTGCAAGGCACTAAGGTCCTCCGCATTGTGAACACGGACGATCTTATTACCAAGGTGCCAGGTTTTGTTGTCCAAGATGGATGTCATAGTGCCGGATGGCCGAAGCTAATGTCAAACTGGATACAAAAGAAGGTGGAAGAGACTCAATGGGTCTATGCAGAGGTGGGGAAGGAGCTCAGGCTGAGTAGCAGTGACTCACCCTATTTGGAAGACATTAATGTAGCAACTAGCCATGATTTGAAGACATACTTGCACTTGGTTGATGGGTTTGTAAGCTCCAGCTGCCCCTTCCGATCAACTGCCAGGAGACTTTTAAGGTCACGCAATTGAAAATCTGAGTAATGTATAACATAGATTAATTCTTTGATGACATTATTGTACATAAATTAGGGATAGGCGCTCGTAAACTTAACTTTGGGTCGCAAATGAGCGCCACTCGACGCTCGTATTTTACATTATTTTTTAAACAATATATTGACCTAATGTGTATAATACACATTAGAAATCCTATACTCAATACCCAATATTCAAATTAATTGTCTTGACTGCTGAAATTACTCTTTCAATATAAGTTGAATTATTATTAAAATAGAAAAGAGTAAATTCCTAAAAAAACTAGTTGAATTACTAAAAAGTAAAAATGATGATAAGAAATCAGTAATATCAACTGAAACTATAAAATCTCAAACTACCAAAAATCAAAAATAGACAATAATAAGGAAGAGCTTCCTTGTCGTGGTGTGAAATGACAAAGGATTGACGTTGTAGCACCGACTTACAGAAGACTAGACTTTTTCGATGGCTATGTGTAACCTAACTGAGCCGACTTTTGAACTGAGAATAAAAAATTGCGGCTATGTATCATATTCATCTACCGTCCATTTCTTTAACAGTGGGTCGGTTCTGTTGTTTCATTGGATCACTGTAAATGTGTGTCACATAATGGATTGTAACGTCTTTGCTAGCTGTTGTTGCTTTACGTTGATGTTTTGGATACGACCTACTTTCATGAGGTTGGAAAGGGTTTGTACTTCTGACATTGGGGACTTGACCATTGGTGCAAGTGCAATTGTTGGATGTAATGATGGTCAGAGATTTAGCTAGTCAAATAGTTTGATAACTTATTACTTTAGTGTTTAAATTGCTGACATTTCCTTTTCGTGTTACACGTGTGTCGTTGTACACATACATTCTTACTGGTGGCAATCAAACCAGAAGCTATGGCTGTACCTTTCTTGGGAAATACACTCCTATTTGAATCAAGGTTAATGAATGATAAAAGGAGCAGCAAATTATGTTCGTTCATTTCTAATCGAATCAAGTTTAGACACCACTGTTGGGACAACTTTAAGAGGTTAGTTTGTTGGTGAGTTATCAAACAACAACATACATCATCATTGATTCTCTAGAGAATTGGTCCTATCCTATATTTTATTTTGTTTATCCATTACACTCATTTTATTTTGTCTCCAAATATCGAAATAAATATAACTGTAAACCCTAAACTCAAAACCCTAACCCTCAACAAATCTTTTTGAAATCATACTTAACGATTGTATGTAGGGAAATTCGGAAAAATATTAGCAAAAAAACTTTTTGAGTAAGAATTATTTGAAAAAATTAAAATCAAAGTTAGATAAATGTCACCTGGTACTGAAAGTTCTAAGTCAGCAATTCAACCATTAAAAAGAATGGCACTACTCAACTTCACTAAAAAGGTAGTTGTGTAGTTTAATGCATGTCTCTTTTATGCACACCAAACTTAAGAAGTGGATTGAGAGTGATTTGATCTTTGGCCGCAATCGAGATTCATGTTCCGACTAAGATCCATTACATCAAATTCAAACCATAACATTAATTGCAAATGACTTGTTCTAAACCGCAAAGAGACAAATATAAAAAGACAAACCCTAACCTTAATGGGCTTTGAGTCTGAATCAGTCACGGCCTCACTACCGTCCTCACGTCGGCCCAGCCCATATTGGAGAAATCTAGGGCACAACCCCAAATGTGATTTACGCAATCGAGCCTCGTGTTCGCGCTTCGTGTCAAAAATCAATCAACGATTGGAGAAGCGACTTCGATTCGATAAGGGAGGGAGGAAGACATGGATGATAATATGAAGCAGCTGCAGCAGAATTTGAAGGAGGTCGAATTCGAGGCGGAGCAACTCCTCCTAGCTCGACATCAGGTAATCAACTGCTCCTCCCTCGTCCATGCCAATTTATAATCAGCAGAGTTGAATGATTATTAATTGTTTCTGTTAACGTGCAGCTAGTTGAGAATGACAGAGTGAGGAATGGTAACAGGGAAGCTTTAACAGCTTTAAGAAAGCGAGCTAGGACTACAAAGACTAGTGTGATTTCGCCTTATGAATCGATTATGAAAGATGTTGGTGGATCTGGATCGAAGCTACTGGTGAGAGAAGTTTGTGCTACTTGTGGCAATCATGATTCCAAAGAGAAGACGTGGATGATGTTTCCTGGAACTGATATCTTTGCAAAAATGCCATTTCATGCTGCTCATACCATATTGGAAAAAGGTTTGTCTCTTTTACTAATCCTCAGTTTCTTCTTACAGTTATTTATATGGTAAAATCCAATGGATATATCGTATGACCGTCTGCAGTTTTTGAGGTTTGGATACATGCTCCAGTTGCTATGACATTGTAATTTTCATGATTTAAACATAGTGCTAAAGTATTGTGTGTATGGTATGTGTGCTTCCCATCTTTAATATCTGTCTACAAAACGAGCATAAAGTCTAACACGGGCATCCAATAAATATTAAAATATATTCTAAATGAAAATCTGATAAACTAAATATTTGTAAATTTTAGTTCTCCCTATCAGTGGCTGAAAAAGGATAGTTCTCTCGTTGAAACATTATAAGGAAATTGGAATCAGTGCTCTGGTTGAAAAGATTTTTGCAGTTGTATATAAATGTCCTGAGCTTATGCCTACCATTCGCTCCAATTTGATTGGTTATTATTACATTTCACATATGATTTTGAACTATAAAATATCTGTGTTTGACCAGCAGTTGTGGGTGCTTCTTTTTGGTAGGCAATGGTGAAGAATTAGATAGAATCAGTGCTCTGCTTGTGAAGGTTTTTGAAATTAAGTATAAATGAGCCGAGTTTATATTTGCCAAAACATTGATTTTGAAATGTTTGAATATTGGATTAGCATTGGATTTGAAGTATTTCTGGTTTAGAGTTCTGTTGGAGTCAACATCATCTAGGAGTAGGAACTTCTATGCTTTATAGATAGTTGGGATGCAAAGCTCAATGGCCTTTGGTTTTCAGTGTGTTTCTACAGGCTGGTCGGAATAATGATAATTTCCCATATTTTACCAATAAATGAATTCAATTATAGTTTTGTAGCCTGTTGGTACTGCACACAGATGAGTGGTTTAGAAGTTATTGGATGTAGTGCATTAGCTTTAAGCCTGTAATTTATCGGTGTTTTATTTGAATCAGCTAGCCATTGATCATTGTGCTTTATTTATTTCAGCCGACCATATTGCTAGCTCATCTCTTTCGTTTTATGGATCATGCAGATCAATCCTGTCTTGATTACGATGCAAATAAATTACAAAGCTACGTGAAGGAAAAGGCCTTCATAATTTCTGAAAAAGGTGTTCTTGCAGATAAATTTGGTCCTGGAGTACTCAAATCACTAGTTACTTTGACAGACAAACCCAAGTAAGCCTATTTATGTATTTCCTGTTCTACAATTTACCATGAGGTGAATGGCGTTTTTCCAAGTATGCATGTCTGAAGTGGGATTTTCTAAGCACCATCTTTCCAGTCGTGCAAGTCTGGGTACTAGCATGTTGGATTCTTTTAAATGTCGATCGGCTCAAATATATATTTTGTGTTGTTACTTTGGTGTTACCGGAATTATAATATTAAGAATAAAGTACATACATTCTTGATCCTCTGATTGGTTTAACAATGTACTGCCTCATCAAGTCCTTGTGATTTAAAAACAATCCATGGTATTATCATACTAGAACTATTCACATTACAGTGTGTATGTTTATTAATCTTTAATGATCTGAGCATATGGTGGGCGGGTTTTCTAAATTGACTGTAGTCCATCCGGGTTTTCGTAATGATATGCTCTGTTTGTGGGTCGCATTAGACATTGTATTACGAACATATGTTAATGATCAGAGACTTTCAAATTCGATGTTATATTATTATTAGATCCGAATATATGCACAATTATGATCGCTGTGTTTCTTTCATTTACATGTATGTGTAAAAGTCTCATATCTAGGATTTACAGTTGACCATATAGAGAAGCAACTCTACTAGAGCAATAAAGATGGAGGACGAGAGTTGGAAAGAGCATGTATGTACGTGTTGATACACTTGATATGGAGACGAGGGAGTTCCCTCATAAGAGGACAGTGTCCCTTATGTCCTACACTCTTATGTCATAGCCAATAAGGACCCTTGATCGATAGACAACTTTTACAAGATGGATTAAATGATACAGTAGATATCAGCGAAGGCCACAAACAAAAGGACTCCAATACTAGTGTTGTTGCGCAAGAGAGACGATTATGTTGAAGCCAAAAGGCAACTAAACAAGTATACATGTGAGCCCCCTTCGTATATCATATAGAAATGATGCTGTTAGATGTCAGTGAGTGCAGGTGTATTAAAGAAGAATCAATACTCAATTATAGACGGACAAATACACATGTAACACGGCTTAACGAATCCATAGATTCAACTGAATTAGCTCCAGCAGTTTAAACCTTCAGCTCGATAATTGCAACTATTCCAAGAAGTGCTTTGTGTGAGGTAGTTTCGAATCTTGAGAAGATGCTCACGAGTCCTTTTGTGTAATGCTTGTTGAACTGACCAAAAAAGATGTAACAAGTAGACTGTTGAGTAGGGTTTGGTCTAATAAATAACGTCTTCAATGACTCTGAAAAGTTGACACAGAAGGTTTCAGCCTTCTAGTGTAGTGTAGCACACTATACATAGCCATGCTCATTTTTACTGCTGTAATTTATTATGTAAGGTTTTGCAAACGGTATATGGTATTTTATGCAATTTTCAAAGCGTAAATTACCGTAAAAATTTGTATCATACTCCTGAATCTCGGTGAAGAGTTGAACGCAATTTTGTACAAATGTAAGGAAAACTATGGTCCTTAACACACGCATAGCAACCTGAATCCATGTTTATGTTCATGCACTTTCTAAAAAGCTTGATAATGATGATAACACGTTTCCATGTCATGCTCACACTACATATAACTTTAGTTAGTTCCTAATTTGTATATACAACTAAAACACGTTATTATTCAAACCCTTCTTACACGCGACATAGCAACATGACTACTAGGAAGTCTCGCACGTCTGGCTTCCTAACACATGACATCCTTAAGAAGTTTATACCGCTTTGTGGCTGTTGTTCGAGGTGAGGGCACACCAACTTGCTTTCCCTTACTCTCTTCACGGTGATCATGCTGTTTCACTCTATCTCTGGACCTGTATTCTGATCGGTTGTTCACTTGAAGCTGACGGTGTGACGTCTGGTCAGCTGATCTCTTATCAGCATGAGTTGTTACTTGACGTTTTGAGGTAGATGAAACATTGATTTCCTCATACCGGCACCAATCACATATCTTGAGCTGATCAGATGATTGACTGCTGTTGTAGTAGTTGCTACAATACCTATGCAAACAACAGAGGCAACCATATGATTACAATTGATGGTAGAACTTGCGTGAAGGATATGTAATTAAGGAAGATGATGCACAATACGTTATTTTCTATACTTGCTTGAGGATGAAGTCGGTCGTGACAAAAAAGCTATATAGATAGATCTGAACCATGCAAATAATGTATAATGTACACATATGTTGCTAGCTACATGTGATGTGATATGATTCAAGCCTAATTAAACACTCACATGTGTTGTTAGATGGAGAAACATTTAGGGTTATTCAACTCTCTCATTTATTCTAACTTTATGCAAACAAAGTAAATAATAATCATGCTTGTAGTAGGACACCTACAACTGCAACTCGGTATAACTTTAGCATAAGAAGCGTGTGTAAGCTTATCAATTAACACATGTACTTGTTATTTGACACTACAGACATCCACTATTGAACTTTTCAATTCAGTTATCCCACTGCATCATCAGGTCATCATCAATCACCATAATATCAACTATAAAATGAATCAAACTACACAGAACTAAAGGCTAGTAGAGATATTTTCAAGCACATCTTGAAGAGTAGAAATATCTAAGACAAACGCATATACATACTGGTGGAAAGTCAAACATCACACATTAGAGGTTAGTGTTGGCCGGTGGTGTACTTTTCAACGAATCACAACACACAAGGCTCATATATTTATAATGATGCTTATTCCTCTGGTTTCTCGCCACCATAGTGGACGTGCAGTCACTTTCACGGTGAACAAATTTAACTCATAACATATCATAAACAACACAAATCTTACATCAAATTAACTTGGCAAGAGAGAGAGAAAAGAGATGGAAGAACATACGAGTGTTGAAATCGGTGGATGCATCTTGAGCAACGGAAGAGCTTGTCTGGAAATCCAACATCCCCACACATGCAACACACGACGACTATGTTCATCTTCAGATAGATGTATATACACTCGTTGTCTTTGGCATCAACAATAATGAAATTAAGCACCAACACTGCAAAGGGTTAGCTCTTCTGATCTCTTTTTTCTCTCTCTAGGTTCTTTTTCAGCTTGTCGATGGATGGATCTAATCAAGTGGATAATAATTACTTTAATTCTTGAAAGACTGTAGGCTACTCTTTACCATTTATATACTCCCTCCGTCCCGCTTTGTTTGTCCAAAAGCATAAAATGCACGGTAATTAAGATAGAAAGAAGGTATAAAATGTGTGGTTGAGAATAAATGATTAATAAGTAAATGAGTAAAAAGTAGAATGTGTGGTTGAGAATAATGGAAAGTGGACAAACTTAAGGGGACACCCAAAATGGAAAGTTGACAAACATTACGGGACAGAGGGAGTATATGCTCCATTTGTGTCAATTATACTTCAATAATTAAGGAATCTGAAACATTATTTATTTATTAATTTATTCAATTATTTATATGTCTGCGTGGCAATTTGTCATTTAAGAGGATTTGTGTTTTATATAGAAGAAAAAATTTGTGAATATATTTGTGGATTGATGAAAGGTTGGTTGCAGAATGAGTCGTTTTCAGTTAAAGGGTTACAATGGGCGAGGAAGGAATTTGACTGTTTTGCTCTAAACCATTTGTCAAAGTCTTCCTATAAATAATTAATCATCAGCTAGCTGTCACCATCTAAATCATTCAATTACAGCAACCATATTCGATATTTCAATTAACATGAATTCAACAGGGGCTGGACGCGTAAGGAATCAATTGGTGAATCATGTAAAGTTAAATATCAGTCATTGTTAGTGACAAGATTGAGCCATCTGAACAAATGCTTCGCAAAAAAACTAAAGTTTTTTAACCAATGAAGCGGCTTCCAGTTTAGTATGTATATATTGAAGTTATTCTATAAGTATACCCAATAAAATCCCGCATTATCACCTACGAAAAATTAGAGAGAAAAATCTCTTATAGAGAATTTAACTGATGCGTAGGCTCTCTAATATTGAATTTTGATTCAAAAAATATATATATATAATATATATATATGTAGTCTTTTACTGTACTAGATTAGATTGAAATTGCTTAATTGTGAATTTAAATAGAAATAAAATAATGACGAAGTAGAATTTCTTCTGCTTGGGAGTTGGGTGGGGAGATGGATTGAGAGAGTGGGACCTGCAAAAGGTTTGTAATAATGATACGGCCCCCTGCAACACAACTAAAAGCCTCATTTGACCCAAAGGCCAAAGCTCAACTACTGGGCTGAATGTGGCCCACAATGGACAGGTGTTAAATGTGCCCCAAAAGGATTTTGACCGTGTTGATGCTGTCGGGTCCAACATCATGGTACAAAGAAAGCGAGCAACAGTAGTAGCATATACTAGTAAGTTTTACTTACCTAACCAGCTCATTGAGACTTGAATTGGGTGCGTGGCAGGACATATATGCATAACATTTATAGCAGCTTTAGCTACGTATTTGAGCCAAAAGCGGCTAAATATGGACCTCAGGGTAAATTGTGCAAATGAAAGGGGTGAAAATTTTGCGATTGTTGAATATCCACTACACATATCACGAATCAGGAGGTTTGCAACATACGCGAAGTAGCAAACACTGATAAGCATTTTTTTAAAAAGTTGTAAAACCATAAATGGCTGAAATCTTTTGTCCACAGAGTTTCAAAAATTCAGTTGCTAGCGACTTATACAGGCTCTGTAATGCAGATGTAATTTAGGCTTCCTTGCGGACAAAGTAGAGCTTGCCCATTACATGGAGGATGGCTACAAACGCAATGAAACCTATGCTCATAATAAGAACAACATTTGGTGAAATCTTCAGCCCAGGAGCATCATCAGTGTAGAATTGTAGCATAGTTCCACTAGCGTTTCCTGATGCAGCTCCACCACTGGTTGTCCTCCTCCTACGCATTCCTGCAGTAGCTGCTGCACTTCCCCTTGGTGGAGCTCCTCCAGTTGAGGCCATCTAAACACCAATCAATCAACATAAGCGTTTTAGATACATGTAAAGATAGAAAAGGAGCAATGATAGAACGGACTCTGAGCTCAACTTTCCTTAGTTTTCTATAACCACATATAAAAGAACTAAAACTATTAACAGACTTCATATATGACTTGTCATTATGACAATAAAGGATGCCTAGTGTTAGAGAAGAAAAATCACATGATTGCCCAGATCAAAAAATCCGCAACAAGTAAAATAAATTGTCCATTCTCCAAACTAAGAAGGTATATTGATTCAGGCAATTACCAAAAATATACATATGAACTGCAGGATGATAAACATTTGATCCTTTATCCTAGTTTGAATGCTATGAATCGACACTAGATCATCATTATTACTTCCATATGAACTTTGATGGCTCCGTGAAAATTCAGGACCATATAGTATGCATATGCACAAGTCGATTTAATGGCCATTGCCTTCTCAATATCTCCACGGTGACCACTGACCAGCCAAAAAGACTTCTCACAACAAAATAACTCCAGCCACAACAAAATTAAAATTGAATCGAAATCAATAAGCCATATTGAATTCTACTACAAACATAGCAGAAGCCAACATGAATCTCGATCATAAACTACCAAGTAAATGTCACCAACTTTTCAAAGTAAAATCCTTTCAAATCAATTAGATTATGATGCATTATAATTATAAAGCCAACTGTGTCTATGTGTAAATAAACAACAAAAAACACCAATCTAATGTAAACTCCATTCGATCCACCATGGAATGAATACAACACAAACAAACATAGCAATTAGCATAACCAGATCTGCAGCATTAGCCACGCATCAATTCAATTCAACCACGTACGTGAGGTTCGGAAAAGTATACTAAGCTAATCCAATCGGATCCGATCAAATCAAACAAAACACCAATCTTGAATACTAATGCATGTTATTAGCAGATCTGAGATTAATGAATTAATCGGAGAAGAAACAACATACGAATTTATATACAGATATCGGATTTACCTTATTTTCAGAGATCGGCGATAAAAGATTTCGGGAATGGATTAGGCTGCGAGCGAAGACGGTTTCAGCTTTGACCGACTTCTTGCTCTCGGAGGTTTATATATGTAAAAGAATCGAGCCGCACGGGAAACGTAAAATCGACCCTTAAATGGGCTGGCTTGGCCCCAACTTTACCCCTTAATGGGCTTTAGGGCAGCCCAAATTCTAAATTAGACAAAATGAGAGGCGTCCTTAAAGTCTGACTTGATTTTTGTCACTCTAAAATTGATTTTCTGGACGCTGTAGCTGCAAATGCATGAGAATTAGTGAAGAGAGTTTAGCTACATAGGCACTTATAGAGAATTTAACCTGCCTTTGTCAATGCCTGCTTGTTAATGACTGTCCATGTATGTACTGAAATCTCCAATCCATCAACAAATGGACAAGACGTAAAGTCGTGTCGCATGGAAGTTTTATCACCTCTGAGAAAGATCGAATAGTTGGAGAATCACCATCTCGATTCATTATGGTCTGAAGACCCATCTATGTTGGATAATGTACCAGACTCGTAGTCTATATCTTTCATTTCAGTGACCAAATCTTGAAGCATTTCGTATATCTGATTTGCTTGAGAGTGATTTTGATCCTTGGAGACAAAGGAATTGACACTTCCTGCAACTTCAATCCAGCTGCAGCCTGTTTCCTTCCTCAAACCCCTTTTTTCCATTCCTTTCCTATGTTGCGCCACTTTGTTCCATTCTCCTTCATATGCATACATGTTTGAGAGCAAAACATGATAGCCCGTAACTTGGTTTTGGTTCTCCATTTCAATCAGCTTCTGAGACACTATTTTCCCTAGTTCAAAATTACGGTGGGTTTTGCATGCTGCGAGAAGTGATCCCCAGGTTCCTAGCAGATTACCTTCTTCGCCTAAGTTAGTAATGAACTCATACGCTTCAGTAAGCCTCCCGGCTCTCCCCAACATATCTGCCACACAGCAAAAATGCTCACTAGATGGTGGAATTCCATATCTACTCTCCATCGAGTGGAATATCTCAAGACCTTGATCAACTAGACCAGCATAACTGCACGCAGATAAGATAGCAACCAAGGTGATGACATCTGGTTGAAATCCAGATTCCTGCATGGAGAAAAAGAGGGACAAGGCTTTGTCTCCCATTCCATGCTGCCCATATGCCAGTATCATGTTAGTGTAGGTGATGGAATTTTTCTCATCTGCTTCACCAAAGACACGCTCGGCATATGCTATTGCACCTAATTTAGAGTACATGTCGATGAGAGCACTGAGCACATAAACACTACCATCCATCAACTGGCGAATAGCAAAGCCATGCAGCTGTTTACCCAAAGCAATGCTTCCTATTGGCGAGAAAATTGGGAGAATAGACGCAATGGTCACGGCAGTGGGCATTACTCCCTTCTCAAGCATCTCCTTAAAGATGGCGAACCCTTCTTCATACAGTCCATTTTGAATGTACCCACATATCATAGAGTTCCAAGTAGCTTGATCAATCTCTTCAGAATTGCAAGACTCAAATTGCCGCTCAGCAGTATCAATTAAACCCGACTTCATGTACATATCTATTAGGTAACTCTTCATTCCCTCAAACTGAATCACATGCCTAGTAATGTGACCATGAGTTTGTTTACCCAAATACGGATCTTTGAGGTTAGAAGATGCTGACAATAGAGCAGTAGCTGTTATGGAATCAATAGAAAACCCTTCCTGTAGCATTCCACGAACCAGCATCACACCTTCATCATCAAATCCATTTTGTACCATGGCAGTAGTCATTGTATTCCACGAAACAATATCTCTTTCTGGCATGCTGTTGAAAACTTCGAATGAAGTCTCCACAGAACCACACCTTGAATACATTACGATGATGGCATTAGCTATCATAATCTGCAAAACCATTGGATTTTTAATCACAAGGGCGTGCAACTGTTTGGCAAACTCTATTTTTTGCAGCTGTGAAGCAGCAGTCAGGACCGAAAGATATGTAACGTCATCTGGAACAGTCCATTCCGATTCTAAAGCCTCGAGGAAAAGATGAATTGCTTCTTCTGGTTTATTGGTCTGGATGTAAGCAGTTATCATTGCGTTCCAAACCTCCGTATCCCTCACCACAGACAGATCAAAAATCTTTCTTGATAAGTCTACGTAACCTAGCTCACTGAACATAACAATCGCAGAAGTCACTACAAACTTGTCAATCACATACTCACTCCCTAGTTTAAGAGCCATCCCGTAGTACACAGATGCCATACTAATATTACCAGCACTCGAAATGGCAGGAAATACATTCACAAAACTAATTGGTGTCGCTTTGATTCCCGTTCTCAACATGTCCCTAAACAACCTCAAAGCCTTTCCAAATCTCCTAGTCTTTACATACCAAGCAACCATTGTGTTCCACGCAACCACATTCTTCTTCTTCATACTACTAAAAACTCTAAGCACCAAATCACACTTCGAATCATCAAGCTCCAAAAACTCCATCTCATCACCATAATCCGAGACTAAACAACTAGAGTACATATTCAACAAAGAATTATCCACAACTTTACTAGCCATAACCTTACACCTGACAACATGACAATGTATCGCTTTACCAACACGTAAATCCCCCAACACCGCACAAGCTTTCAAAACCGATGAATAAGTATACCCATCAAATACTGCAGAACCACAAGCCTTCATTCTAGCATACATCTCCAACGCATCCTCCTCCATTCCATTACACACAAACCCAATAATAACAGTGTTCCAATATACAGTAGTTGGTTCAGGAATTTCATCAAACAGTTGACGTGCAAGATGAGGTTTCCCATCTTTACACAATTGCGACAGCCTAGCTCGAAGTGAAAGGGGTTTCTTTACTGCAGGACGAGGTTGAGGTGGCGCGGAGATGATCAGAGGTGGAGGTGTCGAGTTGTCTCGCGACGGCGTTGAAATTGGAGAAGCATGTAAACATCTAGACGCGAGCGACATTGAGTATGCGAACAGCGGTTAAGAATATCGAAACTAAGGATAGCTTTATCCGATAGAGTGTGTGTAAATTACCATTATACCCTTTATCAACGGTTTTAACTGAAACTCTTGTTGTTTCACTTGCCAACAAAAACAGGTTTAACTGCCATTGAATTTTTGGCGGTGAATATCAACTTACTGTCTCAAAAGTCTTGTTGTCAGATATTTGCTTCAAAAACATAACAAGTAGCCGGCAGCCACATTTTGGTTAGTGTCTCTCAAGATTTCGTACAAAGTATACATACGCAACTCTCGCTGAACAAGGCAAGTTGTAGACGTACCGCCATGACTAGCAATCTTTAGTTACACTTTCACCTAGGAGTCTTCTGAAAGACAAAAGATGTGTTGTAGCATGTTCCATTTCCTTTCCACTCAAAAAGTCTGCTGCTTTTTTCAGCTATAAGATGCTTAGATGGCCTCTCAATACAAGAATCTCAGATATATCAAATAACGGTTGGTCCTCTCTGAGTGAAAGATCGTAGAATCCATGGTCCATGTTGCGTAGAGATGATACTTCCAAAGAGTTGAAATTCGAGAGGATGGAAAGCACCCATTACCATTCACCAAATGAGCCGGAAAGCGACTTGTTATGTTTGAGTGGAGAAATGCACTCACAAGCCCACTTGAGTTTCTCATCATGCTTCCATTTAGAAGTTGAAATAGTTTGGGAAATAAATCCCACCACCTTAGAAAAACATTACAAGATATATCGAAGCAATGTACTTGACGAGCATGAGGAAAACAGTAGAGAATCTGGTTTTTGTCCATGTTGGAAGTGTCATCATCTCCATCTACGTCCAGCAACAAGCTACCTAGGAAAAGATAAAATGCCTGTCAGCTTGTGTAAGATGTGTATGCGCGTGTTACTGTTTCACACTCAGAAGGCTCAACATAGTCTAAAAATAGAGCTAATGCGTGTCAAAAAAGAAGTTCCATCAGGAAGCTTATAGACGAAAATATGCACTATCAAAAATTCAAAATTGTACAATAACCATGCGAGTTCACTGATTATAGGAGATGCATGATAAAACTACTCCTGAAATTAGACTAATAAGACATAGATAAGTCCCATGGCGGCGTTAAAAAAGGTCTATACAATATACATCCCACCGAAGGGTTGACCTTTTTATAAGAAGTTCAAAAATCTCATTAGCTACAAGATGGGGACTACATCATGAAAGTGCTTGTATACCACTTAGACAAAATGAGTAGTTTCGGACCAATTGAATGCGAGACAAAAACCAAACATGAATCATAAACGGGAAGACTGTGTAAAGAAAAATGCAAGTTTCTGCCTTCAATAATAGCGGAAGAAAAATAACATGCCAACACCCTGGAAATGTGAAAAATTATGCGGTGACACTGATAAATAAAGTTGTGATATTGACGGTAGAAAAATGCATCTAGGAAAAATTAGCCTAAACTTCATCACTTCGCAGGAATCTTGCAATATGACATTAATGTGTGACACATAATATGAGTAAATGCAGCAAGTGATAAAGCACCTTTTCCGTAGTGGAAGTTGAAATGGGAATTTCAATAAAAATACAACGGGTCAGCACCTCCAAGCGGAAGCTGATATGAGCTCCTTTTGCTGCCAGCACAGAACAAGGGACGATTGCCTCTTTTCCACATGATACCCACCGGCTGGAGTCCTCTGAACCAAATAATCAGCTTGAGATTCAGTAATGTTGCTGAATTGGTATGGGGAGAATCCTGATGACAAGAAGATACTTCTCCATGGGGAGATCTTTTCGGGACAAAGATGGCGGCCCACGAGTATTTTTTCAATGTTTGGGTGGATGAAGAACCTTTCAATTTTTTGAAGGGCATCCAAGTTCATGACTGAAGCATCCAATGACTCTACTAAGGTTGCGTAAGAATGAAGAGCATGTACTGTGTGGTGTGGAAAAGGTAAATCGTTCCTTTCACAGCCACGGTCTAACGAGACCATAATTTTCGGAGATAGCTGCTTGACAACGTGAAGAACTAGTGGAAGTGACGGTGGGTAGCATGAGAAAGCTCCGACCGGTAGATTTACAACAATAGCTTCTCCGTTTGCAACATGAAGAGGCATTGAGCTTAAAGCATCCAGGCTTTGGATTCTGAGCTCAAATTTCAGTTTAATTTCACTGGCAAACTGGTTTAGATTCTCAGAAATCAACCCAAACTCAATGTCGTCGTGTGTGCTTGGAGAAGAAAATGCTGTGATTTTGAGTGATGGAGTAGTGCCATTTCTCAAGGCTAGCTCCTGCATAAGTGAAGGCCACTGTCCTCCATACCCAATGTCAAAATCTATAACATGAATTTTATCAAATCCCTCCACAGATTCTAGAATGGCTTGATTGCATGTAAAATTAGCAAAATGAACAACTGGCGACGCTTCAGAAAAAGACTTGTATGCTCCAATTTTCAAAATGTGGCCAAATGAAGGCGAGTAATTGGATAAGGCAGTCGATGTTGTGACATTAGAGCTGTTCCCGTTCAATTTCAAGAAGTAATTGCAATGACTCCTTGAAATAAAAGGCAACCCTTTGAAAGGGCTTGCCTATAGGAGAGAGCTGTTGATTGAGCCGTGCCAATATCCCCTGCGCGAGTACCAAGTTACCCACTTGAATCAGCTCGACAGCCTTACTTATATCTTCAACTATCCCTTGCTGATGAAACCCCAATTCTTCTTCTCCTCCAAACGTGCTTGTGGCCATATTTGGAATAAGCCGGTTCGGCTGAGGGTTTTGGTGGAGTTGAAGCTTATGATGGCTCCCCTGATCATGCTGGTGCTGGTTTCGCAACAAAAAAGGAAATTTGGGAATCTGAAAGTTACCTTGTTCTAACACCATCCCAGTATTCAATCTTTTTGGATTCGGTGGCTGTATAAGACTGTGCTCCTGCTGGCTAAATCCCATTGGCAAGAATAATGCAGGATTCTCGGATGGCTGAATCTGATGCTGGTTGACGGCAACATGTGGGTTGAACACTTGCGGCTTACCCCCAAATGATCCCATAAGCTGCTGAGACATATTAACAGGCACCACGTTACACCCCAACTGTCCGAAATTTGAACCAAATCCAACACTCCCATTGTTGCAAAGAGGAAAAACCGAACAAGATTCACTTACACTCCCACCAAACCCAACTCCCATCTCCATTGTAAAATCCGGAGCCACAGAGCCCTGCATAAACTTATTCAAATTCACCATACTAGGATCATCAACCTGATCATGATCACCGAAGAAGTAACCAAGCATGGATTGGTCAGGACTAGGAGCAGCCGATACCCCAGCTCCAAAATCTGACAAGACATGCTCAAACTCATCCATACCCATGCTACATTTCTCCTGGCCAGTGCCAACCGGAGACCGGCCGCTGCCGGAACTACCTAAAGAGGACGACAGAGTGGAAGTTGAGGTAGGCAGACTTGAAGTATTTTCAGTGTCTAATACTGTGGTTGGCTCAGACCCCAAACAGCAACTACTTTGTTCAAGCAGCTGCTTGTTCGTCCATGCCACCAATTGAGGTTGTTGATGATTAACCAAATCAGAATACTCAACAAATTCTAAGTCTAACACACCCTTCCCTTGAATTTCAAAGGTAAAGGCATATCTTGTCTTGGCAGCAATTAGTAACAACAAAACCCCCAAATCCAGCAAAAGCCCTAATTTTTCCAGCATACAATCTGTAACAGAAAACAATGAACCATTCAAAATCAGCATTACCCACATCATAAATCAAACTAAAAAACCCAAAAAACAAATCTTTACCAACAATTACTTCAAATCATCTCCAGATTCAGAAACATAAATAGTATAAAAATATCACCTTTACATTCGAACTCTCTTCTTCCTTCCTTTCCTTCAACACAAATCCTCCCAAATCTCAGCCTAAGACACCAATGGATCCTCCATCTTCAGAACTTCAAGATCCCTTCTTTCTCTCTAAAGCAGAACTTTAATGTTGTGTAAGTTGTTGTTTTCTAGCAGCAAACTGAGTAAGCTTGCTTGTTTGTCTTCCTTGTCTGTCTGCCAAAATTTGGATGGGTGCTGGTGTTAGAAAAACAACAGTGATGCAATTGCAAAGCTCCTCTCTCTCTCATCTCTCACCTCCAGAAAAGCTTGGATTATTATTACCTATTTAATTCAGTGTCTTGTTATCATCATTATTTAAATGAATTAAAACCCAGAAATAAATAAAAGAAATTAAAATCAAATTTATGTGGTTTGTCTATCAAGCTCTGTTGATGTAGTTATCTCGTCCTAAACAGTCCCTGTCCTTTCATCCCACCTTCAAGCAATTTGTATCTTTTTTATTTTCCTTTTTAATTTATTCTAATCGGACAAATACAAACTTCACACGAAAATGCAATTAAAACTCTAGCATCTTTAATATAAAAGTTAGATTATGTTGAATAATAAAAAAACCAGCTGATAAATATGTGTCGTGAGAAAGTGTTTCCGTGTGGGTGCGAATGGATTGATTGTGACAATGATTTATTTCGAAGTCGTGCGATAGCTGATTTTTAACGTTCCTCTTTTTACTGGATTATGTTACTCTTTCCGTCCCCTTAAGTTTGTCCAAAAACATATATTTTACGGTATTTAAGGTAGTAATGATTGTAAAATATGTGGTTGAAAATGAATGATTTAAAAGAATTTGAAAGAAAAGATAAAATATATGGCTGAGAATGAATGAAAGTGGACAAACATTAGAGGACACCTAAAAAAGAATGTGGACAAATATTTATGACCGAGGGAGTATAAATCTACTATGCATTGTGTACCAACTTAGGGGGTAGAATGGTAATTTACGAGAACAAGTCTCTGCTGCGTTGCAGGGCTTTGTTTTCGAAACTGCATCTAGACGACACGGGACAGAGATTGAATAACCGAATTAGTTTTTCAACGGCTCAGATTGTTTCAAATCGCGCGGTCGTGATCAATAAATACAAATTAGAGGCTTTGAAGGGTAAACTCGTAAATTGGGAAACTCCATTTGTGTGATTTTAGTTGACGATGGAAGTTACGCAATTTTGTGAGTTCGAATGATCTTTGGATTGCACCTGGCGCATGTGAAAATCTGGTGATCTGCCGAACTCCCACCACCATGTGATGATCGGCCATTATATTGAGCTTTTTGACGACTTCTAATGTTAAAGGTTAGCATACAAGTTTAGTCTCTCTATTGCTGCATGTTAACTGTTTGATAAAATGTCTGAGTCAAATTGCATTTGGATTTCTATAGTTCTGCATATAATTGAGTCGTAGACTGACTTACCCATTTTGTTAGTTTAATTATATTTGCGTTTAAATGTTGCATTTCGATAGTATTCATCAATCGGAACGTAGTAGTCAAGTGAATGTTGCATATAGTTAAGAAAGCCTAGCTTAATTGCATGACACGTTAAGCTCTCATGGTCACACATTCCCTTTTTCAATCTACACGTTTCATGCATAAAACATAACAATGCTTGGTAATCACATAACCTCACAATAAAAACACAAATACATGCATTAACCCAAGTCCCCAAGCAAGGTATAATCTTTGTTTAAAAACCTTGCGCAAATTACGCACATTATTGAAAATGGCAATGGTTTGGGACTTGTCGACTTGAGACTTACGAACCACCACCATGTCAATCATATCGTATAGTATATAGTATGTTTGAAGAGGCTGCTTTGATATTTGGGTGTTATTATGTTGGAGGGAGACCAGACCATAAGGGGCCAAATGCTTAGTTGTTTTGTTGATTTCAGGATTAGTTTAAATACTTAATTAGTATTTGTTTGTTCAAGTGTTTCTTGGGAATAAGAAACACATGATTATCATAAATGATAATTGATTAATTAAACACCGTCATCCCATGTGAGCTTGTAGCAAGACAAGTATTGTTTTATTACGATAATAAGTAGTTGCTAGGGCTTCACATGGGATATCAGAAAGCTACATTTTATTTATGTTTCTTTTCGTGTCCTTCTCTGCTCAAATCCATTGCCAAAACTATGAGATGGATCATGGATGTGGATGAAATCAACATATATTTTCTTTGTAGCAAGAAGTTTAACTATTACACATCGTTAATGAGCTGTTTTTTCTTTGGTAGGTTGGAGATAATCAGCTGTTGATCATTTACTTGTTTCTTATGGCTTTGGAGTTAATCAAACTGTCATGGACTGTGGACCTTGGTTATATGGGCTTAACAACCCAACATATGAAGCTAATTGGGCCCAGCGGTCAGCCCCCTTATACCGATATGCAACTTGAAGAGGGGAGGGAAGGGAGGGCAGCACATTTGCAGGTACACAAAATCTACTAACATTTTGAAGGCTTCTAGTTATTCATATATGCACTGAATGCATTTACATGATATCATCTACATCGCCATCACAAAATATATGCTCTGATTTTGTATTCCACTAACCTTTTCAAACTTCTTTTCGATGAATCAGATTCGAATTCGTGACTATTTGCACACATGCTAAAGTTTTAAAGGATAAAAGATGAAAAGAAACATGGAGGTCATAAGGATAAGCTTAATCCATGCTATATCATACATTATTTATCTTCATGTTTTCCACATATACTTCATTTAGAGTAGTACCAAATTATGCATCAATCTATTAATGTACTTATTTCACTCATTTAGTGCATATTATCTGTTACTTTAGTGACTTTAATTCCCATGTGGTGCGACAAATCGACAGCATCCACTTAGAATATCAACCTGAAATTCTTCTTTTTAGATATCTAAATGCATCATCTATCTATTGTGATCTATTTTTTGAAAGCTATAAGCAACTTTGATAAAGCTAATTGTCCCCAATTTCAACCATATCAGTCTGAAAAGCCATTTAATAGCAATATAAATAAAATCCATTGTCAATCCACTTCTTCACAAATATATTTCATACACCTCTTACTAACCTGTTGCATTGTTCTTACTATTTTTCTCAGCTTGTTCACTACTTCCTTAATTATTAAGATGGAAAGAATCACAAAAATGGTGTCAGACCGACCAGTGGTGATCTTCAGCAAGAGCTCATGCTGCATGTGTCACACTATAAAGACCCTCTTGCATGACTTTGGGGTTCACCCTACTATATATGAGCTCGACCAGATATCAAAAGGGAAAGATATTGAACAAGCTTTGCTTAGGCTTGGGTGCAGCCCTGTTGTTCCAGCTGTGTTTATTGGAGGGGAGTTGATTGGAGGAGCTAATGAGATCATGACACTTCATCTTAATCGCACACTTAGACCCATGCTCAATAAGGCCGGAGCATTATGGCTCTAATCGATTTTAAGTATACTAACAATGCTGAGTTATAAGATGATAAAAGATGAGAAATTCAATACTGTTTTCTAGTAATGGCATGGCAAAAGATGGTTGTTCAGCAGGTGGCTCTAGCTCTATACTATTCTTTGTCTTTAACCAGAATCTAAATGCACCAATACAGTTACATTTCTCTATACTTTTTCTGATAGTGATTTGTAATGTGACTGAAAGGTTAGTATTCATTTTTAATGGATATCCGAACGTTGCAATTTCCTACTTGTTTTATCCTCTGTTTTTGCCTATCAAAGTTTGATATCATATTCAAAATCTGCTCAAAATGTACATTTGATTATATGCATCAAAATGGGAAGTATTAAAATGAGGTTTTGTCAGCATGTCAAGTGTGTATCAGCCAATCATATCGTATAAGATTATCCGGATTCTTAGTATAATGATCAGTCGTTCTCCGGAAGCTCGAAAAGTTCTGTATCCTGACTCTCCGGCGAGTTTTATAACTTACTTTCAGTTATCTTATCCTATGAGCTGTGATATTTTGACGCATTTGGATAAATAAAATGGTATGGCATTCCTTTTCGATGAAGATTAAGGCCAACAGGCATATGCTACTTCAGTTAAGTATTTGGCCAGCCATTCAAAGAGTCATATACTGTTGAAATCTGAGAATGTAGGGATCGAAAAGTGTTGAAAATATGATATTTAACTTAAACTGATCATAAATAACTTTCCGGAACATCTGGGGTCACGGCATTAGCTGTCAATTTGATCAGACCTAACACATTAGGGAATATTAGGACACTGTGACACTCTTTGCTGCCTACTTATTCTTCTTTGTCTTCCATTTTTGACAAGTTACTGTTGAGTGTTTTTTTCGTGCAGCCAATCGGAGAAGGCTTCTAGTGTGTGCATATCAGCTCTGTAGTGTTTTTGAGTGAATTCAAGCAGAAGTGGCCAAGTGAAGTCAGGATACATTCTCGGATTTGATCTTGGATTGAATAACTGACTAGGAGGACACACCACCTTTTTCTTATTTGGACATAAGAAAAAGGCTAGTGACTTTCTTGGAGTTTGAGTGTTAACTATCGCCCGATGCAAACAGCTTTTGTATATCCCATTCGACAAAGCCTGCGCAAAAAAATTAAAATGATGCATTTGATCAAATTGTGAATCATCAAGAGTGAGTGATTATATACTTACCATGAAGGTATCTCCAATGTTGACAACAAAGGCATCC
The DNA here is from genome assembly GCA_006409495.1 of Sedum album. Taxonomy (NCBI): domain Eukaryota; kingdom Viridiplantae; phylum Streptophyta; class Magnoliopsida; order Saxifragales; family Crassulaceae; genus Sedum; species Sedum album. The sequence goes on from QZGG01000009.1 coordinate 535,068, forward strand.
ATGGTGGTCTTGATGGAATGCCAACTCCCATCAACAAAGATATGCAAGCCATCAACATGGTCTTGGTGAAGGATGGTTAGAGAAGTGGGATCACAATGTGGACCAGTTCCTAATGTCAACTCTGGTTTTTGACAAGGTGGGTAGTAATTTAATCTCATCAAGGACTCATTTCCTTCAAAAAAGTCCTTGAAATAACCTCTTCCCACTCCTAAGCTCATCCCTAGGATCTCCAATATCTGAAGTGCTAGTTTACTCATTGTTTCACTATACTCTTGATAGACCCTTCTGCGCGTTAAACAACACAAGTTTAGTTACTTTCAACGTCGAAGAAGATGGTAAAATTTTAAGATATGATGAAACTTACCCAAGATGGTTGGAGTTCTGATCATGACCGAATACAGTGGAGAAGTAGTCCACAACAGCTTCCTGAGAATCATTGTCAGAGTAGCTGAAAGAAAGTGTTTCTTTCCATGGAAGTTTTGAGGAAAATCGGTTTGTGAAACTACTGGCATACCCACAGTATTCACCATTTTTTCTTTCAGCCCTCAGCTTTTCCATAAGAGACATGTTGAAGAAAAGCTCCATATTTTCATGAGCTTCTTGAATAAGTTTCATGTCAATCCCATGATTGACAACTAGGAAAAAGCCATGTTTCCTGCATGCATCGTCGATGATCTTGATAGAGTTGGAAATAGCAAGTGGGTCACCGGAGAGGAAGCTTAAGATGTCGATAGGAGGGACGTGGAGTGAGGGAGGTGTCAAGCATGGCTTCTCGTTGTCCGGCCAGATGAACTGTGATGGAATATTGTGCTGGTATTGGAGTATGGATGCGTCGAATACTACAGAGGATTGGCGGTGGTGATCCAAGATGGTTGTAGGAGAGCAGAGTGAGGGAACTGGAAGATTGATGAGGCTATTCATATTTTCTAGTTGCTTGAGTTCTTCTTGGTAAGAAGATGAAGAGATGATAATGGAGGCCAAAAAAGGGGTCGGATGAAAATGAGGGAAGAGACGAAATGAGACCAAGTCAAGGTGGCATGATTTCACCAGAGTTTGGAATATCACTAATGACAAAAATTGAGGTTAATACGACACTAATTGTACCATACATTGCATTATTGAAATGTGTGTGTTGTTGTGTATTTGAAGAATAACACATTGAATCCCACGAATGCAAAACTCTCCCAAAGACCGATGTGGTGTTGGTAATGGGAATTTATGTATAGTGTCGCAGCACACTCTACCGTACGTGCTGGACTTTGTTCCATATAATGTTCCACGGATCATTTAGACAATATCTACTGCTCTGATTTTGTTCGCAAATGTCCAAAGTCGTAGCCAAGGGATAACCTAGAGGGGAAGTTTAAATTTTAGTATCTTTGGAAGGCTCTTTGTCTAACTTTTTCTACATCAAACAAAAGCTCACGGACTCACTAGCTATAGTTATGGACCAGTGGCATAATCTATAATAAGACAAGACCAGGGCAGGCGTCGGCTATGCTTGTATCTTGGATGGAATGGGCTCACTAATGATCTTTACCCGAAGCATATCCTCAAAGGTCAACTACAATGAGCAAAAAATGCCAAGAATGCTGAACAATAAGTATAAGCTTATAAAGAACTGTTCATTAAATACAAGTTCAGACAACTTACTTTCTGTAACATGAAATTACAAAAAGACAAGAACAAACAAAATCTTTGTACCGATCTAAAAGACCATCATTTAAAGAAAATCGAACAAGTCACCAAATACAAGGAACAGGAGGCACAAGCTCCTGGTACCTTAGCCAGTTAAGAAAATAAATAGGTAGAAAGAACATGGTAATTTACTATATTCTGTGGAACTAAAAGTAATCTAGGAACAAACCTGTAGAGAGTAAATATCTCTAAGAATATATTCTTTACAAGAAGATAAATAAAAAATCGTATTCCCGAGTTGCATTTTTTCCTTTACTTTTATTCTTCATCAAAGATAAAGCTCTATTCTCTGCAACACCAGTATCAAGTTAGGTCCAGAATGACAGAGGGACAACGATTAACCACCAACTAGTTAACTATAAATGAAGTAAACAGGTACCTTTGTTAATTTGATCTGCCATCACTCAATCACCAAGTTGCAGCTTTGAAGGTAGGGATGATCATACTTGATATACTTTGTCCAATATGAGCGGTATTTTGTCATTGCTATTTCAAGCCACGGTTTCATATTCCCGTTATAATGAACAACCGCTGCATTCTCAATCTCTGCTTTATCAATGCTTGGACTATAGCCTAGGCCGAGTACGTGCCAGGATTTATTTAGGGGATGTGTAAGATTATAAAATGTAATAAGCCCTGGAGGTAAAGTTCCAAGCTTCCAAAGTGCCCGATCCTCATTCTGTCATGCCATAATCCACATATAAATGAGACAACAGGCATATGAACAAGGCAGGAAAATAAATTATAATTACAAAGCTTACCATGTTCTGCCACTTGTGATATATCCCTGTTATATCCTTCCTTTTCCATTCCTTCAGATCAAATACGTTCATCCCGTATGCCCATCCACACGCATTGGGATCAAAATTCTTGGAAATATGAGGGTTCGAAAAGTTGAGGTACTTATCGAAACGGTGAAAGCTTTCGCCGCATGTTTCAACTGCACCATTTACTTTTCCTCTTCTGACCACAATCCGGTCAAATCTTTCTTAACAACAATGTCATCATCAAGAAACAAAATCTTGTCCAGTTTTGGATACACCTCTGGAAGATAAAATCTCAAGTGATTAAGCATTGATAAATACTTTGGATTTCTGTACTTGAGGTTTGAAGATCCTGCCGCTAGTGTGTTTGGGTGATCTGCTTTGAAATAATACTCTTTCATGGAAGCAGATTCAAGTTGCCGTAAAACAGGGCAGTAGGATGAGTTAAGCCACTTGAACTCATCAACATTCTCAACGTGAATAGTAGCTTCACCAGGGGGGTTAAGCAAAAACCACATGTTCATGGCTCCAAAGTTCAACTTGTCTGATACAAGATGAAATACATGCTTTGAAGGGTCCTGAAAATGATCACATAAAAATCACCAAACAGTAAGAAATGACTTGTTACACAAACTGCTGTAATGCTTATAAACAAATCAATCAAAAGCCTCCCATGATCAACCTCTAACTCAGTTTATAATTGTTAATGCTTGTTTGGACCAAGTGTCGACATCTTTACCAGAATCACTTGGAAAATATATGATGCAGCACTAATAGATGGTGAACAACTAGTGAAATGACATTGAAAGTAAAGAGGGCAGTACCTTGGCATTCATCACAGCTGAATTGACAACGACAGAAGCAGCCAAAACATTATCAGAAAATAAGGCATAATGATACAGGTCAGGATTTTCCAAATTCTCACTTCTGGGGAACTTTCTTTTCTCGGAGGGAGAAGGTAATAATCTATTGTCAAACGCATAGACAAGCAGTGAATTCCATTTGGGATAGTTTTCGCTGCTAATTGACTGAGGAAAGTGCTTTGCTTCTTGAAACTCCTGACTTGCACATCTGCAGACTGGAGCATGTCTCTCAGCTTCTGACTAACCAACTTACAATCATACAGCTGCTCTTTTGCCTTCGACAAAAATTGACCCATCGCTCTTATTTTATCAGATGCACTGAACCATAAATGCAAGAAAAACAACAATCAATAACATAAAAACGAGGAAATGACACTGACATTGAATCAGAGACCTAAGCTGCTAGCACCAAAGTCAGGTACTAACTGACAATGGTTTTGTCAAAATACCCTTCAAATTCGAATAATATACCCTTAGTCTCTTCTTATCTTATATGAACTGGAGGGTTTTAGTCATTATTTATGTCAGTAGCACCAAAATTTGGTGGTTATCGCTTTTTACTAAATAAACAATGGTTGCAATACTGTACCTAAGAGGTAGATCAGCGTCTGCACTTGCATCCCCCAAGGCACGCTGACTTTCTTTAAGTCTTGTTTGTAGTTCCTGGAGCAAGTCCAATTTGTTCTTCATGTTCGCTATATCCAAAAATACCCTTGCAGCAATGATTTGATCCCGCATTAAGCGAACAGTAGAATCGATATTTTCATTATCATTTTCCTTTCTCCATATACTGTATTTTCCTAGCACTGCAGAGTCGACTGACTTGGAGCGTTTGATTTGTGCATTTTCAAGTTTTACTATAGTGTCGTCATCTTGTTGCAGTGATTCTGCAGAGTGTTTATCGACCCTTAGCTCTCGCAAATGCTGAGCAAAAAATAATCAATGAACAGTGGATGATAAATGTCCTATAGTGAAAATGAGATTTTTAATCCTGAAGTTGAAATTCTTTGAGAAATAATTCACAAACTACTAATACAGAGAAGATAAAAATGTTGACTTACCCTCCGAGTACGGAATTCAAGTAAATCTAGAAACCTAAACTGATCATCTGCATATGAAATTTCAACTAGTGAGCAATCATTAGATAAATACATCAGAGTATGTCAAACAAAATGTATAGTCAAAAATCAAAAGACAGTCCAAACTGAAGAAGTTACTGTAATGCTTTGAATTTGGAAAACAAAAACACACCAAACCTTCACTTAATTCTGTACCTACGTCAGCAGCCATGTATCCCTCTGAAGTATTATCCAAACCAGTGGCGGAACCAGGACGAAATATTCGCCGGGGCTCAAAAGCTTAGGAGGTACGAGCTATCTGCAAATAATTTTAGCGGGGGCTCAAATAATTTTTTTAGGGGGGGCTCAAATAATTTTTTAGCCGGGGCTCTAATAATTTTTTCAGCCGGGGCTCAAATAATTACTTTATCCGGGGCTCCAAATCAAATTATGATAAATTATACCTGGTAAAAAAAAAAAAAAATTTCCTCGCCGGGGCTCCAGCCCCCCTCCGCCCCCCCTGGTTCCGCCACTGATCCAAACCAAGCTTTTCAATATTACTTTTGTTAGATGCCATAAGCTGCAATAAATCATTCATTTAATCAGATCACGGAACAAAAAATGTCCATCACTTCCTTACATATACACGCTAAAAAAAGCTAAATTACAGTACAAAATGGCAAATGAAACCATACCTGAATGTTTTCATAAGCCAGAATTTCATTGCTATCTGCGCAGTAAGGCAACGATCGCAATGTCAAAATCAAAACGATTAGGTCTTCATGCATCTTACACTTAACTCAACACTAACTTTCCACAAACACATTCACAAATCATAACCCTAACGTTGACCATCAAAGTCCTATGATCTCTTAATATCACATCAAGTAACAACCTAACGTGAATCCTAATCCATGTCAACCGCACAACTAGTAAATCATCCACATCCACAAATAGAACAAAATCCGTCACCTGAATCCCGCATTCCTCTCCCGGCGCAGAAGCTCACCGGTGCTAACATCACCAAAAAAGCCGTCATTTGCCACAAGCAAAATCCTAGGCCGTCGCCTCTCATACTCGCAGATCCTCGACCCGAAACCATGCCAATCAGATCGAATTGAGATCCAGAAGAAGAAGACACTTCACGAAGAAGCCATTTCGTCTTAGAGATCGAAATGAGTGACGATCCGTCGTATGCGACTATGCGTGCGTACTGCGTACAGCTACTCTGACGACGCCGTTTAGTAAATGCGGATACGAAATTAAACAATTATAACAAATATTATAAATACGCAAGTGTGAATAAATTATAAAAAAGTGATAGATAAATTAGGAAAGTAAAAATATAAAAAACTTCTTGAAAATTATGACCTGACTAAATGGAATCTTTCATTTATATAAATATCGAACTTGTACTAAACATTTTTCCAATAAATAAATATTCAATAAAAATTGTGTCTTGTTACTCGAGAGATATTAGACAGTGAAGGATGGAGATCAATAACAGAACGAAGATTGTGATCATTGTTGTGGCAGTGCTAGGGCTGCTCTCCGCTGCTTTCGGTTTCGCCGCTGAAGCGACCAAGATCAAGGTGATCAGTTATCACTTCCGGTCGATATTTAAGATTTCAGTACTAGGTTTTGAAGTTACAAAGTTCAATGTGTTAAAATAACCATTTGTTTTGGTTCTGTATGCTTTCTTCAGCCTTCCCAAATTGCTTTTTCATCAACTTTAAACCCATGCATGTATCCAAAAAGTGTGGCTTTTCCTCTAGGACTTGCAGCAGCCATTGCTCTAGCCACTGCCAATATCATTATATATTGCGAAAACGGATGTGCAGTTCGCCGACATGGTTCCTGCCTCCACGGTGCATCATGTTTTTAATAATCTCAGTGTAAAACTTCATGAAACAGATCCAAATACATTTTTTACTACTACTTATTTTATGTGTACAATTTAGTAATTTACTAATGATTTATATGCTCGAACGCAGGGTCGCATTCCTCTTTGCCGTTACTCAGTTACTAGCGTCAGCACTCAAAGACGGCGGTCGCATATCTCGAACCCATGACTCCCAATGCTACACCGTGCAACCCGGTGCATTTACCATTGGTGCTTGTGTGTCGCTGGTCAGTGTTTTTTGCAGCTTGGGTTATTATGTCTGCATGAACTCGCCAAAGGACACTGTGCAGCACGGTCTGGTCTAATTAAAACCCTAAAAATGTTTGTTAATCGTGTAGGGTATGCACAAACGCACTTTGGAGTTTGGTCCATACTTTAAATTTCTACGTGTAAACCACTTTGGCCCAAAACTTTTATTTATTCATGTGAAATTTGGTTCGTTGGTCCAGTCAGGCCCATTACATGTTGGAATATTTTATTAAATATTCATAATGGGACCGTAATATTTATCGAATATTTAAATATGCTATTATTAAAGATAAATCTATCAATTTAAGTGATCAAATATTGGTTAAGATTTTGGTGTGATAATTATAGTCATGGGAATATCCTGTGTAGATACCAAAGAGATAATTATCAATATCTTTGAGAGACGGATTTGGTAATTATCTCGTTTATAGATGCTAGTGTACATCTATAAATAGGGGTTATGGTCCCCGGTCTACCGTAATGTTCTCAATATTCTGTGACTCTCAACAGTGTGTTGAATAGGGACATCCGGCTAGGCTGGAAGCACCAACCCTGTGTACTGCGTACACAACTCAGGTTTGTTGTTTCAGATTTATTATTTATTCATACAGAATCCGTTGTGAGATTAAAGCTTCCACATCAAGGTACGCAATATGTACAATTCAGTTTCTTATGCTTAATCATCGATATGGCTATTACGATCCTGGGTCACGCTATTTATGTTTCCGCTGCGCTACTCTGATAATTTATTTCTAACAAGTGGTATCAGTCGCCACCATATTTGATGTTTAAGCATATTCAAGATGTCATCCTAAGATTGACTTGAACATTTTTAATGTGCATGAACACGAGATTTGGATCAAGTATCTGACGGTCACACGGTTCGTCGAGTTGAGCACACGGCTCAAACTCAAAAGATTGCATTCACAAGGCGTTCGGTCCAAATGGGAGAGCTACTTGCTTGAGCAGCCTGCTCGGTCCGAGCAAGCACCTCAAACAAGCAGGTAGCTTGATTGATGATAGAGGTGGCGGCGGCTTGGATGGTGTGATGTTGGCTGCCACTTCAAAGATAAACCCTAATTGGATATTTTTTTTCAATTTGGGAAGGAGGATTGAACCATTCGGTTCAGTTCAAATTGAATCGGTTCGATTCGTTTGGATTGATTTGGTTCACTTCTTCAATTTGGTTTATTATGGAACCTGTTTTGGTTCACTTTTGGTTCAAGATGTGTTGATTTTGACAATTGAATTTTGTCTTAGTAAGGATTTATTAGACAAATTCAATTACTTATGGTTCATTCGGTTTGATCAAATTGACTTCGGTTAATTTGTACAATTACAGAATCATAAAATTTGGGAATCAACATTGTTTAATCGTAAGATTTCACATTCAACCCTTAAAGCCAACTTTCAGAAAATTTTAATTGAAGCGGGGGATATATGACCACCAAAGTGGCATATCCGCGGAGATTTCTATATTTTGATTGTTTGGATTACTGTGTAGTTTACATGGATGTTAATTTAGGCCAAAGCACATTAGCATCTAATGTCACTACTAAGTATATGTGGTGGTAAACGTGTGACGAGTATTCGGTATAAATGTGAATAGTAAACACATCCAAAGATGGTTTGTTATTTGACATTTCTTATCGTCAATGTTTGATCACTACAACAAGATATCACTTACAGTTAATACCATAGTCCAAAGACGTGCTATTAATGTTGTACCGATATCTTGGAATGTCAGAAATCTTCTTTTAAATGTAATGGTGAGCATAATATTAAGATTATTTTCTATTAAGTAACATACATGCACAACACATTGGGTGCTTTATTGCACATTTATGAAATATCATATCATCATATTTGGGCGAGAGAAATCTCATGTGTTTGAGGATATTGAGTTTGGGGGAGAGATTTATTTCACTCTCATCAGGTTATTAAGAATATAATTCATAGATTCAATCTCAATATTAAGTAACAGATTTGGTGACATTTTGTGTCAATTGATGGTATTTGAAATGGTTGTTGTATTATCATCTCATTCGGATTAGAGATGAGTACAACTTCAGTTAACGTATATCACAGTTCGGTGGGAGTAAAGATTTGCCTTAATGGAACTTGTGATACACGTTAAAAAATCGGTTGATTATGTATGTATTCGGAAGTGCATACATATATCACACGTTGTGCAAATATTTCAGAAATTCAGAATTCAATTTAAAATAAGAGAATACTAAGGAGATATGCTCACTAACGGATGTCCAGCAAGTCGAGATCGCTTATGATGATGCCCTACATGATTTGTTATAAATCTTAATTTGTCTACGTCAGCACTAGACTAGCAAATTATAAGGCATCAATTAAGGAATATGATTAAGGTCACTATCACATTAATACTTCCGATAAGGTTAAAACTATTCAGTTATTTGGTGATATTGACTAAATCATGTTCAGTTTACAACTTAGAATAATCAGTGTGAAAGATCATTGAATTCAGATTCTTTGTTGTGAACATAAAGTACAGAGTGAAAGAATATATAGAGCATTTAGTGTTAAACTCCATTGTGGCGCCACTTAAGTTAATTAAGATCTTTTGAGAGACGTCTCAATTGATATCCAGATTCAGTGGGAGTTTGTATTATGTCGCTCTATATTATACAAAGCTTTATGCATGCATTTATATTAAGTTCTGCAGATTTGGTTGCACTATACACTCTGGAAAGTTCAGTTGATCTCGCATTGGGACCAGTTGGAAATAGGCATGTGCTGATCACATTGCATGTAATTTCCATGCTACACACCCATGATTGATCCATGTCGCTTAGCTGTGTTAGCATACGTGACAAGCTCGGTCCACTAACGAAATATGATTACGAAGACTGCCTTGATCCTATGTTAGCATAGTTAATGGACCGGATTGTTCGGATCACACCTTGAAATAATAGCAATTTGGTGCACACTTCAGTTTTAAGGATATTCGATTGCATATTCGGTCCAGTGGGTCTCTTTGAGAGACGGATTTGGTAATTATCTCTTTGGTATCTACACAGGATATTCCCATGACTATAATTATCACACCAAAATCTTAACCAATATTTGATCACTTAAATTGATAGATTTATCTTTAATAATAGCATATTTAAATATTCGATAAATATTACGGTCCCATTATGAATATTTAATAAAATTGACTTCGGTTAATTTGTACAATTACAGAATCATAAAATTTGGGAATCAACATTGTTTAATCGTAAGATTTCACATTCAACCCTTAAAGCCAACTTTCAGAAAATTTTAATTGAAGCGGGATATATGACCACCAAAGTGGCATATCCGCTCTGATACCAATTTGTTTCACTCTCATCAGGTTATTAAGAATATAATTCATAGATTCAAACTCAATATTAAGTAACAGATTTGGTGACATTTTGTGTCAATTGATGGTATTTGAAATGGTTGTTGTATTATCATCTCATTCGGATTAGAGATGAGTACAACTTCAGTTAACGTATATCACAGTTCGGTGGGAGTAAAGATTTGCCTTAATGGAACTTGTGATACACGTTAAAATCGGTTGATTATGTATGTATTCGGAAGTGCATACATATATCACACGTTGTGCAAATATTTCAGAAATTCAGAATTCAATTTAAAATAAGAGAATACTAAGGAGATATGCTCACTAACGGATGTCCAGCAAGTCGAGATCGCTTATGATGATGCCCTACATGATTTGTTATAAATCTTAATTTGTCTACGTCAGCACTAGACTAGCAAATTATAAGACATCAATTAAGGAATATGATTGAAGGTCACTATCACATTAATACTTCCGATAAGGTTAAATACTATTCAGTTATTTGGTGATATTGACTAAATCATGTTCAGTTTACAACTTAGAATAATCAGTGTGAAAGATCATTGAATTCAGATTCTTTGTTGTGAACATAAAGTACAGAGTGAAAGAATTATATAGAGCATTCAGTGTTAAACTCCATTGTGGCGCCACTTAAGTTAATTAAGATCTTTTGAGAGACGTCTCAATTGATATCCAGATTCAGTGGGAGTTTGTATTATGTCGCTCTATATTATACAAAGCTTTATGCATGCATTTATATTAAGTTCTGCAGATTTGGTTGCACTATACACTCTGGAAAGTTCAGTTGATCTCGCATTGGGACCAGTTGGAAATAGGCATGTGCTGATCACATTGCATGTAATTTCCATGCTACACACCCATGATTGATCCATGTCGCTTAGCTGTGTTAGCATACGTGACAAGCTCGGTCCACTAACGAAATATGATTACGAAGACTGCCTTGATCCTATGTTAGCATAGTTAATGGACCGAATTGTTCGGATCACACCTTGAAATAATAGCAATTTGGTGCACACTTCAGTTTTAAGGATATACGATTGCATATTCGGTCCAGTGGGAGATTGTTGGAATATTTTATTAAATATTCATAATGGGACCGTAATATTTATCGAATATTTAAATATGCTATTATTAAAGATAAATCTATCAATTTAAGTGATCAAATATTGGTTAAGATTTTGGTGTGATAATTATAGTCATGGGAATATCCTGTGTAGATACCAAAGAGATAATTATCAATATCTTTGAGAGACGGATTTGGTAATTATCTCGTTTATAGATGCTAGTGTACATCTATAAATAGGGGTTATGGTCCCCGGTCTACCGTAATGTTCTCAATATTCTGTGACTCTCAACAGTGTGTTGAATAGGGACATCCGGCTAGGCTGGAAGCACCAACCCTGTGTACTGCGTACACAACTCAGGTTTGTTGTTTCAGATTTATTATTTATTCATACAGAATCCGTTGTGAGATTAAAGCTTCCACATCAAGGTACGCAATATGTACAATTCAGTTTCTTATGCTTAATCATCGATATGGCTATTACGATCTTGGGTCACGCTATTTATGTTTCCGCTGCGCTACTCTGATAATTTATTTCTAACATTACATACTTCAATTTCATGGTTTTGTAGGACCCCGACCCTGCGTAGGGAAGGTCACTTTGTCCCCACTTAAGATATTTTAATCTCAAATCGGCGTGGCTAAATGACGGCCATACATGTCATCGCTGATTCATAAATTAATTTATGAAAATTTAAATAAATGAAAATTGCATTATTTGAAATGTCCATGTGTAATTAATAAAATTAGTAAAAGCTATCAAACCCAAATACAACGGACACCATCCTTAACTACAAGGGACCAACCCTAAAACATAGGGACCACCACTTAAAATATAGGGACCACCACTTTGACACAAACGCTAGTGGATCCCACAAACCGCATTGGGCAAAGCGTAGACACTCACATGTACCGCAGACGCACAACCTTTATGGCCCACATCCTTTATCCCCATCCACCCAACCCGACCCGGTTGGTCCCACCCCTAAATTACTCATCCACTACTCTTAAGCCCTAGAAAAGCCCAATAAAAGGCCCCACTACATGTCACCGTCACGTGCGCACGTGACAATTTCCGTTAAACCCGTTTAGTCAATGTTACAGCAAGTGGAGCTCCGTTTTGTCATGGACTTGAAGAGAAAAATCTCTCAACGTATGCGCTGTTGTTGAGCTACTCGACGGCGCCGTTTTGGTGGTTGAAACGGTAGCGTTTAACCCCGGTCTCGTGGCCAGGCTGACGAATGGTGGCGTTTGAGCCCAAATCTGCGGTTGATTGTTGGACGCAAGTGGGACCATCCATACTGCGTTTGCTGGGATGGCCCACATTGGAACCATACCCGGCCTACTAACAACGCCTTGCAACGGTGCAAACGACATCGTTGACGACTCACTCGATACATTTACGGCGTCGTATTTAGCTCCATCTTCCACTCGCTTCCGTTTCCTGGGCTCAACCGGGTCGGGTTTGGACGAAGTTGAAGTAGTTGGAATTTGAAGAGTACCGGCGACGGATGTAGCGATGGCGGGGACAGTTCCAGTGCCGGTAGCGGCGATGATGGCTTGTTCTGAATGTTCCAAAAGCCAGCGGATGGTCTCGCCGTCCGATTTATGGCCTAGTTCTCGAGTCAGTTGGAATATGCGGGCGGCGCAAGTGGCCGGCATTCGGATCCTCCGTCCACGTCCTTCCACCTTAGTATGTCGATCCTTTGACGCCTTCTTTGGTACTAATTTGGTCTCCTCTTTGAGATTGAAGTTGAACTCCTCCACTTTCATTAAAACCGGCTCTGATGTCGAAACCGGAACATCGCCTACGTTGTCTGTCTCCGATTTTTGAACAGAACCCATTGTAGCTGATCACCTCGATATGACGAAAACTAGATAAAGTTCGAGACTTGGTGAAGTGAGAGTGGGAAAGGTGGTCGCTTGGAACAGGAACGAGTTGAGTTAAAATCAGAGTTGAGATCTGTAAACGACTTTTTATAACAGAGGATGATGACGAAGGGAGAAAGGATGGGGTGAAGACAGTAAACGGTGTCGTTACGTTTCTAGCGAACAGACCATTGGGTTGCTGACACGTGTATGAATCGGTGGGGAGGATTGTTCGGAATGTCAAAGTTAGGATTAAAGTGGGCCATGATTAAAGGACCTACATGTGATGTGTCATAAGGTCATTAGCCACAATACACTACAAATACAGTGACCCATCATCAGTGGGTAATGTTAATTGTGAACATTAAGCACTAGTAACATGATGTCTTAGTTAACCTCATCAGTCTAATCCATCTGATTGGGCATGAAGCAATGTGGTCCTACAAGCCAAACTCATAACTTAGTTATTGACCAAGAAGGTGAGGGAAGTGAGTGGGACATATAAGATGCATTTGGAGTCTTCTTTGTGACATTGGGAGACATTGATTAGATACTTCACAATGCACTAATCCTAGTCTTAACATTCAAATTGATGCAGTGTAAAGAAACAATGAAAACTCAATACAACAACATTGTTGTGGTATAAATGATATCCTGTCCTGAAATTGATATGTTCTGTCATATATGTACAACTTGATCTTACAATGCACTATGCTTTCAGCAATCTAATGTAATCGTCGATGATGGACATGGCTGACGATCTATAACCCGAGCCAAACAAGTTATAATGATTCAGGTAATGGTATAGCATGTAGAGATCTTTTCTCTTCTCGAACCCTGGCTGTTTGGGCATCACCTACAAAAGCAATATAGTTTGTTTGCCATTATGATCGGGAAGGATCTTAGGATATCAAGAATGACATGATGAGACTATGAGCTATGAATGCGTAGGCATTATATAAAGGCACCTCAAAATAAGAAGAGTAGAATGAGCCGCCAAAGCCAGCACACCATGACATTCCAAACTCCGCTTCATTGTGTCCATCTGTTGATATCATTAGCTCAGGTCATATGATCGATATCTCACCTTCAAATGTAAGGCTATAATCAAATTATATGAGTTTTTAGTGGGCTTACAATAGCAAGCTGGGTCGAGTATCACAGGCTCTCCTTTTTTATTGGAACTGATATTTCCACTCCAAAGATCTCCGTGTAACAAGCATGGCTCTATAACCACGTCTTCAAAGAGGGCTGCCATATTCTTTATCAACCGTTGCCCTGATAAAATGCAAATGCCCAGCTGAGATTAGAAGCAGAACTGTGATGGATATAGCACGCTAGTGAATTTGACAAATGAGAACCTTTTTCAAAAATGCTTGAGTCGCCATACTGATCTCTAGCTAACTTCAACTGGTAGCCAAGTCTATTCTCCCCGAAGAATTCAATCCAGTCCGCTGTCCATGTGTTTATCTGTGGCGTGCTGCAAGGTCATGTAAGAAGTTAGCAACAAGATTCCAATTACACAAGAAACTACACATTTTGCGGATTTTAAGACTGCATCGTAAGAGACAATTTACCTTCCGATGGTGTTATCAACATCAAAACCGAATCCTTTTTCTGATTTCCCAGCTTTGTGCATTTCAGCAAGCTTACGACCTAAAACTGACTGGATCTTTAACTTTCAGCTAGTGAAAAATCTATAATTAAAGAGATTAAGTAGGGTTCACCTGGTCGCATCTAGATGAACCAAATTCTATAAATTCCATTATAATGAACGAACCACCAGAGGGCAATGGCCCGACCTACGGCAATCAATGCAATACATAATCACAAGAAAATGCAGCCCAATGCCCAAATAGGAAGTTTTGGTTTAACAATAGGAGAAAAAAACTGCACAAGATTCCTTCAGAATTGATTTACCTTGAATGGTTTAGGCACACTTATTGTTCCGGTTTCATACATTAGCCTTAGACCCAAAGCCTCCCCTTCAAACATCGAAGGACCAATACTTCTAAAAAGGCATAAGACTGTTACCCACTTGGAACTCGGCATATAATATATTCACACAGTTTCAGCTTGTAAAATCCAAACGGGGCACTGGTGTACTTACCTATTTGTTTTGACAAAGAATGATCCAATATCAGTGTCATAGCGATTAGAAAGATTGATGCAGCCGCCACCGACAGGGCTGATTCTTGTTATTTGAGTAGCTTTCCCTTCAGATAATATCCATTCCCTTATTGGGTCATTGTTCATTGACGCCACTGCAAGAAATCACACCAGAAAGTCCTCCCGTCGATCAATCAAATTTCACCTTAAATCTCAAACACTAGGTATAACCGTATAACACATACAGAGTTATGCCAAGCATCAAGCTGGAATTATTGCGAACAACTACAAACTGATAAATACGAGACTTGCACAAAATACTTGAAGAAAGTGCATTCCTTCAGATTAGGGTTCACTGACTAATGAAGAAAGAAATATAAAAGCAACAACTTTGATGATCAATCAGAGAAGTGAAGCAAACTCAATTTGACATGCAACCATGGTTTCCACAAAAAGCCCTAAATAGTGAGCCACAAAGCTGAGAGCCAACAAAGACAAAGAAAGAGACCAAACCAGACCAGACGGTTACTTACTAGCTAAAGGTCTGAGCTTTCTAGTAGAAACTCGGTTGGAACAAGGTGGAGATGAAAACCCAGAAATCCCTGACATCAGTCTTATGTTACCCACCATCATCATCCCAACCCCGTCCACGCATGTACCTCTTGCTGTCCATACACTCCTTAGCCAGAACAAGACCTGTTTGGTTGGGCCCATATCTTTACAAACTTCAAGTAAATGTTGTTAAACCTGATTAAAACATAATGCAGCAAAATCATCACTTTATGGGTTAATGGAGAATTATTGACAACCTTTCCTAGTAATTCATGATTAGTGACTAGTGAGTATTATAATGTGATTCATTGATTAAGAATCATATTGATTTGCTCAAAGACACACTGTTAGCATAAGATTCGAACATGTTTTGATGAGGACAAAACATCAAAACCCTTTTGTACAAATCTGTTGGGAAGCAAAGCCAACTTGAAATCCAAAACATGGCACATAGTTCAAATTAGTATATTTTTAATCCCAACGGTCCAATCTACTTTTACCAAATCAACCAACAATCAACAACCGTCCGTTTCCATTCAACACAAAGATCTATTTAGCAACACTACAATCGACACAACATCAGATTTCACATAAATTTTACACTACATTTAACTCGAGAAACACAATGTTGTTTCTCATGTTCTGTTCCAACACTAGCGTTAAAAAAGTGAGTTCGTTTCAAAACGGAGGATCCCAGTAGATGTACTGAGAGACTCATCTTCTCTGACAATTTCAGTTTTTGAGAGCCTTCACTTTCTACAATGGGATCTCTGCTGTAAGTTTTGATTTTTGAATTCTGATTGTACCCCATTGTCATCCTGTAACCCCTCTCTCAAATTCAAATGGTGATGAAATAAGCCATCTCTTGCTCTAGGGTTTTGAACTCCATTTGACAATCTTGGATGCTCTGGGCTTGATCCATGGAGATGAAAGTTGGGAGCTTTATGGTTTATGAGCTTTAAAGGTGAGTTCTTTTTGCTACCCATGTTCTGATTCTTCTTGGTGGAGATAAAAAGGTCATCTTTTTGAGATTCCTTTATTAGGGCTTTTCTGGGTTTTTGCAACCATGTCACATTCACATTTGTTCTGGTGAGGTTGGGGTTTATGAACTGACTGATGTTTGAGTAATTAAGTAAAAATGCTGTAGAGAATCCAAGTAGTGAGGGCACTGGTCCCCAAATTAATGGCCATGGTGAATGCCTGAATTTTGATGAACCTCAGTCAAAGTTATTTAAATGATATGGTTCTTATTATTTCAATCCATTTCTTTTACTGAATTTTGAAGTAAATTAGGTAATGAATTTCAACCCATTGATGAGGTTTTTAGATGGAGACTCCTACATTCCATTCAAAGGTGAACTTTCCATGCCCCATTCCATACATTTAATCGTGAAGCCATCTACAGCTTAGAAGTGTTACTCATTGATGCCTTCATTTTTAACCTTTTAGCTACTGTATAGGATATGCTCAATAAGCTGATGTAGAAACTTCTGACCACTAATCCGCACAATTCATTTTGACAGCAAAGTTACATATATTTTGTACCGGTATCTTTGTTTGTCGTAAAAAAGGATCTTAATCATTCATCAGTCATGTCTTTATTGGCTTCATTGTCGTAGTAGCATTTTATTCATGGTGCATGAATTTGAAAATGATTTATCACTTTCCTTAAATGCTAGTTTCCTCACAAGGTTAGTCTGTGGGGTAGATTGCGCTTAAATGATATGAATGTAATTGTTGATGTACTTTGTAGATGTATTGAAAGTCTTGCCTTCTGTCTGCTGGCAGTAATTTTCCCTTCTGTATGTCATTTTGTGTTCTTGTGATTTTTAGTTTATTCAGGTTAGGAAGGCTTTCAACTGCTCCTTGTTTTTACAGGTTAACGTCTTGTACTGACATACCTGATTCCGTTTTATGCAGTTTTATATTTGTTATTGGTCATCAGTTGAAGGTTTGGTTAGCCCACTTTTTGGTTAACTCATTCCGGTAGTTGAAGTGAACATGGTGGGATGCGGGAGTAGGGAGCTACTGATGGATTCTGAATCATCCGAGGCTTGGTTGATACGAGCTCAGGAGCTTGTCCCTAATGCGTTAAATAAAGCCAAGGAGGTTAAGCTATTTCCAGGTCGATGGAAGATGATAGTTTCGAGGTTGGAGCAGATCCCGGAAAGATTATCAGATTTATCTAGCCATCCGTTCTTTTCCAAGAATTCTCTTTGCAAGGAGCAGTTGCAGGCTGTAGTGAAAACAGTGAGTGATGCGATCACCTTGAGTGAGCTTTGTGTAGAAGAGAAGTGCATAGGGAAGCTGCAAATGCAGAGTGATTTGGATGCATTGATTGGAAAATTGGACTTGAGTTTACGAGATTGTGGGCTATTGGTAAAGACCGGAGTTCTTGGGGAAGCTACGTTGCCCGTCAGCATTACAAGCTCATCTTCAGACTCAGATTCTTCCACTACCTGCAATTTAAGGGAACTGCTTGCGCGTCTTCAGATCGGGCACTTTGAATCTAAACACCAAGCTCTAGACCACGTTGTGGAATTGCTGTCCAAGAATGAGAAGACTCTTCTTGCTGCATTAGGCCGTAGTAACATTGCTGCTCTGGTCCAGCTACTTACAGCCACATCTCCCCGCATACAAGAGAAAGCAGTTGTGATAATCTCTTCAGTTGTTCAATCCGGTTCTTATGAGAACTGGCTGGTGTCAGAAGGTGTTCTTCCTCCCTTGATCAGACTGCTGGAGTCCGGAAGCGCATTAAGCAGAGAAAAGGCTTTGTATTCACTCCAGAAGTTATCTATAGTTGCTGATACAGCCCGTGCAATAATTGGGCACGGTGGTGCGAAACCTCTAGTTGAAATATGTGGAACAAATGATTCGGTCTCTCAATCTGTTTCAGTTAGTACATTGAAGAACTTATCAGCCATACCCGAACTAAGGCAAGTACTAGCTGACGAAGGTGTAGTTAGAGCGATGATCAATCTGCTCAACTTTGGAATACTAACTGGAGCAAAAGAACACGCTGCTGAATGCTTGCAATATCTCACTTGCAATAATGACAATGTGAAAAGCCTAGTCATTGGTGAAGGTGGTTTTGCTACTCTCTTGAAGTATATCGATGCCTCTTCGCCTCAAGAGCCTGCCGTTTCAGCTTTAAAAAACTTGGTAGACTTGGTTCCATTAGAAACATTGGTCACTCAGGGGTTCCTTTCACGAATAGCCCATGTGCTTAAATCTGGCTCAATAGGCGCAAAACAAGCAGCAGCCTTAGCTATAACTCGCGCATCTTCCGCCTCACCTGAAATGAAAAAAATGGTAGCTGAAGCAGGATGTTTTCCTCTCCTAGTCAATCTCCTCGAGGTCAAACCACATGGAGCTAGAGAAGCTGCAGCACAATCCATATCCATCCTAATCACTGATCCACATAATGTCCGCGAGTTCAAGAAAATCTCCAAATGTGTGCCAAATCTGGTCCACTTGCTCGACCCAATGCCTCAAAACACAGCCAAAAAGTACGCTGTGTCCTCGCTTGTCATCCTCTCTTCCAGCAAAGAATGCCGCAGGCAAATGATTGCAAATGGAGCAATCGGGTATCTGAAAAAGCTAACGGAAACTGATATTCCTGGCTCGAAGAAGCTGCTCGAGGCCTTGGAAAATGGCAACTTCAGAAGCTTGTTCAGAAGCCATAGT
The DNA here is from genome assembly GCA_006409495.1 of Sedum album. NCBI lineage: Eukaryota > Viridiplantae > Streptophyta > Magnoliopsida > Saxifragales > Crassulaceae > Sedum > Sedum album. The sequence continues at coordinate 554,265 of QZGG01000009.1, forward strand.
TTGCGCATTTGAGGACTTCTTATTAGCTTGTAAAAAGGAAATGGTTTCATCCACTTCATGAAGCTTGTAGCTTGTAACATCTTGAAGATAAATTACTCTGCATTTACTCATTTGGTGTTCTAGATGCATAACAGTGAACTTCAGGGACTGAATTGTAATTTTGGAATTTAGGATGCCATTTGAATTTGGAGGGCAGTATGCACTCAGATGCATTTTACAAGGCTCAAACCTCGGACCATCCTATATTTGCAAGAGTCATGTTCTTAAGGAAAACTAGGACAAAGACCTCTTCATTTCCGCAAAGATGATTCCATCATTATCTTCTTTGGACGAGCCCATTTTCCGATCAGTATTCGAAGTTCATCCAGCCTTCGAAACCGACTCCTAACAGGGTTGAGCCACTGTCAGAAATTGATGACCAAGAAGGCCTTAGGCTTCAAATCAAGTTTATAATAAGTAATGCTTCCATTTCAGCCATGAAAGGACTGGACCCGGCTAGGGTCATTGAGCGAGCAGTGGCGGATGCTCTAGTGTTTTATTATCCATTTGCGGGGAGGCTCGTCGAAGGACCTAATAGGAAACTTTCAGTGAACTGCACCGGACAGGGCGCGTTGTTTATCGAAGCAGATGCGGATATTGCACTCGAGGAGCTTAAAGGGTATCTTTTGCCGCCATGTCCTGTTTTCGATAAGCTAATGCTTCCTATACCTGGCTCTACTGATCCGGTTACCGGACCCCTTTTGGCCATGCAGGTAATAGCCAAATCGGTCAGTTACTTAAGCTTGTACAAGTATACAATTTTTGCGGCTAATTTATGTTGAAAATGTTCAGGTGACGAGACTTTCGTGCGGAGGATTTTGCGTAGGACTGCGCATCTCCCACACATTGGTGGACGGGATGGGGTGCGCACAGTTCCTCAATGCCATAAGTCAAATGGCACTAGGAGCGCGCACCCCAATCCCGCTCCCAGTTTGGCGCAGGGACGAGTTTTTCAACGCAAGGAATCCACCTCGTATCACTAGACCCCATCCAGAGTATGATCCGGACGATGCAGAGCCTCAAAAACTCGCATCCTTACTAGACGAAAACAGCATGGTGCAAAAATGCTTTCAGCTATCCTACAGCGACATAGCCTCAATCAAATACAGATACATCCATACAGAGCACCATCGTGACTGTTCGACATTCGACGTCCTCACAGCTTGCATATGGCGACTTAGAGTCATCGCCTTATCCCATGATCCAGACCAAACCCTTCGTTTCGCTTGCACTGTCAATGCTCGTCGAAGAGACCGTAATCTCTGTGATCTCCCGGTAGGATACTACGGAAACGCCTTCGCTTGTCCGGCCAAAATATGCAAAGCTAGGGAAATGCTAAACTCAAATGACTTGGAATTTTCTCTAGAAATGGTGAAGAAATGTAAAGCAGAGATCGACGACGAGTACATGATGTCAATAGCTGATTTAATGGCGATCAGAGGACATCCTAGGTACAATGTTGTAGGAAATCATATGGTTACGGACAACAGAGCGATACACTATGATCAAGTGGACTTTGGTTGGGGTAAGCCAGCTTATGCAGGTCCGATCGGGACGAATCATAACTTTAGTACTTATGTGAAAATGAAGGATAAAGATGGGAAAACTGCTGTAGGAGTTTTAATGTGCTTGCCTGAGATGGCTATGGAGAAGTTTGAGTTTGAACTTCGACGAATGCTGGCGGAGAAAGGCTGCATGTTACCTCAAAATTATAATCACACGTATAAAGTGTCTTGTAGCTGAGACAGACAGTATTATGCTATTGCGAAATTGTTTTGTTAAAATTTGAAGTCACTTTTTACAAACAACAGGGTCCATAGCTCAGTGGTAGAGCAATTCACTGCAGATCAATAGGTCACCGGTTCGAACCCGGTTGGGCCCTCTGCATAATTTTTTAATTTTGAAAGTAGCTGCTCTGAATATAATCGTAGTTTTCAACGATCTTCCTTGATCTGCTGCCACGTAATGATGATGACGTGGACATTGCTGCCTTCGCCGGAACCCTAAGCTCGCAAGAGAACGCCTCCGACGTGTAACTGTTGTGGCTCCGTAGACGGATCGGACTCGGTTGTATGAGCGGACTTAGGCCGAATATCATCCCTGTGAAATCCGTTGTGGATTTTACACGCCGGCTAGACGCGGAGCTCATCGACTTCTTTTTCACTGGCTTTCCGCTCGGTGCTTCGCGCGATGATCTGATAGGTGAGATACCGATGCATTGGTTTGTGTGTGGAGTTTGACCGGGCGTTGATTTGGTGAATTTTGACTTCCGGCGGAGTGAAGCGAACCAGCTGGGCGAGGTCGGCGCTGCGAGATTTTCGTGCTTATCGGTCTTAAGAGATTCGTTGTTGAATTTCTCTGACTTGGATTTGAAAAGCTTCGTGATTGCGGAGAATTTGTTTGTGGCGGCGGTGTGCTTCCTTGTCGTCATATTGGTGTCGGATGTGATTTCGATCTGCGGAGTGCTGAAGAGTCGCCATTGATGTTTGGTTGAAGCTTCGTCAAGATGGTGTTTGATGGTATACTGCGAGATGGATTGTGGTAAGAGGAGATGAGGCTGAGGATTTGATTGTTGTTTCTGGTGCTCTGGAAGAGTCTCCATGTTCATTTGCTCCTCGGCTTCAGTTAGAGTGGAGAGGCGTTCACGTAGGCATGAAGCGCAGATGCCTACAAAGCTGCTAATGTCGTAGTAATGCCTCATGCACCTCATTTCTGCAAATTATAAGCTTTAGCTAATCACTTGCTATGCGTAGGTTGATGTTGATCTTTGTAAGTAACTCACGTTGAGATTTTGGATTTTGTCTGTGTGTATAGGTTGGATAAACTTGTGACACTGCACTATGCAGTATGCAGTGGTTTGTTGTAGCTGGTAGACTGCCTGTTTCCTCAGGCCGGTGAGGGAAGGAATTCTAAGACTTGTGTTTTCTGCTTGTTGGGAGATTTATGAAGGTTGGGACTGGGAGTGGTGGATGAGTATGAAAAGGTGATGGGACGAACTTGTGAAGAATTTGGAAGATGCAGTTGTTTTAAAGCCATGTTAATGGAGAAGGGGGGCTGAGTCAATTGTCAAATATATGTGTGTAAATGATTCATTTGGTCAACCAACACTTCAGGCTATAATTAGTTCTGGATTAAGTGAAAGATATGTGATTATGGTGGCATCTTCACTTTGGTTTGGGGACTATAAATGTTTGCAAGGTATGTGGTCTTTAGCTAACACTTGTTATTACCAAGCGTGTTAACAGGAACCAGATGGTTCCATTTGTATGGTTTGGCATTTGTTTTATATCTATGTATTTGTGTTTTGTTTGCATATTGAAACCTTAGCCGATTGCTTATGGATTACTCCTAAGGTGTATTTTAGAGGAATGGAGAAATATGTTTTTGTGGTGTCATATGGAAAGATTAAGCTCTGATGGGTGCTCAATTATTACCCATGTTCACTGCACCCGCCAAATAGGACTTGTTTACATTTAGACATCGTGGAGTAGAAATGACTGATGTGTTGCTTATATTTATCAAGTCCATGTGTGTTCTCATGGGTGCTTAAAGTTGCTGGTTAGCTAGTGGTTGCAGCATTATGTATATCATGGTTCCAACTAATTAAGTTGCATCACCAGATATGCGCAAGAGCTACCAGTCTCCCGAAGCTCGTGGAAATATGTGCTTCATGCAAGGCCTTGAACTGTGACAAGCAATATCTACTGTCCTCCGGTGTCATTTGTTAATTGTCTTTAGTAGCTTATTAACCTTTCTAGAGAGCTTAAGTGCTTTTATGTGTGTTATATGTTCCAGAAACTGGAGATGTTCTTGCTCACTCGTCAAGAATGTAATTTAACTTAGTACCCAATTGTGTGTAATTATTAAAGTTTGACCATATTGGAACTGGTTCTCTAGGAGAATGATATGTTCTCATGCAAAAGTTCTGTTGCATCCATTTCTGTAGACAATATGAACACTGGCATGGACTCAACGTATTGAAATTCCAGGATCAGACTTCATGAAAACTCTGCACACGTATGCTCTCATCCTTATTATTTGCATGTTGGGTAGTTAAGTATCAGAATCATGTAGATGGGCATTGTTCATTTACTCACTGCATTTACTAACAATCATAAGTTTATGTCACGTAACATGTGAGATTGTCATTATTTTCGAACAATTTGAATTTTCAAACTTATTGCAAAGGTAGTCGTAAGTTGCGGCTGGGGAAGGTCCACCAAGACAAATGTCCATCCGAGTCTCCAGACTCCAGCAAGGCCAGTAGCGTTTAAATAGTGATGGACCAGTACAACTGCCTAGTCCAACGGAACTGAAAGCAGGTATTCAATGCTCTCACTCAGCAACAAATTGTCTTCAGAAAAAAACTAAGGTAACAGGAAAAACCAAACTAAACCAAACCAAGAAGCTAGATTTTGGTGTTATAAGAGGACTGACTTATTGAACACTTGATCTGTTATTACATATAAGATAAACCATGTAGGAGACATACATTCTTCAAGTACAACTCCATAGCTACAAGGTAACCGATGTTGGCTACGGTTCATTGCAGAAACTCAATATTCATAACAGACATTACAACAGTCCTTAACTAGTTTAATGCATACATTTTTTATTTGAATTTCAGGCAGTTTTAGACTTGAGAGGCTGAAACCCATGGCTAAGTGTAGCTTGCCAGACTTTCTCAGTGTCCATCATGCTGCGTCCACACTCATGCTCATTCCATCCTTCTAGGGCATGCACAATGCCTGCCGCTCGCCATGCACTCATCACCCTCCGTGGCAGCCAGTTCTATTATAAATCAACATACATAGTCAGTTAAGGAAACATGATCTGCTGAAAGACTTAATCACAACAAACAGAGACGATTTTTGCACAAACCTCGCATGAATCAACATTCTCAATTGTGGACGGAGTTGATAAGGCTGGAGTGGAGAGGTAGAAGCAGTCGCGACGGAACTTTCTTGGTGGAATTTGAGAGAAGGGGATGAAAACTGTACCCTTGGGCGCCTTGTGCTGCTCCACTTCGCTCAGCCCATCTCCAACAAGCCAGGTACTCATCTGTTTCCAAATAGAGGAATTCATCAGTTGAATTGATTTATACAAATCAAGCATCCCACTGGTAAGCGGAATTACCCAGATACACTTACCTTTGAAGCAGCTCCCCTAGAGAAGACCAAGTTATCAGCAGAGTCGGAGCCGAGCCATGTCTTGAGTTTATCATACTCAGTCTCCCGTGTCATCACAACCTTGAGATACAACAAATTTGTGAATACATCAGTACTGATAACAACCAAGACTTGCTAATCTTCTCAGTCTCTCCTAAGCTGAAAATGGATGCAGCATAAGCTTTATTTACCTGAACTCCCTTCTGGCACAGAGCATTGGCAACATAGTGTGCCACCTTGGTCAAGTGGCCCCTCATGAGGACTTGTGTTGTCCCTTGAGGAATGCTATTCAGGACAACAGCCACTGCCAAGCTGCTCCCATCCACTAATTTCACCTTCAGCTTTGGAAACTTCTGAACGTACAAGTCACCATTCTTGTTCAGCTCCTCGCCCTGCATATTCCATGTCGCAACGAGTCAACAAATCTGATTAATCAAGGAATTGTGCTAGTACTGCAGTAGCAGGTTACCAATGGATTCACTCACCTGGTTTAAAAGCCCTAAGCTCAGCACCTTTGCGCCCTTCTCCTCTGCATCAAGTATTGCCTCCTCGATCAAATTATTGATAGATTCCCTTTGCCATTCCAAAAAGTACTACACATGCACAACACAGCTTGTTATGTTGTTTACCACTATGTTATGAGATAAGTTAATTTTCAAACTAAGCTCTCTTCTTACTTGAATTTTGTACTTGGGAATAGCCCATGTCTGCAATTTGAGGTCTCCACACTGATTCCTCTCCACAGTAAAAGTCCGCCCATACACCCAAGTCAAGACCATAGACCACACTGTAACTGGCCACATTGCCCACAAGTACCACCTCGACTTGTACGGCTTGGAGGCCAGAGAAGCAAATCCAAGCCTCATGTGGTAGATGGATTCAGGAGTGGTCAGGTGAGTCAAGTGGACCACATCAGGCGAGTCCTCCTTCCTCTCCAAAGATGTCTTATGCAATTCATCAGAAGCCTTGTCCGTGGTGCCATACACATAGTCATAGAAAGGCATGAAGAGTGAGTAGTTTGTCCTGAACTGGGTATGGTGTAACGAGTGGAACCTACATAACCATCATCAAAAAATGACGAATATGAATTATCAAAAGAAGACTGATGGCGAAATTTAACATTTCATCCAATATCTGGATGTACTGTTTACAGAAGTACTTCTGATTCATTATCAGCAGAATAAAGAAAAAACACATTCTTTCTAAAAAAACTGTAAAATCTAATAGGTTTAATGAAGACATTTCTGATCAGAGGAAATCTGAAGACAAACTAGTCTTAAACTGTATAAATGTTGATGTGGTACTTATGGGCTAACACGATTTCCTTTTCTTAATGACTTGACTTATTAAAAACAACTATCTTTTCTAAAGGTTAGCATGCCGTGTGTTGGGGGGCAATTAATTGAGACGGTGACATAAATAAGACAAGACCGACATAGCATACAAAACTTCGACACCAAATTTATTGGACCCATGGCTACAAAATATCCATTTAAATGCGGTGATATTATGCAATATATTTTTGGAACTACCAAATACTAAAATAACTGAAAGAGGAGTAGATTAGATGAAAGTACTTACGATGGGGTGTACATGAGGTACTTAAGTGGAGGAAATACTTTGAAGAGCCA